>JAVSCE010000394.1:0-29133 GCA_032199065.1 Smutsia gigantea | reverse complement strand
AGGATGAGCAGGGAGAGAACGACGAGGATGGGGAGGAGCAGGAGGAGCAGGAGGAGCAGGAGGAGCAGGAGGAGGTGGAGCAGGAGCAAAAGTAGGAAGAGTTGAAGGAGCAGCAGCAGGAAGTGGAGGAACAGGAAGAGCAGGAGGAGGAGGAGCAAGAGGAGGAGACAGAGCAGGTGGAGCAGGAGGAAGAGCAGGATCAGGAAGAGCAGGAGGAGGTGGAGCTGGAGGAAGAGAAGGAGCAGGAAGAGCAGGAAAACGACGAGAAGGAGTAAGAGCAGCAGCATGAGGAGCAGGTGGAGGAGCAGGAATGGAAGAGGAGGAGCAGTACTAGCTGGAGGAGGAGCAGGAAAAGCAGTAGGAGTAGGAGCAGGAGGAGGAGCAGGAACAGGAATAGCAGGAGCAGGAGTAGGAGGAGCAGGAAGAGCAGCAGGAGCAGGAGGAGCAGGAGGAAGAGGACCATGAGCAGAAAGAGCACGAGGAGGAGGAGGACCAGGAGGAGCAGGAGGAGGAGTAGGAGCAGGAGGAGGAGCAGGAGCATGAGGAGGAGCAAGAGGAGGAGAAGGAGCAAGAGGACCCGGAGTAATATGAGTAGGAGGAGTAGGATGAGGAGGAATAGCAAGAGCAAGAAGAGCAGGAGAAGGAGGAGGAGGAAGAGTAGGAGCAGGAAGGGCAGGAGGAGGAGCAGGAGGTGAAGGACAAGGAGCAGGAGGAGCAGGAACAGGAAGAGCAGGAGGAGGAGGAGGAGGAGCAGGAAGAGCAGCAGGAAAAAGTGTAGCAGGAGTAGGTGGAGCAGGAGAAGGAAGAGCAGGAGGAGGGGGAGCACGAGGAGCAGGAGAAGAGGAGAAGGAAGAGGGTCAGGAGGAGGTGGAGATTGAAGAGGAGGAGGAGCCGGAGGAGAAGGAGGAGCAGGAGGGGGAGGAGCTGTTGGAGTAGGAGCAGGATGAGGGGGCTCAGTAGGAGGAGGATGAGCAGGAGGAGTAGGAGGAGGAGCAGGAGTAGCAGGAGGAGCAGAAGAGGAGCAGGAGGAGGAAGAGCAGGAGCAGGAGCAGAAGGAGGAGCAGGATGCTGAGCAGGAAGAGTACTATGAGCAGGAGGAGCAGGAGCATGAGGAGGAGCAGGACGAGGAGGTGGAGCAGGAGGAGGAGGAGGAGGAGCAGGAGGAGAAGTAGGAGGAGCAGGAGCAGGAGGAGCAGGAGGAAGAGCAGGAGCAGGAAGTCAGGAGGAGGAGGAGCTGGGGAGGAGCAGGAGCAGGAAGAGCAGGAGGAGGAAGAGAAGGGGTAAGAGCAGGAGCAGGAGGAGCAGGAGGAGGAGCAGGAAGGGCAGGAGGAGGAACAGGAAAAGCAGGAGGAAGAGCAGGAAAAGCAGGAGGAGGAGGAGCAAGTGGAAGAGCAGGAACAGGAATAGCTGGAGCAGGAGGAGGAGGAGCAGGAATAGCAGCAGGAGCAGGAGGAGCAGGAGGAAGTGGAGCAGGAGCAGGAAGAGCACGAGGAGGAGGAGGAGAAGGAGGAGCATGAGAAGGAGCAGGAGAAGGAAGAGTAGCAGCAGGTGGAGCAGGAGGAGGAGCAGGAGCAGGAAGAGCAGGAGCAGGAGGAGCAGTAGGAGGAGCAGGAAGAGCAGGAGGAGGAGCAGGAAGAGCAGCAGGAGCAGGAGGAATAGGAGAAGGAGGAGCAGGAGGAGGAGGAGGAAGAGGAGGATGAGGAGCAGGAAGAGCAGCAGGAGAAGGAGGAGCAGCAGGAAGAGGAGAGGCAGGAGCAGGAAGAGCAGGAGCAGGATAAGGAGGAGCAGGAGGAACAGGAGAAGGAGCAGGAGCAGGAAGAGTAGACTCAGGAGGAAGAGGAGCAGGAAGAGCAGGAGCAGGAGGAGGAGCAGGATCAGGAATTGCAGGAGGAGGAGCAGCAGGAGGAAGAGCAGGAGCAGGAAGAGCAGGAGGAGGAGGTGCAGGAGGAGGAGGAGTTGCCGGAGCAGGAAGTGCAAGAGCACGAATAAGAGCAGGAGCAGGAGGAGCAGAAGGAGGACCAGGAGCAGGAAGAACAGGAGGAGTAGGAGCAGGAGGAGGAGTAGGAGTAGGAAGAGCAGGAGCAGGAGGACCAGGAGGAGGAACAATATCAGGAGGAGGAGCAGGAGTAGGAAGAGCAGGAGGAGGAGGAGCAGGAGCAGGAAGAGCAGGAGGAGGAGGAGCAGGAGGAGGACCAGTGCAGGAAGTGCAGGAGGAGGAGCAGGAGCAGCAATATCAGGAGGAGGAGGAGGAGGAGGAGGAGGAGCAGGAGCAGGAAGAGCAGGAGGAAGAGCAGGAGAAGCAGGAGGAGGACCAGGACCTGAGCAGGAGCATGAAGAGCATGAGTAGGACTGGGAGGAGGAGCAGGAGCAGGAAGAGCAGAAGTAGAAGCAGGAGGAACAGGAGGAGGAGCAGGAGCAGGAAGGGCAGGAGGAGGAGGAGCTGGAGGAGGAGCAGGAAGAGGAGCAGGAGCAGTAAGAGCAGGAGGAAGAGCAGGAGTAGGTAGATCAGGACGAGGAGGAGGAGGAGAAGGAGCAGGAAGAGAAGGAGTAAGAGGAGCAGGAGTAGCAGGAGGAGGACCAGGGCCTGAGCAGGAGAAGGAAGAGGAGGAGCAGGATGAGGAGGAGCAGGAAGAGCAGAAGGAGCAGGAAGAGTAGTAGGAGGAGAAGGAGCAGGAGCAGGAAGAGAAGCAGGGGCAGGAAGAGCAGGAGGATTAGCAGGAACAGGAAGAGCAGGAGGAGGAGGAGCAGGAGGAGGAGCAGGAGCACCAGGAGGAAGAGCAGGAAGAGCAGGAGCAGGAAAAGGAGGGGCAGGAAGAGCAGAAGGAACATGAGAAGCAGGAGGAGGATGAGCAGGAGGAGTAGCAAGAGGAAGACGAACAGGAGGAGGAGGAGGAGCAGGAGAATAGGAGCAGGAGGAACAGGAGGAGGAGCAGGACGAGTAGGAGGAAGAGGATTAGGAGCAGGAGGAAAAGGAGGAGGAGCAGCAGCAGGAGGAGGAGAAGGAGTAGGAGGAGGAGCAGGAGGAGGAGGAGCAGGAGGAGCAGCAGCAGAAGGAGCAGCAGGAGCAGGATGAGCATGAGGAGGATGAGGATCAAGAGGAGCAGGAGGAGGAGGAGGAGAAGGAGCAGGAAGAGCAGGAGCAGGAGTAGCAGAAGGAGGAAGAGGAGGAGCAGGAGGAGGACCAGAAGGAAGAGGAGCATGAGGAGGAGGAGCAGGATTTGGAAAAGGAGGAGAAGGAGGAAGAAGAGGAGCAGGAGTAGAAGGTTAAGATGTGGGAAGAGGAGCAGGAGGAGGAGGAGCAGAATGAGGAGGCACAGGATGTTGAGGATGAATAGGAGGAGTATGAAGAAGAGCAGGAGGAGCAGGAGCATCCGGAGGAGTAGCAGGAGGAGGAAGAGCAGGAGCAGGAGGGCAGAAGTAGGAGCAGGAGGAGCAGGAGGTGGAGCAGGAGGAGCAGGAGCAAGAGAAGGAGGAGCAGGAGAAGCAGGAGGACCAGGAGGATGAGGAGCAGGAGGAGGAGCAGGATGTGTAGGTGCAGGAGGAGGAGGAAGACCAGGAGGAGGAGGAGGAGGAGCAGGAGGAGCAGGAGGAGGAGCAGGAAGAGCAGGAGTAATAGGAGCAGGAGCAGGAGGAAGAGAAGGAGGAGCATGAGGATCAGTAGGAGGAATAGGAGGAGGAGGAAGAAGAGCAGGAATTGGAAGAGCCGGAGGAGGAGCATGAGGAGGATGAGGAGGAGCAACAGGAGCAGGAGGAGAAGGAGAAGGAAGAGCAGGAGGGGGAGGAGGAGGAAGAGCAGGAGGAGAAGCAGGAGCATGAGGAACAGCAGTAGGAAGACGAGCAGGAGCATGAAGAGCAGGAGGAGGAGGAGGAGCAGGAAGAGGAGATGGTGTAGGAAGAGCAGGAGGAGGAGCAGGAGCAGGAGGAGCAGGAGGAGCAAGTGGAGGAGGAAGAGAAGCAGGAGAAGGAAGAGCAAGAAAATGAGGATCATGAGGAGCAGGAGTAGGAGGAAGAGGAGGAAGAGCAGAAGCAGGAAAGCAGGAGGAGGAGCAGGAAGAACATGAGGAATAGGAGGAGAAGCAGGAGGAGGAAGAGCAGGAGAAGGAGCAGAAGGAGGAGCAGGATGCAGATTAGTAGGTGCACTATGTGCAGGAGGAGGAAGAGCAGGAGGAGTTGCAGTAGGAGGAGGTGGAGCAGGAGGGGGAGGAGCAGGAGAAAGAGCAGGAGCAAAAGGAGGAGGAGGTGCAGGAGCAGCAGCAGGAAGAGCAGGAGCAGGAAGAGCAGGAGGAGAAGGAGCAGGAGGAGGAGAAAGGGCATGTGGAGTAGGAGGAAGAGCAGGAGCAGGAAGAGCAGGAGGAGGAGGAGCTGGAGGAGGAGCAGGAGCAGCAAGGAATGGACCAGGAGGAGGAGGAGCAGGAAGAGCAGCAGGAGCAGGAGGAGCAGGAGGAGTAGGAGCAGGAAGACCAGGAGGATATGGAGCAGGAGGAGGAGCAGGAGCTGGTAGAGCAGGAGGAGCAGGAGGTGCAGGAGGAGGAGCAGGAGAAGGAAGAGCAGGAGGAAGAGGAGAAGGAGGAGGAGTACAAGTAGGAGCAGTAAGAGAAGGAGCAGGAGGAGCACGAGGAGGAGCAGGAGCATGAAGAGTAGGAGGAGGAGGATCAGGAGGAGGAGCAGGAACAGGAGGATCAGGTGGATGATCAGGAGAAAGAAGAGTAGTTCGAGGATAGGAGGAGCAGGAAGAGGAACAGGAGAAGGAGGAACACGAGGAGGAGCAGGAGGAGGAAGAGCAGTAAGAAGAGGAGCCGGTGGCGGAGCAGGAGTGGCAGTAGGAGGAGCAAGAATAGCAGGAGGAGGAGCAGGAGGAGCAGGAGAAGTAGCAGCAGCAGGAAGAGCAGCAGGAGGAGGAGGAGGAGCAGGAGAAGGAAGAGCAGGTGGAGGAGGAGAAGGAGGAGGAGTACGAGTAGGAGCAGTAAGAGAAGAAGCAGGAGGAGCACGAGAATGAGCAGGAGCATGAAGAGTAGGAGGAGGAGGAGCAGGAGGAGCAGCAGGAACAGGAGGATCAGGTGGATGATCAGGAGAAAGAAGAGTAGTTCGAGGATGAGGAGGAGCAGGAAGAGGAGCAGGAGAAAGAGGAACACGAGGAGGAGCAGGAGGAGGAAGAGCAGTAAGAAGAGGAGTCGGTGGAGGAGCAGGAGTGGCAGTAGGAGGAGAAGGAATAGCAGGAGGAGGAGCAGGAGGAGCAGGAGAAGTAGCAGCAGCAGGAAGAGCAGCAGGAGGAGGAGGAGGAGTTGGAAGAGCATCAGGAGGAGGAGGAGCAACAGGAGGAGTAGGTGCAGGAGCAGGAAGAGCAGGAGCAGGAGAAGGAGGAGCAGGAGAATCGGTAGATGCCGGAAGGGTAGGAGGAGGAGGAGCAGGAGGAGGAGCAGTAGGAGGAGAAGTAGCAGCAGGATGATCCGGAGGAGGAGCAGGAGCAGAGGAGGAGAAGGAGGAGCAGAAGGAGGAGGAGCAAGAGCAGGAAGAGGAGCAGGAGGAGCAGGAGCAGTAGGAGCACTAGGTGGAAGAGGAGGTAGAGGAGAAAGAGCAGGAGCAGGAAGAGCAGGAGCAGGAAGAGCAGGAGCAGGAAGAGCAGCAGGAGCAGGAGAAGGAACAGGAGCAGGAGGAGCAGTAGGAAGAGCAGGAACAGGAAGAGCAGGAGGAGGAGGAGCAGAAGGAGAAGGAGCAGGATGAGCAGGAGGAGGATCAGGAGCAGGAAGAGCAGGAGTATGAGGATCACAAAACATTCGAGACCATTCATTCCAATTCGGTTCTATTAATCAAAATTCCCCTTCATAGCATAACTTTCCATTCGGTTACACAACATTCCTTTCCAATTCATTCTATTTCATTCTGTTGCATAAGATTCCATTCTAATCCACAAAATTTCATTCCATACTTAAGCTCCATTCACTTCTCCAACGTTCTATTCCTTTTAACAACGTTCCTTTGCCTTCGACAGTATTCAATTATATTCCTTTCCCCAACATTCTATTACTTTCCATTGCATTTCACATCATTCCCATCCATTGCATAACATTCCATTCAATTCCACAACACTCCATTACATTCCATAACATTCGGTTCCATTCCAACACATTACTGCCGTTCTGTTACATTCCATTCCATTCCATTCATTTAAATTCTTCTCTATTAATTAACCTTCCAATTCATAGAATAGAATTCATTCGATTACACATCATCCCATTCAATTGCAAACATTGTATCTCATTCCATTGCATAAGATTCCCATCCTACCCACATAATTCCATTGCATTCTTTAAAATTCCATTCCTTTCCCCAAAGTTATATTCCTTTTCACAACATGACAGTGCATTCCACAGCATTCCATTCTGTTCCATAACATTGGATTCCTTTCAAAAACATTCTCGATCTGTTACATAATATTCCATTGCATTCATTAAAATTCACTTCTATGAAGCAACATTCTACTTCATACCACAATATTCGAATCGTATATACAACATTCTATTGTATTTCCAATACTGTATTTCATTCCATTGCATAAGATTCCATTACAATCCACCAAATTCCAATCCATTCCTTTAACTTCCATTCCAGTCCCCACACTCTAATCTTCCCCTCAACATTCCATTCCATTCCAAAGCATTCCATTTCATTCCACAACGTAGCGTTCCATTCCAAAACATTCCAGTCCATTCGAACACGTTTTTCTGATAATTACCTAACATTCCATTCCATTCTTCACAATTCGGGTCCATTAATCAACATTCCACTTCATACCATAACATTCCATTCCATTACAAAGATTCCATTCCATTTAAAACATTCTATTTCATTCTGTTGCATAGCATCCATTCCAATCCACAAAATTCCATTCCATTCTTTCCCCCTCCATGCCGTTCCCCAAAGTTCTATTACTTTCCACAACATTCCCTTTCATTTCACAGCATTCCATTCCTTTCCATAACATTCTATTCAATTCCACTACATTCCATTCCATTCCATAACATTCAATTCCAAGCCCACACATTATTCTCGTTGTGTTACTCAACATTCCATTCCATTCATTAAAATCCTCTTCTATTAATCCACATTACACTCTATCCCATAATATTACATTCAATTACACAATATTCCATTCCATTTCAAAAAATCTTTTCCGTTCTATGGTATAGGATCCCATTCCAATCTAAAAAATTTCTTTCTATTCCTTAACTTTCCATTCTGTTCAGAAATGTTCTATTCCTTTCCACAACATTCAATTGCATTCAATAGCATTCCATTCCATTCCTTACCTTTTCATGCAATACACCAACATTCAGTTCCATTCCATAACATTTGTTTCCATTGAAACACATTATTCCCTTTCTGTAACCTAATATTCCATTCCATTCACTTTAATTTGGTTCTATTAATCTACATTCCACTTTGTACCATAACAGTCCCTTTGATTACAGAACATTCCATTCCATTTCAAACCTTCTATTTTATTCTATTGCATCAGATACCATTCCAATTCAAATAATTCAATTGCATTCCCGAATATTTCATTCCTTTCAGCAACATTCTTTTCCTATCTGCAATATTCCATTGCATTCCAAAGCGTTCCAATCCATTCCATAACATTCGATTTCATTCCAACACATTATTGCAATTCTTTTGCAAATAATCCATTCCATTCATTCAAATTTTGTCCTCATAATGAACATTCCGCTTCACAGCATAACATTCCATTCGATTACACAACATTCCTTTCCATTTCATTCTATTTCATTCTGTTGCATAAGTTCCATTCCAATCCAAAAAATTCCATTCCATTCCCTTCCCAACATTCCATTCAATTCCACAACATTCCATTCCATTCCATACAATTCATTCCTAACACATTATTCGCATTCTGCTACAAAACATTCGAGACCATTATTCCAATTCGGTTCTATTGATCAAAATTCCCATTCATAGCATAATTTCAATTCGATTACACAACATTCCTTTCCAATTCATTCTATTTCATTCTGTTGCATAAGATTCCATTCTAATCCACAAAATTTCATTCCATAATTAACCTCCATTCATTTCTCCAACGATCTATTCCTTTTAACAACATTCCTTTTCCTTCGACAGCATTCAATTCCATTCCTTTCCCCAACATTCTATTACTTTCCACTACTTTCCATTGCATTTCACATCTTTCCCATCCATTGCATAACATTCCATTCAATTCCACAACACTCCATTACATTCCATAACATTCGATCACTTTCCAACAAATTATTGCCGTTCTATTACCTACCATTAAATTCCATTCATTAAAATTCTTTTCTATTAATCAACATTCCACTTCATAGCATAGCATTCTTTCCGTTACAACATCTCATTCAATCGCAAACACTGTGTCTCATTCCATTACATAATATTCGAATCAAACCCAAACTTCCATTTCATTCCTTAAAATTCCATTCGTTTCCCCAACGTTCTATTCAATTCCACAACGTGACACTGCATTATACAGCACTGCATTCCATTCCACAACATTGGAGTCCCATCAAAAACATTTTTTCGATCTGTTACATAATATTCCATTGCATTCATTAACATTCACTTCTATGAAGCAGCATTCTACTTCGTCCCACAAAATTCGAATAGTATATACAACATTCTATTGTATTTCCAATACTGTATTTCATTCTATTGCATAAGATTCCATTACAATCCACCAAATTCCAATCCATTCCTTTAACTTCCATTCCTGTCCCCACACTCTATTCCTACCGTCAACATTCCATTCCATTCCAAAGCATTCCATTCCATTCCACAACATAGCATTCCATTCCAAATCATTCCACTCCATTCGAGCAGGTTTGTCTGATAATTACCTAACATTCCATTCCATTCTTCACAATTCGGGTCTATTAATCAACATTCCACTTCATACCATAACATTCCATTCCATTACAAAAGTTTCCATTCCATTTAAAACATTCTATTTCATTCTGTTGCATAGCATCCATTCCAATCCACAAAATTCCATTCCATTCTTTCCCCCTCCATGCCTTTCCCCAACGTTCTATTACTTTCCACAACATTCCCTTGCTTTTCACAGCATTCCATTCCTTTCCATAACATTCTATTCAATTCCACTACATTCCATTCTACTCCATAACATTCAATTCCATGCCAACCCATTATTCTCGTTCTGCTACTCAACATTCCATTCCATTCCTTAAAATTCTCTTCTATTAATGAACATTCCACTCTATCCCATAATATTACATTCAATTACACAACATTCCATTCGATTTCAAAAACTCTTTTCCATTCTATTGCATAGGATTCCATTCCAATCTACAAAATTTCATTCTATTCCTTAACCTTCCATTCTATCAGAAATGTTCTATTCCTTTCCACAACATTCCATTGCATTCAATAGCATTCCATTCCATTCCTTAACTTTCCATGCAATACACCAACATTCAGTTCCATTCCATAACATTTGTTTCCATTGAAACACATTATTCCCTTTCTGTAACCTAATATTCCATTCCATTCATTTTAGTTTGGTTCTATTAATCTACATTCCACTTCGTACCATAACAGTCCCTTTGATTACAGAATATTCCATTCCGTTTCAAACCTTCTATTTTATTCTATTGCATCAGATTCCATTCCAATTCAAATAATTCAATTGCATTCCTGAATATTTCATTCCTTTCAGCAACATTCTTTTCCTATCTGCAACATTCCATTGCATTCCAAAGCATTCCATTAAATTCCATAACATTCGATTTCATTCCAACACATTATTGCAATTCTTTTGCAAATAATCCATTCCATTCATTAAAATTTTGTCCACTTAATGAAGATTCCGCTTCACAGCATAACATTCCATTCGATTACGCAACATTCCTTTCCATTTCATTCTATTTCATTCTGTTGCATCAGTTCCATTCCAATCCAAAAAAATTCCATTCCATTCCCTTCCCAACATTCCATTCAATTCCACAACATTCCATTTCATTCCATACAATTCATTCCTAACACATTATTCCCATTCTGCTAAAAACATTCGAGACCATTCATTCAAATTCGGTTCTATTGATCAAAATTCCCCTTCATAGCATAACTTTCCATTCGATTACACAACATTCCTTTCCAATTCATTCTATTTCATTCTGTTGCATAAGATTCCATTCTAATCCTCAAAATTTCATTCCATACTTAACCTCCATTCTTTTCTCCAATGATCTATTCCTTTTAACAGCATTCCTTTGCCTTCGACAGCATTCAATTCCATTCCTTTCCCCAACATTCTATTACTTTCCACTACTTTCCATTGCATTTCACATCATTCCCATCCATTGCATAACATTCCATTCAATTCCACAACACTCCATTACATTCCATAACATTCGATCCCATTCCAACAAATTATTGCCGTTCTGTTACCTACCATTAAATTCCATTCATTGAAATTCTTTTATATTAATCAACATTCCACTTCATAGCATAGCATTCATTCGGTTACAACATCCAATTCAATCGCAAACATTGTGTCTCATTCCATTACATAATATCCCAATCAAACCCAAAATTCCATTTCATTCCTTAAAATTCCATTCGTTTCCCCAACGTTCTATTCAATTCCACAACGTGACACTGCATTATACAGCTCTGTATTCCATTCCACAACATTGGAGTCCCTTCAAAAACAATTTTTCGATCTGTTACATAATATTCCATTGCATTCATTAAAATTCACTTCTATGAAGCAACATTCTACTTCATACCACAAAATTCCAATCGAATTTACTACATTCTATAGTATTTCAACTACCGTATTTTATTCTAATGCATAAGATTCCATTCCAATCCACGAAATTCCATTCCACTCCTTAGCCTCCCATTGCTTTCCCTAAAGTTCTCCTTTTCCACTACATTCCATTGCATTCCACAATATTCCATTCCATTCTGCAACATTCCATTCAATTCCACAACATTCTATTCCATTTCAAAACATTCCATTCCTTTCCATTCCATTAGATTCCATTCCTACAAATTTTTCCCATTCTTTTACAAAGCATTCCATTCAATTCTTCAAAATTCTGTTCTGTTAATCAAGATTGCACTTCATACCATAATATTCCATTCTATTATACAACATTGCAGTCCATTTCAAACATTCTATTTCATTCCATTCCATAACATTCCATTCCAACACACAACATTCCATTCCACCCCTTTAACTTCCATTCCTTTCCCAACTGTCTATTTCTTTCCATAACATTCCAATACATTCCACAGCGTTTCATTCCATTCCAAAGCTCTCCATTGCATTCCAAAATATTCCTTTCCATTCCATAAAATTCCATTCAATTCCAACACATTATTCCCACTCTGTTGCATTACATTCCATTCCATTCATTAAAATTTTGTCCTATTAATGAACATTCCACTTCATAGCATAGCATTCCATTCGATTATGCAACATTCTTTCCAATTCATTCTATTTCATTCTGTTGCATAAGATTCCATTCCAATCCATACAATTCCATTCCATTCCTTAAACGTCCATTGCTTTCCCAACATTCCATTCAATTCCACAACATTCCATTCCATTCCATTCCATACAATTCATTCCCAACACATTAATCCCGTTCTGCTACAAAACATTCGATTCCATTCATTCAAATTCGGTTCTATTAATCAAAATTCCCTTTCTAGCTGAACTTTCCATTCAATTACACAACATTCATTTCCAATTCATTCTATTTCATTCTGTTGCATAAGATTCCATTCTAATCCACAAAATTTCATTACATACTTAACCTCCATTCATTTCTCCAACGTTCTATTCCTTTTAACAACATTCCTTTGCCTTCAACAGCACTCAATTCCATTCCTTTCCCCACCATTCTATTACTTCCCACTACTTTCTATTGCATTTCAAATCTTTCCATTCCATAACATTCCATTCAATTCCACAACATTCCTTTACCTTCCATAACATTCGATTCCATTCCAACACATTATTGCCGGTCTGTTACATAACATTCCATTCCATTCATTTAAATTCTTCTCTATTAATTAACCTTCCAATTCATAGCATAGAATTCATTCGATTACACATCATCCCATTCAATTGCAAACATTGTATCTCATTCCATTGCATAAGATTCCCATTCTACGCACGTAATTCCATTGCATTCTTTAAAATTCCATTCCTTTCCCCAAAGTTCTATTCCTTTTCACAACATGACAGTGCATTCCACAGCATTCCATTCTTTTCCATAACATTGGATTCCGTTCAAAAACATTCTCGATCTGTTACATAATATTCCATTGCATTCATTAAAATTCACTTCTATGAAGCAACATTCTACTTCATACCACAAAATTCGAATCGTATATACAACATTCTATTGTATTTCAAATACTGTATTTCATTCTTTTGTGTAAGATTCCATTACAATCCACCAAATTCCAATCCATTCCTTTAACTTCCATTCCTGTCCCCACACTCTATTCTTCCCCTCAACATTGCATTCCATTCCAAAGCATTCCATTCCATTCGACAACGTAGCGTTCCATTCCAAAGCATTCCACTCCATTCGAACAAGTTTTTCTGATAATTACCTAACATTTCATTCCATTCTTCACAATTCGGGTCTATTAATCAACATTCCACTTCATACCATAACATTCCATTCCATTACAAAGATTCCATTCCGTTTAAAACATTCTATTTCATTCTGTTGCACAGCATCCATTCCAATCCACAAAATTCCGTTCCATTATTTCTCCCTCCATGCCTTTCCCCAACGTTCTATTACTTTCCACAACATTCCCTTGCACTTCACAGCATTCCATTCCTTTCCATAACATTTTATTCAATTCCACTCCATACCATTCCATTCCATAACACTCAATTCCATGCCCACACATTATTCTCGTTCTGTTACTCAACATTACATTCCATTCATTAAAATTCTCTTCTATTAATCAACATTCCACTCTATCCCATAATATTACATTCAATTACACAACATTCCATTCGATTTCAAACACTCTTTTCCATTCTATTGCATAGGATCCCATTCCAATCTACAAAATTCCATTCTATTCCTTAACCTTCCATTCTATTCAGAAATGTTCTATTCCTTTCCACAACATTCCATTGCATTCAATAGCATTCCATTCCATTCCTTACTTTTCCATGCAATACACCAACATTCAATTCCATTCCATAACATTTGTTTCCATGGAAACATATTATTCCCTTTCTGTAACCTAATATTCCATTCCATTCATTTTAATTTGATTCTATTATTCTACATTCCACTTCATACCATAACAGTCCCTTTGATAACACAACATTCCATTCCATTTCAAACATTCTATTATATTCTACTGCATGAGATTCCATTCCAATTCAAATAATTCTATTGCATTCTTGAATATTTCATTCCTTTCAGCAACCTTCTATTCCTATCTGCAACATTCCATTGCATTCTAAAGCGTTCCTTTCCATTCCATAACATTCGAATACATTGCAATACATTATTGCAATTCTGTTGCAAACATTCCATTCCATTCATTAAAATTTTGTCCTCTTAAGGAACATTCCACTTCACAGCATAACATTCCATTCGATTATGCAACATTCCTTTCCATTTCATTCTATTTCATTCTTTTGCATAAGTTCCATTCCAATCCAAAAAATTCCATTCCTTTCCTTTCCCAACATTCCATTCAATTCCACAACAATCCATTCCATTCCATACAATTCATTCCCACCTCATTATTCCCATTCTGCTACAAAACATTCGAGACCATTCATTTCACTTTGATTCTATTAATCAAAATTCCCCTTCATAGCATAACTTTCCATTCAATTACGCAACATTCTTTCCAATTCATTCTATTTCATTCTGTTGCATAAGATTCCATTCTAATCCACAAAATTTCATTCCATACTTAACTTCCATTCATTTCTCCAACGTTCTATTCCTTTTCACAACATTCCTTTGCCTTCGACAGCATTCAATTCCATTCCTTTCCCCAACATTCTATTATTTTCCACTACTTTCCATTGCATTCAACATCATTCCATCCATTGCATAACATTCCATTCAATACCACAACACTCCATTACATTCCATAACATTCGATCCCATTCCATCAAATTATTGCCGTTTTGTTACCTACCATTAAATTCCATTCATTGAATTTCTTTTCTTTTAATCAGCATTCCACTTCATAGCATAGCATTCATTCAGTTACACAACATCCCATTCAATCGCAAACTTTGTGTCTCATTCCATTACATGATATTCCAATCAAACGCAAAATTCCATTTCATTCCTTTAACTTCCATTCGTTTTCCCATCGTTCTATTCCATTCCACAACATGATACAGCATTATACAACAGTGCATTCCATTCCACAACATTCGAGTCCCTTCAAAAACATTATTTCGATCAGTTACATAATATTCCATTGCATTCATTAAAATTCACTTCTATGAAGCAACATTCTACTTCATACCACAAAATTCCAATCGAATTTACTACATTCTATTTTATTTCAATTACTGTATTTCATTCTAGTGCATAAGATTCCATTCCAATCCACGAAATTCCACTCCACTCCTTAGCCTCCCATTTCTTTCCCTAACGGTCTACTTTTTCCACTACATTCCATTGCATTCCACATTATTCTATTCCATTCCATAACATTGCATTCTATTCGAACTCATTCCATTCAATTCTATAAATTTTGATCCCATTCAAACATATTATTCCCGTTCTTTGACCTAACCTTCCATTCCATTCTTTAATATTCAGTTCTATAAATCAAAATTCCAATTCATACCATAATATTCCATACCATTTCACAGCATCCGTTTCCATTTTAAACTTTCTATTTCATTCTATGGCATAAGATTTCATTCAAATCCACAAAATTCCATTCCATTTGTAACCTTTCCCCAACATTCCATTCAAATCCACAGCATTGCATTCCATTCCATAACTTTCCACTTAATTACATAACATTCTATTCCTTTCTGCAACATTCCATTGCATTCCACAGAATTCCATTCCATTCCATAACTTTCGATTCCTCTCCAAAACATTCCATCTCATTCCATTAATTTCGATCCCATTCAAACACTTTATTCCATAACATTCTATTCCTATCCGCAACATCCCATTGCATTCCAAAGCATTCCATTCTATTCCATAACTTTCCACTGCATTCCATTTCTTTCCATTCCATTCGATTCCATTCCAACACATTATTCCCATTCTTTTACAAAACATTTCATACCATTCGTCAAAATTCCGCTCTTTTAATTAACATTGCACTTCATAACATAACATTCCCTTCGATTATACAACATTCCAGTCCATTTCAAACATTCAATTTCATCCCCTTCCATATGATTCCATTCTAATCCACAAAATTCCATTCCATGCCTTTACCTTCCATTCCTGTTCCAACACTCTATTCTTATCCTCAACATTCTATTCCATTCCACAGCATTCCATTCCATTCCACAGCATAGCTTTCCATTCCACAATATTCGACTCCTTTCGTACACGATATTCTGATTATTACCTTACATTCCATTCCATTCTTCACAATTCGTGTCTGTTAATTCACATTACACTTCATACCATAACATTCCATTCCATTACACAACATTCCATTCCATTTAAAACATACTATTTCATTCCAGTGCATAACATTCCATTCCAATCCACAAAATTCCATTCCGTTCCTTCAACCTCTATTCTTTTCCCCAAATTTCTATTACTTTCTACAACACTCCATTGCATTCCACAGCATTCCATTCCTGTATATAACATTCCATTCAATTCCACTACATTCCATTCCATTCCATAACATTCAATTCCATGCCAACACATTATTCTCATTCTGTTACTCAACATTCCACTCCTTTCATTAAAATTCTCTTCTATTAATCAACAGTCCACGTTATACCATAATATTATACTCGATTACACAACATTCCATTCCATTTCAAACACTATTTTTCATTCTATTGCGTAGGACTCCATTCCAATTTACAAAATTCCATTAAATTCCTTAACATTCAATTCCATTCAGAAATGTTCTATTCCTTTCCACAACATTCCATTGCATTCTACAGCATTCCATTCCATTCCTTAACTTTCTATGCAATTCCCCAACATTCAATTCCATTCCATAACATTTGTTTCCATTGAAACACATTATTCCCTTTCTGTAACTTCATATTCCATTCCATTCATTAAAATTCGGGTCTATTAAACTACATTCCACTTCATACCATAACATTCCATTTGATTACAGAACATTCCATTCCATTTGAGTCATTCTATTTTATTCTATTGCATAAGATTCCATTCCAATCCAAATAACTCCATTGCATTCCTTAACATTTCATTCCTTTCAGCAACATTCTGTTCCGTTCCGCAGCATTCCATTGCATTCCAAAGTGCTCCTTTCGGTTCCATAACATTCGATTTCATTCCAACACATTATTGCCGTTCTGTTGCAAACATTCCATTCCACTCATTAAAATTTTGTCCTCTTAACGAACATTCCACTTAACAGCATAACTTTCAATTCGATTATGCAACATTCCTTTCCAATTCATTCTATTTCCTTCTGTTGCGTAAGATTCCACTCCAATCCAAAAAGTTCCATTCCATTCCTTAAACTTCCATTCCTTTCCCAACATTCCATTCAATTCCACAACTGTCCTTTCCTTTCCATTACAAACAATTCATTCCCAACACATTATTCTCGTCTGCTACAAAACATTCGATACCATTCATTAAAATTCGGTTCTATTAATCAAAATTGAGCTCCATAGCATCACTTTCCATTCGATTACACATTATTCCTTTCCAGTTCATTCTATTACATTCTGTTGCATAAATTCCGTTCTGATCAACAAAATGCCATTCCATACTTAACCTCCATTCCTTTCTCCAACATTCTTTTCCTTTTAACAACATTCCATTGCCTTCGACAGCATTCAATTCCATTCCTTTCCCCAACATTCTATTACTTTCCACTACTTTCCATTGCATTTCACATCATTCCATTCCGCTGCATAACATTCCATTCAACTACACAACACTCCATTACATTCCATAACATTCGTTTCCATTATAAAAATTATTGCAATTCTGTTACCTAACATTCCATTCATTGAAATTCTTTTCTATTAATCAACATTCCACTTCATAGCATAGCATTCATTCGATTACACAACATCACATTCAGTTGCAAACATTGTATCTCTTTCCATTGCATAAGATTCCAATCCAACCCACAAAATTCCATTGCATTCCTTAAAAATCCATTATTTTCCCCAACGTTCTATTCCTTTCCACAACATGACACTGCATTCCACAGCAATCCACTCCGTTCCACAACGTTCGATTTCCTTCAAAAACATTATTCTCGATCTGTTACATAATATTCCATTCCATTCATTAAAATTCAATTATATTAAGCAACATTCTACTTCATACCACAAAATTCCAATCGAATATACAACATTCTATTGAATTTAAAATGCTGTTTTTCATTCTATTGCATAAGATTCCATTCGAATCCATGAAATTCCATTCCACTCCTAAAAGTCCCATTGCTTTCCCTAAATTTCTACTTTTCTCCACTACATTCCATTGCATTCCACAATAATCCATTGCATTCCAAATCATTCAATTCCATTCCATTCCATTCTAATCCATTCCAACACATCATTCCCATTCTTTTACAAAACATTCCATACCATTCTTCAAAATTCGGTTCTATTAATCAACATTGCACTTCATACCATAACATTCCATTCGATGACACAACATTCCAGTCCATTTAACACATTCTATTTCATTCCATTCCATAAGATTCAATTCCTATTCACAAAATTCCATTCCATTACTTTAACGTCCATTCCTTTACGAACATTCTATTGCTTTACACTACATTCCATTGCATTCCACAGCATCCATTCCATTCCTTCACATTACATTCAATTCCACAACATTGCACTACATTCCATAACATTCCATTGCATTCGAACACATTATTCCCTTTCTGTTACATAACATTCCATTCCATTCATTAAAATTCGATTCTATTAATCTACATTCAACTTCATATCATAAAATTCTATTCCAATAAACAACATTCCATTCCATTTCTAACATTGTACTTCATTATGTTGCATAAGTTTCCATTCCAGCCCACAAAATTTCAATTCCTTTCCATACCCTTCATTCCCTTTCTCCAACTGTCTATTCCATTCCCCTCCATTCCATTCCATTCCTTAGCATTCAATTCCATTCCAAGACATTATTCCCCTACTATTACATAATATTCCCTTGATTCAGTAAAATTTGTTCTATTAACATTCCATTTCATACCATAATATTCCATTCGATTACACAGAACACCATTCCATTTCAACCAATCTATTTCGTTCTATTACACAGGATTCCATTCCAATCCACAAAATTCCATTCCATTCCTTAACATCCCATTCCTTTCTCCAACGTTCTATTACTTTCCACAACATGGCAGTGCATTCCACAGCATTCCATTCCATTCCTTTCCCCAACATTCTATTCCTTTCCACCACATTCCAAGCATTCTACATCATTCCATTCTATTCCACAACATTCAATTCAGTACCACAAATTTCCATTCCATTCCATAACATTCGATTCCTCTCCAAAACATTATTATATTTCTGTTACCTTACATTCCATTCCATTCATTAAAATTCTTTCTATTAATCAACATTCCACTTCATAGCATAGCATTCATTCGATTACACAACATCCCATTCAATTGCCAACATTGTATCTCATTCCACTGCATATGATTCCAATCCAACCCACAAAATTCCATTCCATTCCTTTACCTTCCATTCCTTTCAACAAAGTTCTATTCCTTTCCACAACATGACACTGCATTCCACAGCACTCAATTCCAATCCTTAATTTTCCATTCAATTCCAAAATCTTCCATTCCATTGCATAAAATTGATTCCATTCAAACACATTAATCCCTTTCTGTTACCTAACATTCCATTCCATTCTTTGAAACTCGGTTCTATTAATGTGCATTCCACTTCATACCATAACATTCCATTTGATTACACAACATCCCTTTCAATTGCAAACATTGAATCTCATTACATTACATAAGATTCCTTCCAATCCACAAAATTCCTTTCCATTCCTTCAACGTCAATTCCTTTCCACAGCTTTCTGTTGCTTTCCACAACATTTTATTGCATTCCAAAGCATTCCATTCCTGTCCAAATATTCCAATCAATTAAACAACATTTCACTTCATACCATAACATTCCAATCTAAAATACAGCATTCTATTCTATTTCAACTACTGTATTTCATTCTATTGCATCAGATTTCACTCCAATCCACGAAATTCCATTACATTTCTTAACCTTACATTGCTTTCCCTCACATTCTATTCCTATCCAGAACATTCCATTGCATTCCATAGCATTCCATTCCATTCCGTTACATTCCACTCAATTCCACAACCTTCCATTCCATTCCAAAACATTCCAATCCTTTCCATTCAATTTGATTACATTCCAAAACATAATTCCAATTCCTTTACAAAGCATTCCATATCATTCTTCAAAATTCAGTTCTATTAATCAACATTGCACTTCATACCATCAAATTCAATTCGATTATACAACATTCCATTCCATTTCAATCATTCTATTTTATTCTATTGCATTAGATTCAATTCCAATCCAAATAATTCCATTGCATTCCTTAACATTTCATTCCTTTCAGCAACATTCTGTTCTTTTCCGCAACATTCCATTGCATTCCAAAGCATTCCATTCCATTCCATAACATTCGATTTCATTCCAACATATTATTGCCTGTCTGTTGCAAAGATTCCATTCCATTGATTAAAATTTTGTCCTCTTAATGAACATTTCACTTCATAGCATAACATTCCATTCGATTATGCAACATTCCTTTCCAATTCATTCTATTTCATTGTGATGCATAAGATTCCATTCCAATCCAAAAAATTCCATTCCATTCCTTAAACTTCCAATCCTTTCCCTACATTCCATTCCATTTCATTACATACAATTCATTCCCAACACATTATTCTCGTTCTGCTACAAAACATTCGCTACCGTTCATTAAAATTCGGTTCTATTAATCAAAAATCCCCTTCATAGCATAACTTTCCATTCGATTACACAACATTCCTTTCCAATTCACTCTATTTCATTCTTTTGCATAAGATTCCATTCTAATCCACAAAATTCCATTATATACTTAACCTCTAATTCTTTCTCCAACATTCTATTCCTTTCCACAACATCCCATTGGTTTACACCGCATTCCCTTCCATTCCGTAACATTCCATTCAGTTCCATAACATTCCATTACATTCCATAACATTTGATTCCATTCATCATATTATTCCCGTTCTGTTACATAACATTACATTCCATTCATTAAAATTCTGTCCTATTAATCAACATTCACCTTCATACCATAACATTTCATTCGATTACATAACATTCCATTTCATTTGAAACATTCTATTTCATTCTATTGCATAAGATTGCCTTCCAATCCACAAAATTCCATTGTATTCCTTAACCTTCCATTCCTTTTCCCAGTATTGTATTCCTTTTACAACATTCCATTGCATTCCACATTATTCTATTCCATTCCATAACATTGCATTCTATTCGAACTCATTCCATTCCATTCTATAACTTTTGATCCCATTCAAACATATTATTCCCGTTCTTTGACCTAACATTCCATTCCATTCTTTAATATTCAGTTCTATAAATCAAAATTCCAATTCATACCATAATATTCCATTCCATTTCCCAGCATCCGTTTCCAATTTAAACCTTCTATTTCATTCTACGGCATAAGATTTCATTCAAATCCACAAAATTCCATTCCATTTGTAACCTTTCCCCAACATTCCATTCAAATCCACAGCATTGCATTCCATTCCATAACTTTCCACTTAATTACATAACATTCTATTCTTTCTGCAACAATCCATTGCATTCCACAGAATTCCATTCCATTCCATAACTTTCCATTCCGTTCCAAAACATTCCATCTCATTCCATTACATTCGATCCCATTCAAATACTTTATTCCATAACATTCTATTCCTATCCACAACATCCCATTGCATTCCAAAGCATTCCATTCTGTTCCATAACTTTCCACTGCATTCCATTTCTTTCCATTCCATTCGATTCCATTCCAACACATTATTCCCATTCTTTTACAAACATTCCATACCATTCTTCAAAATTCCGTTCTTTTAATCAACATTGCACTTCATACCATAACATTCCATTCGATTATACAACTTTCCAGTCCATTTCAACATTCTATTATATCCCCTTCCTTAAGATTCCATTCCAATCCACAAAGTTGCATTCCACTCCTTAAACTTCCTTTCCTTTCCCCAATGCTCTATTCCTTTCCACTGCATTCCATTGCATTCCATTCCATTCCTTCACATTCCTTTGAATTCCACAACATTCAATTCCATTCCATAACATTTGTTTCCAGCCAAATACATTGTTACCGTTCTGTAACCTAACATTCCATTCCATTCTTTAAAATTCTCTTCCACTAATCAACAAACCCCTTCATACCACAACATTCCTTTTGATTACACAACATTCCATTTCAATTATTTTATTTCTTTCTATTTCAAAAGATTGCATTCCAATCCACAAAATTCCATTCTATTCCTTAACCTTCCATTCCTTTCACCTACATTCTATTCCTTTACACAACATTCCATTGCAATCCACAGCATTGTATTCCATTCCATAATATTCCATTCACTTCCACCACATTCTGTTCCATTACATAACATTCCATTCCATTGCAACATATTATTCATATTCATTTAGGAAACAATCAATATCATTCATTAAAATTCTGTTCTATTGATCAACATTCCCCTTCTTACCATGACATTTCATTCGAATACACAACGTTCTATTCAATTTCATTCTACTGCATAAGATTCCATTCCAATCAAAAATATTCCATTCCATTCCTTAACATTTCATTCCTTTCCGCAACATTCCATTGCATTCCACAACATTCCGTTCCATTCCATAACTTTCCATTGTATTCCAAAATATGCCATTCCATTCCATAACCTTCGACTCCATTCCAAAACATTATTCCCATTGAGTTGCATAACATTCCATTCCATTCATTAAATTTGGTTCTATTAATCAACATTCCACATCAATGCGTAAAATATTATTCGATTACTCAACATTCCTTTCCAATTCAAACATTTTAGTTCATTCTGTTGCATAAGATTCCATTCCAATCCAAAAAATTCTTTTCCATTCCTTAACTTTCCATTCCTTTCCCCAACATTCTCGCACTTTCCACAACATTCCATTGCATTCCACCACATTCCCTTCCATTCCAGAACATTCCATTCAGTTCCACAAAATTCCATTCCATTCCATAATATTTGACTCATTTCCAACACATTATTTCCCTTCTGTTACATAACATTTCATTACGTTCATTAAAATTCTGTTCTATTATTCAACATTCCCCTTCATACCATAACATTCTGTTTGATTACACACATTCCATTCCATTTAAACACTCTTTTTCCTTCTACTGCATACTATTCCATTGTAATCCACAAAGTTCCATTTCACTCCTTAAACTTCCATTCCTTTCCCCAATGCTCTGTTGCTTTCCACTACATTCCCTTGTACTCCATTACTTTCCTTAACATTCCATTCAATTCCACAACATTCTATTCCATTCCATGACATTTGTTTCCAGCCAAACACATTATTCCCGTTCTGTAACCTAACATTCCATCCCATTCATTAAAATTCTCTTGTACTAATCAACAATCCCCTTCATATCACAACATTCCATTTGATTACACAATATTGCATTCCATTTCAATTATTTTATTTCACTCTATTTCATAAGATTGCATTCCAATCCACAAAATTCCATTCTTTTCCTTAAACTTCCATTAATTTCCCCTACATTCTAATCCTTTCCAAAACATTCCATTTCACTCCAACTCATTCCCTCCCATTCCAAAACATTCCATTCAGTTCCACAACATTCCATACCATTCCATAATATTTGATTCATTTCCAACACATTATTCCCCTTCTTTTTCAAACATTCCATTCCATTCATTAAAATTCTGTTCTATTATTCTACATTCCCCTTCATACCATAACATTCTGTGCGATTACTCAAAATTCCATTCCATTTGAAACACTCTTTTTCCTTCTACTGCATGCTATACCATTGCAATTCACAAAGTTCCATTCCACTCCTTAAACTTCCATTCCTTTCCCCAATGCTCTATTCCTTTCCACTACATTCCATTGCATTCCACAGAATTCCATTACATTCCTTAACCTTCCACTCAATTCCACAACATTCAATTCCTTTCCGTAACATTTGTTTCCAGCCAAACACATTATTCCTGTACTGTAACCTAACATTACATTACATTCATTAAAGTTCTTTTCGACTAAACAATCCACTTGATACCATAAAATTCCATTTGATTACACAACATTCCATTCCATTTCGATTATTTTATTTCATTCTATTACATAAGATTGCATTCCAACGCATAAAATTCCATTCTATTCCTTAACCTACCATTCCTTACCCCTACATTCTATTCCTTTCCACAACATTGCATTGCAATGCACAGCATTATATTCCATTCCATAATATTCCATTCAATTTCACCAAGTTCTGTTCCATTCCATAACATTCCATTCCATTGCAACACATTATTCCTATTCAGTTAGAAAACAGACAATAGCACTCATTAAAATTCTGTTCTATTGATCAACATTCCCCTTCATACCATAACATTCCATTCGAATACACAACATTCTATTCAATTTCATTCTACTGCATAAGATTCCATTCCAATCCAAGAAATTCCATTCCATTCCTTAACATTTCATTCTTTCCCCAACATTCCATTGCATTCCACAACATTCCGTTAAATTCCATAATTTTCCATTGCATTCCTAACATTCCATTCCATTCAATAACCTACAAATCCATTCCAACACATTATTCCCGTTCTGTTGCATAACATTTCATTCCATTCATTAAAATTTTGTCCTCTTAATGAACATTTCACTTCATAGCATAACATTCCTTTCGATTACATAACACTCCTTTCCAATTCATTCTATTTCATTCTGGTGAATAAGATTCCATTCCAGTCCAAAAAATTCCATTCCGTTCCTTAAACTTCCATTCCTTTCCCAACATTCCATTCAATCTACAACATTCCATTCCATTCCATTCCATACAATTCATTCCCAACAAATTATTCCCGTTCTGCTACAAAACATCGATACCATTCATTTAAATTCAATTCTATTCATCAAAATTCCCCTTAATAGCATAACTTTCCATTCTATTACACAAATTCCTTTCCAATTCATTCTATTTCATTCTGTTGTTTGAGATTCCATTCCAATCCAAAAATTTCCATTCCGTACCTTAAACTTCCATTAATTTCCCAACATTCCATTCAATTAAACAACATTCCATTCCATTCCATTCCATACAATTCATTCCCAACACATTATTCCCGTTCTGCTACAAACATCGATACCATTCATTAAAATTCGGTTCTATTAATCGAAATTCCCCTTCATAGCATAACTTTCCATTCTATTACACAACATTAATTTCCAATTCATTCTATTTCATTCTGTTGCATAAGATTCCATTCCAATCCACAAAATTGCATTCTATTCCTTCACCTTCCAATGCTTTCCCTAATGTTATCTTCCTTTTCACTACTTTCCATTGCAATCCACAGCATTCCATTCCAATCCAACACTTAATTCCAATTCTGTTACAAAACATTCAATACCCTTCATTATAATTCGGTTCTATTTATCTACATTCCCCTTCATAGCAGAACATTCTATTTGATTAGACAACATTCCATTCAATTTCAATTATTCTATTTCATTCTGCTGCATGAGATTTCATTCCAGGCCACAAAATTCCATTCCATTCCTTAACCTCCCATTTCTTTCCCGAATGTTCTATTCCTTTCCACAACATGCCATTGAATTCCACAGCATTCCATTCCATTCCTTAAGGTTCCATTCAATTCCACAACATTCTATCCAATTGCATAACACTTATTCCATTCAATCACATTATTCCCATTCTGTTACATAACATTCCATTCCATTCCTTGAAATTCGGTTCTATTAATCAATATTCCACTTCTTACCATCACATTCCATTTGATTACACAACATCCCATTTAATTGAAAACATTGCATCTCATTCCATTGCATAAGATTCCATTCCAATTCATAAAATTCCTTCCAATTTTTTTACACTCCATTAATTCCTCAAGTTTCTATTGGTTTCCACAACATTCCATTGCATTCCATAACATTCAATTCCATTGCAAAACATAATTCCTATTCAGTTAGAAAACAGTCAATAGCATTCATTAAAATTCTGTTCTATTGATCAACATTCCCCTTCATATAATAACATTCCTTTCGAATGCACAATGTTCTATTAAATTTCATTCTACTGCATAAGATTACATTCCAATCACAAAATTCCATTCCATTCTTTAACATTTCATTCCTTTCCCCAACATTCCACTGCATTCCAAAACATTCCGTTCAATTCCATAACTTTCCATTGCATTACAAAGATTCCATTTCTTTCCATAAACTACGACTACATTCCAACACATTATTCCCATTCTGTTGCATAACATTCCAATACATTCATTAAAATTTTGTCCTCTTAATGAACATTCCACTTCATAGCATAACATTCCCTTCAATTACGCAACATTCCTTTCCAATTCATTCTCTTTCATTCTGTTGCATAAGATTCCATTCCAATCCAAAAAAATTCCATTCCATTCCTTAAACTTCCATTCCTTTCCCAACATTCCATTCAATTCCACAACATTCCATTCCATTTCATTCCATACAATTCATTCCCAACACATTATTCCCGTTCTGCTACAAAACATCAATACCATTCATTAAAATTCGGTTCTATTCATCAAAATTCGCCTTCATAGCATAACGTTCCATTCTATTACACAACATTCCTTTCCAAGTCCTTCTATTTCATTCTGTTGCATAAGATTCCATTCCAATCGACAAAATTCCATTCTATTCCTTGACCTGACAATGCATTCCCCGATGTTCTCTTCCTTTCCACTGCTTTCCATTGCAATCCACAGCATTCCTTTCCTTTCCATAACGTAGCATTCCATTCCATTCCAACACTGTATTCCAATTCTGTTACAAAACATTCAATACCATTCATTAAAATTCGGTTTTATTAATCTACATTCCCCTTCATAGCATAACATTCTATTTGATTACACAACATTCCATTCCATTTCAATTATTCTATTTCATTCTGTTGCATAAGATTACATTTCAGTCCACAAAATTCCATTGCAGTCATTAAACATCCATTCCTTTCACGTGCCTACTATTCATTTCCACAACATGCCATTGAAATCCACAGCATTCCATTCCATTCCTTAAGGTTCCATTCAATTCCACAACATTCAGTCCAATTGCATAACATTGATCCATTCAAACACATTATTCCCATTCTGTTACATAACATTCCATTCCATTCCTTGAAATTCGGTTCTATTAATCAATATTCCACTTCATACCATAACATTCCATTTGATTACACAACATCCCATTTAATTGAAAACATTGTATGTCATTCCATTGCATAATATTCCATTCCAATTCATAACATTGCCTTCAATTTTACACCCTCAATTAATTCCCCACGTTTCTATTGATTTCCACAAGATTCCATTGAATTCCACAGCATTCCATTCTTGTCCATAGCATTCTATTCAATTCCACAACAATCCATTCCATTTCATAACATTCAATTCCATACCAAAACGTTATTCTCGTTCTGTTACCTAACAATCCGTTCCTTTCATTATAATTCTTTTCTGTTAATCAACATTCCAATTCATCCCATTAGATTCCATTTGATTACCCAGCATTCCATTCTATTTCAAACATTCTATTTCAATCTATTGCATAAGATTCCATTCCAATCCACAAAATTCCATTCCATTCCTTAACATATCATTCCTTTCCCCAACATTCTACTCCATTCTGCAACATTCCATTGCATTCTGCAGCATTCCACTCCATTCCATTCCATAACATTCGATTCAATTCCAACACATTATTCCCGTTGTGTTTCATAACATTCAATTCCATTCGTTAAATATGGTTCTATTAATCAACATTCCACCTCATAGCCTAAAATTCCATTCGATGACACAATATTCCTTTTGAATTCAAACATTTTATTTCATTCTTTTGCATAAGATTCCATTCCAATCCAAAAAATTCTTTTCCATTCCTTAATCTTCCATTCCTTTCCCCAACATTCTCTTCCTTTCCACAACATCCCATTGCATTCCACCGCATTCCCTTCCATTCCAGAACATTCCGTTCAGTTCCACAACATTCCATTCCATTCCATAATATTTGTTTCATTTCCAACACATTATTCCCGCTCTGTTACATAACATTTCATTACATTCATTTAAATTGTGTTCTATTATACAACATTCCCCTTCATACCATAACATTCTGTTCAATTACACAACATTCCATTCCATTTGAAACACTCTTTTTCCTTCTACTGCATACTATTCCATTGCAATCTTCAAAGCTCCTTTCCACTCCTTAAACTTCGATTCCTTTCCCCAATGCTCTATTCCTTTCCACTACATTCCATTCCATTCCATTACATTCCTTAACATTCAATTCAATTCCACAACATTCAATTTCATTCCGTAACATTTGTTTCCAGCCAAACACATTATTCCCGTTCTGTAACCTAACATTCCATTCCATTCATTAAAATTCTCTCCTACTAATCAACAATCCCCTTCATACCACAACATTCCATTTGATTACACAACATTTCATTCCATTTCAATTATTTTACTTCATTCTATTTTATAAGATATCATTCCAATCCCCAAAATTCCATTCTATTCCTTAACGTTCCATTCTTTCCCCGACATTGTATTCCTTTCCACAACTTTCCATTGCAATGCACAGCATTGCATTCCATTCCATAATATAACATTCAATTACGCCACATTCTGTTCCATTCCATAGCATTCCATTCCATAACATTCCATTCCATTGCAACACATTATTCCTATTCAGTTAGAAAACAATCAATACCATTCATAAAAATTCTGTTCTATTGATCAACATTCCCCTTAATACCATAACATTCCATTCGAATAAACAACGTTCTATTCAATTCATTCTACTGCATGAGACTCCATTCCAATCCAAAAAACTCCATTCCATTCCTTAACATATCTTTCCTTTCCCCAAAATTCCATTGCATTCCACAACATTCCTTTCCATTCCATAACTTCCATTGCATTGCAAAATTTCCATTCCATTCCATAACCTTCGACTCCATTCCAACACATTATTCCCGTTCTGTTGGATAACATTCCATTCCATTCATTAAAATTTTGTCCTTTTAATGAACATTCCACTTCATACCATAACATTCCTTTCGATTACACAACATTCCTTTCCAATTCAATCTATTTCATTCTATTCCATAAGATTCCATTCCAATCCAAAAAATGCCAATCCGATCCTTAAACTTCCATTCCTTTCCCAACATTCCATTCAATTCCACAACATTCCTTTCCTTTACTTTCCATACAATTCATTCCCAACACATTATTCCCTTTCTGCTACAAAACATGGATACCATTCATTAAATTTCGGTTCTATTCATCAAATTTCGCCTTCATAGCATTACTTTCCATTCTATTACACAACATTCCTTTCCAATTCATTCTATTTCATTCTATTGCATAACAATCCGTTCCAATCCACAAAAATTCCATTCTTTTCCTTTACCTTCCAAGCTTTCCCCAAAGTTCTCTTCCTTTCCACTACATTCCATT
>JAVSCE010000393.1:0-182345 GCA_032199065.1 Smutsia gigantea | reverse complement strand
CAGTGAAATAAGCCCAGTGGAGAAAGACAAGGGTCAAATGATTTCCCTCATTTGTGGAGTATAGCAAGGAAGCAAAACTGAAGGAACAATACAGCAGGAGACTCACAGACTCCAGGAAGGAACTAGTGGTTACCAAAGGGGAGAGGTGTGAGAGGTTGGGTGGAAGGGTGGGAGAAGAGGATTGTGGGGTATTATGTTTAGTACACATGGTGTGGGGGATCATGGGGAAAACAGTGTAGCACAGAGAAGGAAAACAGTGAATCTGTGGCATCTTACTACACTGATGGACAGTGACTGCATTGGGTATGGGTGGGGACTTGGTAATATGGGTAAATGTAGTCACCACATTGTTTTTTCATGTGCAACCTTCTTAAGAGTGCATATCAATAATACTTTAATAATAATAAAAAAAAGAATGGGTACAGAAAGCCGATATATTTCTTGCAAAAGAGCAACAATAAAGTCAAGAGCTTATCCTCAAAGAAACAATGGAAGCCTAAAGAACTTCAGATATCTTCAAAGTGCTAAAAGAAATTAGCTCCCAATCTAGATTATTTATCTAATAAAAGTGTTGTTCAAAATTAAACGTAAAATAGAGACATTTTTATAACAAACACTATGATCATCATATGACCTACATTAAAGAAAACTCCAAAGGGAGTTCTTTATGCAGATGGAAAGTAATCCCAAATAGAATCATGGAGATTTGAGGAATGAAGAATAAAGGGATTAATATAACTATAAATAGGTATAAAAAATATGAACTAAATAGGACAATAAATAATGTCTTAATGGAAGCTTAAATATACATAGAATTGAAATGTACACAATAATAGTACAAAAGGAGGGAAGGAGTTGATGAAATTAAAGTGTGTCCTAGCATTGTATGGGAATTGATAAAAGTACTTGGCTTTAATTCTTAATAATCAGGAATGAATATTATAATATCTAGAGTAACAACTGAAATAACAGGAAAGGAATTAATAACAAGTTAATAGAGGGTGTAATGGAATTATAAAAATATGTTTAATTTGAAAGAAATAAGAACGGAAAGGAAATGGAACATAAGACAAGAATGGACACAGAAAACAAACAGCAAGATGATATATTTAAACAAGACTTGTTTTTTTTTCAGCAATGATTACATTATACATGAATTTTTTTTAATAAACCCTCAGTTAAAATACAAGTGTTTTAGACAGGATTAAAAATAATCTTAGCTGTATGTTGCTTCAATTAGACAATTTAACAGAAAGTTACACTAAGATTGAAAGTAAAAGGATGAAAAGATTATGTCATTTAAGTAGTGCCTAGTAGGAAACTGGTGTAGCTATACAAATATTGGAAAAAGTAAAATTTAAAGCAACATGCATTACTAGAGATGAAGGGCAACATTTTCTTAAAGGTAAAAGAATCAATCCATAAGTAAGTTATAACAATTCTAAATTTGTATGGTCTTTCAAGTATAGCATTGAAATATACAAAGCAAAATGAGAGAACTAAAAGGAGAAATAGAGAAATCCACAGTCATAACCATGGATTTTTAACAAACTCTTCTATGTAACTGATTTGTATGTAAACATACAAAACATAGAAATGTTATTAGCAGTTTTGAACCACACAATGAACAAACTTGGCATAATTGACGTATGTACATTACAGAATACCTGTCTTTTTGGTGCAAAGAGAACAATTTTTGTTTGCATACTGCATCATAAAGCATATTTCAACAATTCAAAAGACTGCAGTTCTACAGATTATGTTTTATGATCATAGTGGAATCAAGCAAGAAACCAAATGTTACCTATTATTTTGGTGCAACTGCTACAACAATATACAACTACAACCACAACCAAAAGCTCTCTAAAATCACCAATGCTTAGAAATTAATCAGTTAACTTCCCATTTATGGTGATTAAAAATCAGAAGAGGGATTGATTTGAGGGTTGGAGGAGATTGATTAAAAAATGAGTAAGAGGGGAAAAAACATTTTATAATATTCAATACCCATTCGATTAATTTTAAAAATTAATTTGCAGCCTAGAAATAAATCTTAATAAGATATATCTCTGAGAAACGTACAGAAGTATTATCACTGAAATCAGGGGCGCAATAATGTTACGTGTTATCGCTACTCAGATTCCATGTTGCAGCAGAGAGCCTAAACAGGGCAATAGACTCCGATGGCACTAATATAGGAAAGGAAGACTTAAAATGGTCAGGAAGGAAAAGACAAAATTATTAAATGTAGGCAATTCAAGTACACTTCCAGATTATCCCAAAAAAATCGCCTGAAAAATTAAAGTTAAAAAATTAAATGAAGGTGATTAGATATATTTAAAAACAAAAATAATAAATCGATAGCAAAAGTTCAAATATACTAGGAATCAAAGAAATATAAATTAACCAATGGTGCTCCACTTTTGCCAGCAAAATTAGCAAAGATTTTAAAGATAATTCAGTGCCCATTGTTAGTGATAATGGAGGGAAAGACAGGAAGGATAAAAACATAAGTACTTTCTATTTCCTTCTTTTGTTATCATCTGTGTTTTTCTGTACTTTAACAAACTCAGAGATCACTTTCTATAGGGCTGTTTACCTGATTCCATCAGAGTAAGATAGAATCTGGCCTACCTACTTCCATATAAGCCTAAGCCTATCTTTATCAAATTGCATTCTAAGTGTATGCTTTTCTCTTCTCCTAGCTAGATAAGACAGAGGCCATTCATTTCTGTATTTTCAGATGTATGACTGACATTCCATAAATATTGATGAATATTGATGAATTCAATATTCAACACTTTAACTGTCTCTCAGTAAGAGAATGATTAAATGAAGTATGATATATTTACCTGATAGGTTATTGTGCAACGCTTGTGCAGGGATTTAATAACACTGCATTATACTTGTTTTGCAATAAGTATAAAAAAGAATGATTCAAAGTTGTTTCTATTTTATATTATATTTTAAAAGTACATTGAAAAGTGTGACATGGAATTACCACGGTAATGGTGATTCACTTTGGTTGATGTGACTTTCTGAGTAACTTCCTTTTTATGCTTTGTACTTTCCAAATGTCTTTAAATGATATATATTACCTTTATAACTGAACTAAGTAAAAACAAAATAAAGCTTTTTTCTTTTTTTTTTTTTTAGTATAAAGATACCGTGTTCAGCCACCCAGGCATGGACTACAGTTATTTACAACACAATTCAACCCTACGTAACTTCTCTCACCATTTACTGATGGGAGTGTAAGTAACATTCTTTTCCTTCCACTTCAGTTCAAATTGAAGCTTGCTGTATGTCCAAAATTCTGCTATTTTTTAAATATCAGAGCACTGTTCTGGGAAATTATGTGCAAGTTACAGACCTAAGCTCATTGAGGATAAGCATGCCTTTAAGATCAGCAGTTCAGCTAAACAACACAATTTCGTTTGACATTTGCTGTCAAAGAAAGATGACTGATTTGTACTTCTCATTTGGGTGCCAAAATTAGCATTTAGGTCAAATGTACAGCAGGACTCCCAATATTTCAGTGAATATTTTTCAGAATTTAGCTTAGGAAAGAGTAGCTCAATATGGTCACCTCTTCTCTCCTTTCCTTTGCTATTCAGCCTTTCCAAACAATGATGGTATTTGAGAGAATCACAATTGCTCTGTCAGAGTTATATGTGATAACTCTGATGAGGAGATTCATTGTGAAACTTAATAAAAATTCACCAACATTTGAGGGTTCAGATTTGAAAGCACAGGAATCTCAGAGACCACAAATAAAGCAGCAACACTGTGTTATACAATAGCAGTCTGGTGAATGTTATGGCATCCGATGAAATGACCAAATAACACACTTTGAAATATTGGTAAACATCAACTCAACTCCAAGGTTAAAACTTTCTGTATGACTCCTGAGGCATTTATTGGCTAAGAAAATTAAGTATCTTAATACATGTAGAAGAGCTAATGAAAAGCATATGAAATATTTTCATGAATTGAATGAAATTCTCTGAAATTCTGAGATTTAAAATGCAAACACTAAAAGGAGAGCATGTCAGTTAACAAGAGAAGATGTGGATCCTTTTCAGATTGGTTAGAAATGTAATATAACAGGTATTTTATTGGCTGTAATGTTTGTAGTTTTGATTGATTATGAAAAATACATAACAGATTTATGGAAATCTTTGAGCAAGAGATAACAGCATCATCCAAACAGCCTCAACATCAGTAACAGAGGAGCCCTAAATCCCTTCTCCTAACTTCTCATTTAAATACTTATGAAGAAGAGGCTCTGGAAAATAAAAGGGAGAAAGATTAACCATATAATAGGCTCTAGGATTAGTTTCTACTATTTACAGTTCTAAGGCCTGTAGACACAAGATTAGAAAACAAGATTAATGAATATGCCTACAAATTCATTTCTGATGATCTCCCCCTAGGAAAAAGAGGATAGTAAAGGCCAGCCTTTTTATATTCTGCAAAGATTCTGGAGAAATAGAATTAAGTGTCTTGTACTCGACTTTACTGGCCTGACACAGGAGTGTTTTAATTCCTAAATTCTGCTTCCTATGCAAGATAAGGCTGTTTGGCTAGAAAAAACATTTATTAAATCCCTAATGTATTCTAGGCATGTTTTAAAAATTTTACATGTACTTTCTTGAGGACTCAAAATAACATAATCTTGATTTATAGATTAAATATAATCCCAATCAAAATTCCACTGAATTATTTTGTGGATATTAACAAACTGATTATAAGTTCGTATGGAGATACAAAAGACCCAGAATATCCAACACAATATTGAAAGAAAAGAACAAAGTCAGAGGACTGACACTACCCAACATCAAGGCTGCAGTAGTACCCAACATAAAGCTACAGTAATCAAGATGGTAGCATGGGAGGTTCTTAGCCCACATCCTCCCACAGAAACAAATATTTGGTAGCTACTCATGGACAAAAGTGACTTTGTGGCACTCTTGGGATCCAGGAAGGATGTTGTGGAACCTCAGTGGAGCCCAAGATGGAGGAGCACCACTTTCAGAAGACAGACTTGTGCACCACTGGGAGGCCTGTTGCCTGTAGTCCCATCTGTGGGACAGAGGCAACCCTATCCCTCTGTGGACTTGGCACCATCTCTGCTTGTCCACAGTCCTGCTACCAGCTCTTCCTGCCAAGGGACCAATTATGAGCTATGCCCATCCATCCCCCCCAGTAACAGGACCTGTTGACATCAGACCCAACTAAAGCAGTCCCATGACCCAGCTCCACGCTTTTCAGTTCCATTCCAGAGAGTCCTGTGGCAGTTATACCTGCCCAGGCCCCTGGGCTAACAGGCTCACTCAGCTCAGATCCAACTGTGGTCCTTGAGGAAGTCCTATGACATGGCTCCTGCCTTGCTCTACAGAATTCCAGACACGGTCCTGCCTATGCTGGGACCCACCCAGAAATTCAGTAGGAGCATGCTCAGGGACCTGATGCAAGTGATATCTATTCGTGCCCCTAGTACCAGGCCTGCTGACAACCACAGACCTGCCTGTGGACCTGGCAACACCCATGGGGCTTAGCTCCAGCTTCACTTGAATGTGGTCCTAGGGGCAGCACCCTCAACCAGGAGAAGGTTTTTACCTGCTGAAACCAGTCTGCAAAGACTGGAAGAGTCTTCTCCTTCAAATGAACAGACATCACTGTAAGACTACACAGATAACAAAGAAACAGCCAAATGTGAAACCACCAAGGGAAATGAATAAATTTCCAATAATGGAGATCCATGAACTGCTTGACAAAGAATTCAAAACAATCATTTTAAAGAAACTCAATGAGCTACAAAATAACATGGCTAAACAACTAAATAAAATGAGGAAAACAAAATATGAATGAAATAAGAATTTTAATAAAGGAATAGGAACCTTAGGAAAGAACCAAAGAAGAATCCTGGGGCTGAAGAATACAATGACTGAAACAAAATATTCAGTAGAGATTCTCAACAGAAAACTTGCTCATTCAGAAGAATCAAAAACTTGAAAACAGGTCATTTGAAAATATCCAGTTAGAGGAAAACAAACAAAAAAGCATGAAAAAGAGTTAAGAGAACCTATGGGACTTATGGGACATCATCAAATGAATCAAAATACATATTACAGAAGCCCTAGAAGGGACAGAGAAAGAGGAAGGAGCAGAAATTTTAATTAAAGAGATAATGACAAGAAACTCAAATCTAGGAATATACAGATCAATGATGCCCAAGAATTCCAAATAGATTGAGCATAATAAAGTCTTTACCAAGACACATTATAATCAAATTGTCAAAAATCAAAGACAAAGAGAATTTTGAGAGCAGCAAAAGAAAAAAATGATTTGTCACATACAAAGGAACCCCCATAAGGTGATAAGAAGATATCTCAGCAGATACTTTGAAAGCCTGGAGGTAGAAGAAAAATATATTCTAAGTGCTAACAGAATAAAAAAACTTCCAACTAAGATTACTGTCTCCTGGAAAGATTTATTTCAGAAGTGAAGGAGATAACACTTTCCCAGACAAGTAAAAGCTGAGGGAATTCATCACCACTAGACCTGCCTCATAAGAAGTGCTAAAGGTAGTTATCTGAGCTGACATGAAAGGACACTAAAGAGGAAGATGAAAACATATGAAAATACAAAACTCACTGGTCAAGATAATTTTATGATCAAATTCAAAATTCTCTAATACTGTAATGGTGGTGCATAAGTCACTTTCTATTCTTGTATAAAAGTTAAGACAAAAGCATTAAAAATAGCTATAGCCACAATAACTTGTTAATGGCTACAATATAGAAAGATGTAAATTGTGAAATCAGTAACATAAAACTGGGGGGAGGGAAGAGAAGTAAAAGTAGAATTTTTGTATGTGACTGAAGTTAACTTGTTATCAGCTCAAAATAGACTTATATTTTATGTAAACTTCAAGGTAATCACACATATAAAATCAGTAGTAGATACACAAAAGAGAAAAAGTAATCAGAGAACACAACTACAAAAAAATCCTCAAATCACAAAGTCAGCAAGAAAATAATTGGAAAAAAAAGGAACTACAAAAGAGTAAGAAAACAATGAACAAAACAGCAATAGTAAGTCCATACCTACCAATACTTTAAATATAAATGGATTAAATTCACCAACCAAAAGCCATGATATGGCTGAATAGATTTAAAGAAAAAGACCCTACTATATAGTTCCTACAAGAGACTCCAGCTTTAAGGACATATATATGTAGAAAGTGGAGGGATGAAAAAAGATATTCCATGGAAATGATGATAAAAAGAGCAGAGCTGGCTATACTTATATCAGACAAAATAAACTTTATCAAGAACTGTCTCAAAAAATGAAGATATTTACACAGTGATAATGAGATCAATTCATCAAGATTTAAAAATCATAAATGTATATGCACCCAACTTCAGAACACCTAAATATATAAAGCAAATCTTAACAGAACTGAAGGTCAAAATAGAGTATTACACTAAATAGCAGTACAACTAACAGTACTAATAGTACAGGACTTTAATATGTCATTTTGTACAATGGATTGGTCATCCAGACAGACAATCAATAAGGAAACAGTGTGAACTACATGTTAGACCAAATGGACCTAACAGATGTACACAAAACATTTGATCCGACAGTGACAGAACACACATTCTTCTCAGACACTGCAATGGTATAAAACTAGAAATCAATGGCAAAAGGAAACTTGGAAAGTCTAAAAATGGGTGGAAATTAAACAGTCCTGAACAATCAGTGGTTCAAAGAAGAAATTATTATTTTTTTAATTTTAAAAACAAAAATGGACACACAGCATAAAAAATGTATGAGATGCAAAAAAGGCAGTTATAAGAGGGATGTGCATGGCAATGAGCACCAACATTAAGAAAAAAGAAAGATCTCAGACATACAATCTACCCCACCTCAAGGAACTTGAAAAAGACCAAACTAAGTTCTATGGTAGCAGAAGGAAGGAGATAATAAAGATTAGAACAGATATGAATGAATTAGAGACTAGGAAAATAATGCCGAAGATCAATGAAATTAAAGAATGGATTTTTGCAAAGATAAACAACATTGACAATCTTTTACTAGACTAGGAAAGAGAGAGAGAAGACTCTAATTAAAACATCAGAAACTCTTTATCATTATGTAATGCTCTTCTTTATCCCTGATAACTTCCCTTATTTTGAAGTGTGCTTTGTCTGAAATTAACATAGTTACTCCAGCTTTTACTTGCTTAATGTTAACATGATATATTTGTCACCACCCGTTTATTTTTGATCTGTGTCTTTATATTTAATATGTAGACACCATATAGTTGGGTCATAGTTTTTTATTTAATCTGACAATCTTTGTCTTTTAGTGCATTTAGACCATTTGCACTCAGTGTGATTATTGATATAGTTGGATTAATATTTACAATTTTTTTTTACTGTTTTCTATTTGCTCCCTTTTTTCTTTGTTCCTATTTTTGTCTTCCACTATTTTCTGTATTGTGATTTAATTGAAAATTTTTCGTATGATTCCATTTTCTCTCCCGTCTTAGCATATTAGTTATTGTCCTTTTTAAGCTTTTTAAATTGGTTGCTCTAGAATTTGCAATATGCATTTACAACTAAATCAAATCTACTTTCAAATAACACTGTTCTACTTCCTGGTTAGAATGAGTACCTTACAATAATAAAATAATCCTAATTCATTCCTTTTGTCCCCCGTGTCATTGCTGTCATTCGAGTTGTATATAAACATACATAAGCATATATCTATATACATAAAACATATATACCTAAGCATACATAATTGAATACATTGTTGCCACTATTATTTTGAACACATATCCATTGCTAAGAGCTTAGATTTTTAAAGTTCTCAGCACAAGAAAAATTTTTTTGTAACTATGGTGACAGATGTTAGCTAGACTTATTGTGGTGACCATTTCCCAATATATACAAATCTTAAATCACTATGTTGTACACCTGAAACCAATATGTCAATTAATCTCAATGAAAAAAATAAGAATAATAAAAGCTTTTGAAAAAAATTCAATTGTCCTTCTTCAATGATCTTTCTTTCTTTATGAGTTTCTGACCTATATTATTTTTCCTTCTCTCTTAAGAGCTTCTTTAACATTTCTTGCAAGGCAGTTTACTAGCCACAGATTACCTCGATTTTTGTCTGAGAAATTTTTTTTATCTTTCACTTTTGAAGGATAATTTAACAGGGTGCAGAATTTTAGGTTGGTGGGTTTTCTTCTCTCAACACTTTAAATATTTCATTCCACTCTCTTGCTTGTATGGTATCTCTGGAGAAGATGCATGCAATTCTTATCTTTGTTGCTTTATAAGAAAGGTATTTTCCCTCTGGTTACTTTTAGGATTTTTTTATCTTTGATTTTCTGTAATTTCAAAGTGGTATGTCTATGTCTTTTTGTTTTGTTTTGTTTGCATTTATCCTGCTTTTGTTCTTAAAACTGGTTTGGTGCCTGATATTATATTGGTGGAAATGCTCAGTCATTATTGTTTCAAATATGTCTTCATTCCTTTTTCTTTTTTTACTCTTTCTGGTATTCCCATTTCACATGTTACACCTTTTGTAGTTGTCCCACAGTTCTTCGATATTCTGTTCTGTTTCTTTTTGTCTTTCAGTCTTTATTCTCTTTGCTTTCTGGTTGTGGGGATTACTATTGAGATATCTTCAATTTCAGAGACTACTCTGCTGTGTCCAGTCTACTAAAAAACCCATAAAAGTCCTTCATTTCTGTTACAGTATGTTTAATTTATAGCATTTCTTTGGGGCTCTGTCTTAGGGTTCCATCTCTCTGCATACATTGCCCTGTTTTTTATTTTTAAATTGAAGTATCATTGATATACAATCTTATATTGGTTTCAAGTATACAACATGGTGTTCAACAGTTACCGATTTTATTAAATCCTCACCCCCTCTAGTGCAGTTACTATCTGTCAACATAGGAAGGTGTTATAGAATCTTTGGTTATATTCCTCATGCTGTACTACCATTCCTGTGATAAGTTTATATTATTATTGAGAGTTTTTTGCCATTTTATCCCCCTCACCCTTTACGTAGCTTCTATAACTTGACTATTGTACATAATGCAACAATAAACATAGGGATACATATTTTTTTTTTGAATAGGAATTTTGTTTTCTTTGAGTAAGTTCCTAGAAATGGAATTACTTGGTTGTATGGTATTTCTGTTTTTAATTTTTTGAGGAACCTCCATACTGCTTTCCACAGTGGCTACACCAATTTACAATCCCACCAACAGTGTAGGAGAGTTCCCTTTTCTCCACATCCTCACTAAAACTTGGTATTTCTTGTTTTTAGGGTAGTGAACATTCTAACTGGAGTGAGGTGATATCACATTGTGGTTTTGATTTACATTTCCCTGATAATTAGTGATGTGGCAAATCTTTTCATGTGCCTGTTGGCTGGCCATCTGTATTTCTTCTTTGGAAAAATGTCAGTTCAGGTCCTCCACCCTTTTTAAAATCAGAGTTGTTGTGGTTTTTTTTGGTGTTGAGGCATAGGAGTTCTTTATATATTTTGAATATTAACCTCTTATCAGATAAATTGTTTACAAAGCTATTCCCCCATATTGTAGATAGCCTTTTTGTCCTGCTGATGGTGTTCTTTGCTGTACAGAAGCTTTTTATTTTGATGTAGGCCCACTTGTTCATTACTGATTTTGTTTCCCTTGCCTGGGGAGGTGTGTCCAGGAAAATACTGCTCATGCTTATTATGTTCAAGAGATTTTTGCCTATGTTTTCTTCTAAGAGTTTTATGGTTTCATGTCTTACATTTAGGTCTTTAATCCATTTGAATTTACTTTTGTGTATAGAGTTAGCTAGTAATCCAGTTTCATTCTCTTGCATCCAGCTGTCTGATTTTCCCAGCATTAGTTATTGAAGAGACTGTCTTTTCCTCATTGCATATCCATGGTTCCTTTATTGTATATTAATTGACCATATATGCATGGGTTTATATCTGGTTCTCTATTCTGTTCTATTGATTTATGGGTCTGTTCTTGTGCCAGTACCATACTCTTTTGATTACTGTAGCTTTGTAGTAGAGCTTGAAGTCAGGGAGAGTAGTGCCCCCAGCTGAGCTCTTCTTTCCCAGGATTGCTTGGGCTATTCAGGGTTTTTTGAGGTTCCATACAAATTTGAGGATTATTTGTTCTCATTCATTGAAAAATGTAATTGGTATTTTGATAGGGATTGCACTGAATCTGTAAATTGCTTTGGGCAGGATGGCCATTTTGACAATATCAGTTTTTCCTATCCATGAGCACAGGATAGATTTCCATTTATTTTGTATTCTTCAGTTTCTCTCATAAGTGTCTTATAGTTTTCAGAGTACAGGTCTTTTACTTCCTTGGTTAGGTTTATTCCTAGGAATTTTATTCTTTTTGATGTAATTGTAATTGGAGTTATTTGCCTGATTTCTTTTTCTGCTAGTGTGTCTTTAGTATATGGGAATGCAACTGATTTCTGTGTTTTAATTTTGTATCCTGCAACTTTGCTGAATCCTGTTTTTAGTTCTAATAGTTTTTTGGTGGAGTCTTTAGGGTTTTCTATTATAATATCATATCATCTGCAAATAGTGACTGTTTAACTTCTTCCTTACCAATTTGGATGCATTTTATCTCTTTGTGTTTGCTGATTCCAATGGCTAGGATTTCCAGTACTATGTTGAATAAAAGTGATGAGAGTGGACATCCTTGTCTTGTTTCGGAACTCAGAGAAAAGCTTTCAGCTTTTCACTATTGAGTATGATGTTAGCTGTGGGTTGGCATATATGGCTGAGGTATGTTATCTTTATACCCATTTTGTTAAGAGTTTTTATTTGGAGGTTGCATTTTCTCAGATGCTTTTTCAGCATCTATTGAGATGACATGGTTTTTAATTCTTTTTTTAATGTGGTGTCTGATGTTGATCGATTTGTGAATATTATACCATCCTTGCATTGGAATAAATCCCACTTGGTCCTGATGGATCATCCTTTTTTTTTAAATTTGGTATCATTAATATACAATTACATGAGCAACATTATGGTTACTAGACTCCCCCTATTATCAAGTCCCCACCACATACCCCATTACAGTCACTGCCCATCAGCATAGTAAGATGCTACAGAATCAATACTTGTCTTCTCTGTGCTATACTGCCTTCCCCGTGCTCCTCTCAATTATGTGTGCTAATCATAATGCCCCCTTTTCACCCTTATCCCTCCCTTCTCACCCATCCTCCCCAGTCCCTTTCCCTTTGGTAACTGTTAGTCCATTCTTGGGTTCTGTGAGTCTGCTGCTGTTTTGTTCCTTCAGTTTTTTCTTTGCTCTTATGCTCCACAGATGAGTGAAATCATTTCATACTTGTCTTTCTACACCTGGCTTATTTCACTGAGCATAATACCCTCTAGCTCCATCCATGTTGTTGCAAATGGTAGGATTTGTTTTCTTCTTATGGCTGAATAGTATTCCATTGTGTATATGTTCCAAATCTTCTTTATCCATTCATATACTGATGGACACTTAGGTTGCTTCCATTTCTTGGCTATTGTAAATAGTACTGCAAAAACATAGGGGGGCATATGTCTTTTTGAAACTGGGCTGCTGCAGTCATAGGGTAAATTCCTAGGAGTGGAATTCCTAGATCAAATGGCATTTATATTTTGAGTTTTTTGAGGAACCTCCATACTGCTTTCCACAATGGTTGAACTAATTTACATTCCCACCAGCAGTGTAGGAGGGTTCCCCTTTCTCCACATCCTTGCCAACATTTGTTGTTGTTTGTGTTTTGGATGTTGGCCATCCTAACTGGTGTGAGGTGGTATCTCATTGTGGTTTTAATTTGCATTTATCTGATGATTAGTGATGTGGAGCATCTCTTCATGTGCCTGTTGGCCATCTGAATTTCTTCTTTGGAGAAGTGTCTGTTCAGATCCTCTGCCCATTTTTTTAATTGGATTATTTGCTTTTTGCTTGTTGAGGTTCATGAGCTCTTTGTATATTTTGGATGTCAACCCCTTATCTGATATGTTATTTATGAATATATTCTCCCATACTGTAGGATGTCTTTTAGTTCTACTGATGGTGTCTTTTGCTGTACAGAAGCTTTTTAGTTTTATGTAGTCCCACTTGTTCATTTTTGCTTTTCTTTCCCTTGCCCGTGGAGATATCTTCATGAAAAAGTTGCTTATGTTTATGTCTAAGAGAATTTTGCCTATGTTTTCTTCTAAGAGTTTTATGGTTTCATGACTTACATTCAGTTCTTTGATCTATTTCGAGTTTACTTTTGTGTATGGAGTTAGTAATCCAGTTTCATTCTCTTACATATAACCATCCAGTTTTGCCAATACCAGTTATTGAAGAGGTTGTTCTTTCTCCATTGTATGTCCATGGCTCCTTTATCAAAAATTAATTGGCCATATATGTGTGGGTTTATATCTGAACTCTTTATTCTATTCCATTGATCTATGGCTATGTTCTTTTGCCAGTACCAAACTGTCTTGATTGCTGTGGCTTTGTAGCAGAGCTTAAAGTTGGGAGCATTATCCCCCTAGCTTTATTCTTCCTTCTCAGGATAGCTTTGGCTATTTGGGGTCTTTTGTGGTTCCATATGAATTTTAGAACTATTTGTTCTAGTTCATTGAAGAATACTGTCAGTAGTTTGATTGGGATTGCATTGAATCTATAGATTGCTTTAGGCAGATGGCAATTTTAACAATATTAATTCTTCCTACCCATGAGCATGGGGTGTATTTCCATTTTTTGGTGTCTCCTTTGATTTCTCTCAAGAGTGTCTTGTAGTTTTCAGGGTATAGGTGTTTCACTTCCTTGGTTAGGTATATTCCTAGGTATTTTATTCTTTTTGATGCAATTGTGAATGGAATTGTTTTACTTATTTCTTTTTCTGCTAGTTCATCATTAGTATATAGAAATGCAACATATTTCTGTGTGTTAATTTTGTATCCTACAACTTTGGTGAATTCAGTTATTAGTTCTAGTAGTTTTGTATTGGATTCTTTAGGGTTTGTTATGTATAATATCATGTCATCTGCAGTGACAGTTTAACTTGTTCCTCACTCATCTGGATGCCTTGTAATTCTTTGTTTTGTCTAATTGCCATGGCTAGGACCTCCAGTACTATGTTGAATAAAAGTGGGGCGAGTGGGCATCCTTGTCTTCTTCCCGATCTTAGAGGAAAAGCTTTCAGCTTTTCACTGTTAAGTATGAATGTTGACAAAAGTACTTTTTTAATTCTTCTTCCTCCTCCACACTTTATGTATCTGATATTATAATCTCCATTTTTTTGTGTATCCCTTGACAAATTTTGTGTATAGTTGGTTTAACTACTTTTGTATTGTTTTAATTTCATACTTACTTAGTAATTGATCTACTACCTTTACTGTGAGTTTTTTTTCACTGGTAAAAACTATTTAGGCTTAGGAACATTTCCATCTACTGAAGTCCCTTTAACATATTCTGTCATGCTGTTTTTGTGGTTATAAATTCCTTCAGACTTTGTTTATCTGGGAAATGTTTAATCTCTCCTTCAGTTTTGAATGGTAATCTTGCTGGGTAGAGAATTCTTTGTTGAAGGCCCTTCTGTTTCAATCCATTAAATATTTCATGCCACTCCCTTCTGGCCTGTAAAGTGTCTCCTGAAAAGTCTTCTGATGGCCTGATGGGGTTTCCCTTAAGAGTATTTTTTTTTCTCTCTGGCTGCTTTTAATACTCTCTCCTTATCCTTAATATTTGTCATTTTAATTATTATATGGCTTGGTGTTGTCTTCTGGGGTTCCTTTTGTTAGGGGTTCACTGAACTTCCAGGACTTGAGTATCTATTTCCTTGCCCAGATTGGGAAAGTTTTCAGCAATTATTTCTTCAAAGAGACTTTCTACTCCTTTGGTACTCCAATTATGTGAATATTGTTTCATTTGGAGTTATCACACAACTCTCTTAGTATTCTTTCATTTCTAGAGTCTTCTTTCATTTTTTTGTTTGTTCCTCAGCTTCATTTTTTTCCTATTCTCTAATTTCCATCTCATTGATTATCTCCTCTACTTGCAGCAGCAATCTATTCTTCATTCCCATCCATTGTATATTTCATTTCACTTACTGTATTCTTCAGCTCCGAGTGGTTCTTTTACAACTCTTCTATCTCTTTGTTGAAATCCTCACTGAGATTTCAGTACTTTTCCATAGATCAGTGAGCATATGACTGTTACTCTGAAATCTTTATCAAGAAGACTGGTGATCTCTGTTTCATTTAACCCTCTTTCTGGTGTCTTATCTTGTAGTTATGTTTGGAATATATTCCTCTACCTCTTCATTTTGTCTGGGTTTCTGTATTTCTTCCTTTGTATTAGATGGATCTGCTATGCTTCATGGTCTAGAGAGTAATGGCTTCCTGAAGAAGGCATCTGATTGTGCCCAGATGCTCAAGACTCTTTCCTCTCTGGTGCCTGGTTCTCCTTTGTGGGGGAGCCCCATTTACTGTTGGTGGGCTATGGGTGGGGCTGCATTTCTGTCTGTCTTATGGTAGTGGTCTTTCTCAGTCTTCCAGGGATGGCAGTTCACCTCAGCTGGCCCTTTGAGCTGAGCAGCAGCATTTCTGCTTTGATTGTTGTAGGCCAGGCTGTCCTCTGCCTGTCCTGCAGTGATGGTGGCACTGCTGGGCTAACAGGATAGGCAGGGTGGTCATGGGGCTCTGGGATGGGTGTGTGGTGGTGGCAGGGTACATGGTTATGCAGTGGTATCAGGCTGCATAGTGACTAGACATGCAGGCACATGGTTGTAAGGCATCACTGCTCATGGCACTAGGCTGGGCTGTCCAGAAGAGGAAGGAGTGCTCAAAGCTGGTTCCAGCAGGTGACTCTCACATTGGGCTGAGACAGGGGAGAAAAAGCTGGGCAAGCCTCCCTCTGCCTGCCAGGCAGCAAAGTCTCCCTCAGCCTGCCAGGTAAATGTCTGATGTTTCTGGGCAGAGCAGGCCAGTGTGCAGCGAAGTACCTCAGGGTTGAGCCACCAGTGAGGGCGATGGAGTATCTGGGGCTTCCAAGAGTGCTGAATTGCTGGGCCAAGGGACGGCTGGGGAGGTATAGTCCACCTGTCCTTTCTCCTGCAAAGAGAGCTCCATCCAACTCTTGTCCCTCTGACATTCTTCCCACTGCTGGCAAATCTTTCAAACTGCTGCCTCTGTGTTGGGTCTCAGCAGGACTGATGGAATGTGCCTAACCTCCACAAAAGGCAGGAGTCTTAGCTTCCCAGAGTCCTCTACCTGTCCCTGGTATTCATCCCTGTTAATCATCATAACCCAATGCCATGTGGACTTGTGTTCCCAGAAAAGATCTCCAGGGCCAGGTGTGCAGAGTTCCTGAGCACCTATCCCTTCCCTGCTGCATTCCATCTGCTTGTGGGCTGGGTTGGGGTCCTGACTGATTATGGCTCTACCACTTTACCTTTCCCTGTGTTGTCTTCTCTTCTTCACCAACTTTAGGTATTCTGTTCTGCAGTCTTTAGGTTATTCTCAAGGTTAGGTGTATTTTCTGAAGTTGCTTCCTTGGTGTGTCTGAGGGAGGTTTCCATCTTGCCTTCCTGTTCCACCATCTTTTTTCACTTCCATGCATCTGTTTTTGTATGCTGTCTAATTTATTCATTATACCCTTAGCATATTAATTATAGTTGTTTTAAATTCCCAGTCGAGTAATTCCAATATCCTTGCTGTTTCTGGTTCTGATGCTTGCTCTATCTCTTCTAATTGTGGGGATATTTTTTGCCTTTTGAAATGCCTTGTAATTTTTTTCTTGGTAGCTGGACATGAGGTAATGCATAAAAGGAACTTCTGTAAATAGGCCTGTAGTGATGTAGTATAAGGTATGGGGGTGCGGAAGTGTTCTATAGTCTTATGCTTGGGTCTCAGTCTTCGCAATTCTGTACCTCTGGACTGTGAGCTGCACAAGTGCTCTCAGTCAGGTTTTTTCCCCTCTTCTCCTAGACCCCACAATGTCTTCTGGACCTGGAAAGCCTAGGGGGAGGAGTGACAGGCCCCAGGACCACTGCTAGGCCTTGGAGCACATTAGGGTGGCCACGCTGAGCCCCCAGACTGACCGCTTCTCATGGAGATCCAGCTCCCCAGCTGGCTTACTGGGGAGAGTTAAACAATAGGCATTGATGGTGTGAAAAAAAATGAAGAGTTAAGAGAGGAAGAGAACCTTGCAGACATGTAGGAGAAGAGTATTTCAAGCAGAGCAAATCATGGTTGCAAAGGCTTTCAGGTGAAAACCTATTTGGGGTGTGTGGCTGGGAAAGCAAAGTAAGAAGTAAGAGAGGTAGTAGCTAGGGGCAGGTCATGTGGGGTTTTACATACTGATGGGAAACCATTGGTGGACTTGAATGGATAGTGACATGATTTAATACATACTTAATAAGGATTATTCTGGCTACAGTGTAGAGAATAGAATGTAGGGTGGCAACTTGGATGCTGGAAGACCAGATAGTAGACTGTGACAATAATACAGGTGAGAAGTTGTGGCTTGTATGCGGGAGGTGGCAATGGAGTTAGTGAAAAGCAACTGAAATTCTTTCAAGGTAGATCTGACAGGAATTCCTGGTAGATTAGATGAAGGGTTTGAGAGAAGGATCTCTTTCTGCAGTTTCCCTTGAGTCTTGGGTCAGGTATGTGTGCAGCTCCATGTTACAAGGAGACATCACTTTTGGCCACCAACATTCTTGAGGTGGCTTCTAGTTTGTTCTCATGGGTTTCAGTTTATCCCTGTGAGATTCATTTGTCCTGGTTCTCCCCTGCTTTGTATCTGACTTTTCTTCCTGATTCAGGCCAACCACAGCTGCGAAAGCTTCCATGGGCTCACCAGCAACCCCAACTGTGTAAGGTCTGTTTCTGTAATAAATTCCTTATTCCCTGTCACTGAGAGTGACTCTGCTTTCCTGAACCAAACCTAACTGATACAAGTTTGGCATGTTTATCAGCCCACTGAATAGAGATGTTGATTGGCCAGTTGAATATGTAAGTCTAAGGAATGACTTAGCTGTATTCATGAGTTATTTTTAAGTGTTTTGTTATCCTGTGGTAAATAATTCTTTAAACTGTTGGCTTCTATTACACTATGGTCAGAGAATGTGGAACTGTAATTTCTTTGGCATTTATTGAGACATGGTATTTTTTTTTTTTGCAAATATTTCTTGTGACTGGGAAGAATGAATATTTTCTGTTTGTTGAGTAAAGGGATGTTTTGGGTATGTACACGATAGATCGGATATAGATATCCATAAAACCGTTAGTTACTCTTAATAACCAAGAGAAAAGAATTTTAGGTGCAATTGCTGGGCATTAAGAAGGTCATTATATATTTATAAAAGAAACAAGCCGCCAGGGAGACCTAACCATCTTTGATTTACACACACATAATTCACAGATTCAAATATATGAAGCTTACCGAATTACAAATTCAAAAGATTTTGATTTGTAAGTTATTTATAAAATTGACAAAATAAATTACAAAAATTAACACACCAAGTCATATTATGTATGTATGTGTGTGTGTGTTGCTCTGCCAATGAAATAAATTATATTTCCAGTAACAAAAACAAATTTGAATGGCATTTATTAAGCACCTATACATCAATTTTTTGAAAACCAAAGTTCAGCATTCTTAGGGTAGAAGTTCAACATTCTTATATCAACCTGATAGGTTAATCTATAACATAAAAATCAACTAAGCCATATTTTTTCTTACCATAAAATTATGATAAAACTACATTTTATAAACATATATTTGAAAAATATAGATTCAAAATTATTTTAGAAGATGTATCTTTCAAGTGCTATGAGCTGCTACACATTTTCAGAAAAGTTTAATACTTAAAGAATTCAAAGGGCTTGTTCCAGTTAAAAGAAAAAAGAAAAAAAGGCACAGTATTTTTTTTTAACTTGCATTTTCGTGGTTTTTAATCTTCTGTCCCTGATTTATGTATTCTATCCCTCCCTTGTCTGTTAGAACATATCAAAGTACTTATTTTATGCCTCTTTTAGATTGCAGTATTATTTCAGAGTCTTTTAATTCTCTCTGTGGATTTTCTTTCCTGGCAGTTGAGTTTCTTGTGTATTTTATAATTTTTTGTTGATGAGTTCATATAAATATGCTAGTTTTTATTCTCTCTCCAGTGCTATTATTCATTTAAACTAAACCACAGCTACCATGCATAATAAGGTTAAAATAAACTTTCAGGGCTTGGTTTCAAAAGTTACCCCAGAAAGTAAAGCATGCCTAATAGTCTTGGAATCAGTTGTCTACTAAGCAGATACCACAATTTATTTACTATCATTTTAATAATAAGCTGTTCAACTAGCAGTAACTTATAGGCAATGTCTTAATTCCTTCCATGACTATTATTATTATAGCAATTAAAAAGCTTTTATAAGTTCATGGTGAATAGTGTGGTTCTAGATGTAAGTTTTTGTTGTTATTACGGTTACTGTTGGGAGTGATGACAGCTATTAATGTGGCATAAAGGAGGGTGATATGGATTGAATTGTGTCCCCCAAAGAAGATATGTGGGAGTCGTAATTCCCAATACCTCAAAATATGGCCTTATTTGGAGGTGAGGTCTTTATAGAGTTAATCAAGTTAAAATGAGGCCATAGGGTAAGGCCTAATCCAATATGACCACTATTTTATCAAAAGGGGAAACTTAGGCACACACACATGCACACATGCACACACACTCGCAGAGAACATCACATGAAATGAGGGCAGAGGTCTCCAAGCCAAGGAATGCCAGATTGCCAGCAGATCACTGGAAGGTAGGAGAGACGGATGAAACACATTCTCTCTCAGAAGGAACCAACCTCACCATCACCTTGATCTTGGGCTTCTGGCCTTGTTTAAGTCACCCAGTTTGTGGTCCTTTGGTACAGCACTCCCAGCATACTCAAAGAGACTGTAGTAAGAAGCAGCCCAAATCCTTCTGTGAGGAGTACCATTGACTGTGGATTCCTGGCGTCCTCTATGATAGGCCAGATTGATCTCAGCTTTCATCTTTTCTGCCTTCCGGGCAAATTTCCTCATGGTTATGCAAGGTCCAGAAGCTCAGGACCTCATGGGTTTTTTGTGACAGGTTACCTTTAGCCCCCAAGTTAAATCTTCGTGGCCTTGAGCAAATCACGTCTCCTGGTCTCAGACTCCTCGTCTCCAAGGTAAACTAGTGAGACAAGAGTATGTAAGTTCTCTTCCCAGCTGTGTGATGATTCCCGCAGCACTGCTAAAGGTTAGCCTGACCTTCCATAACTCCATTTATTCTGCTGGAAACCATCTTCTATTAACATATTTAAACCACATCTTGACTATAAGCTACGTGTATATATATTTTTTTTTACAGTATATAATTAATGAGTTGTCAAGCACAGTGTATTGGAAAGTATGATCATAGAAATCAGGAGATCTGAAATCTAATCCTGATTGCAGGATAACGATCAGATTAAAACACAAAATAAGATCGTTCACTCCTCTCTGTAAATTATGCTCTAGGCTAATTATTTTCTCACACCATAAAATATTATTTTCATTTAGAATGAGTCTAAAGTTCAACCCAGCATGTGCATAAAAATGCAATTATCAAGACCTCTCAGGTTTTTCCTTCTCGCAAACCTACCCACATTCTAATAATAAAATACTTTTTTTCTCAAAGAATAAATGAGCTTCTGACCATCCACTGGGAGCTATGTGGTTGGTTTGTCTTTTGGAGGCGTGGAAGGAGGTAATGCCATCATGCTATTGGGCATGATGGCATTGCCATCGGACACAGCTTTGCCTAGTGCTAACCCTTGTCCTAGAGTCACACTGGGTGTCAGGTTGTGGCCTAAAGCTTTTGTAGAAGCATCTTAACAGGTAGGAATTCAATAAGCCAGTGTAAGCCTGGTTCAACATAAAGGATATTCACAAAATGAAGCCCATGTGATGTGTGTGCAGTTCTAGTAGGCATACAACAAAGGAACTCATTACAAAAGCTGTTCCTTTATCCATGGGTTTTTGAGCATATACTATGCTTTTTGATAAATCATTTTTCTGGGATAGTTTATAATAGCAGCTGGTCACCTCCCATGTTGTTTTATTGCTTACATCCGGCGAGCACAGACATGATGCAAATTGTCATGCATCCCCTTAGACTTCTGTTCACAATAAGGAGTAGACACAATGCCATACCAAAGTGAGTTTATTGACATTCCTTGAAGGTGGTATGATGGAAAGGAGAAAGCTCGGCCTGAGTATCACATGACATTTCTCTCGTCGATGTTAGCAAAATCAGCCCAATAATGTGGACTTCTCCTGCTGTTGACTAGAACAAAGACTTTTAATAAAATTGTTATAGACATTTCCTTAGATAAACTGGAAGCTGCAGGAAGTAGGCTGATGGAACAATATGTACTGTGTAAACTACCTCTAGGCACCTTTTTTTTCTACTAGAACAGGAACTAGCAAGTCACTAACAGGAAAATAACACTTTTGCTTTGGGACCTTGTGATGGCTGGAACATTCATCCCAGATTTTTGTGATATAGTATTGCAGAGTTTTAATAATGAACACTGAAGTACATAATAATAATAATAACAATAATAATAATTATAATAATAAAGCACCACATTTGTTATGTAAAGTTCTAACTACTTTCATTGGAAAGTGTTTTATCTTGTCTGGGAAAACATTTGTGGCAACTGAGAAATTTCCTGAACCCAAATTTTGGACAAATGGTTTGACATATATTCTGACAATGCCACAAATGTAACATTGGAACTGTCCAGAAAGTCTGGTTCATTAGCCTGCCTCACAAATACACTTAACTGCTAAAGGACATATGGTCATATTAAATGGGGAAAAGATTTGTATTTTGCATATGTAAGCCTGCCAAAGAATCACATACCACTTTTTCTTAACTTTCTCATTGTTCTCCAAACACTTAACTAGTCATGGTAGTAAAAAATATTCACAACCACAACTTACATACTTAGGAAGCCACAAAGAACTCAGTAGCTCTAGAATACTAATCCTGACCCTGCAGAGTCATTTCTATTTTTTTAGGATTATCGTTTTCATATGATAAGAGTAAAATGTGACAGCCATGAAATTATGATAATACTTAATAGTATTTTTAAAGCATTTTTCAGATCAAAACATATTTTCTCAAATTTATTGTTCTTGTCTGTCCCCCAATTAAGGCTAGTATTCTTTTACTAAAACTAGCTCTAAAAGATCTTGTTTTAGGGGAACTGTGGTTTATATGTGATTAATTTTATGATATACCTCCCTAGACAAAGCTCATACTTAAAAAAATTACAAGTGGTAACAAACAGATTTGCCTTGCCTGCTGAGTTATATGATTTGGGGTGGTTTATACCTCTACCTGGTAAAATTAATAGCACAGTTTTGGTCCTACAGCTCTTTTATTACATATATAATAAAAAATATATAATTTAAAAATCAGCATCATATATGAGGGGATATTAACTCAAGAAACTCAACTGGGAATTAAAAGCTCTTTCCATAGCAACCATCTTTACTCCTTTTCTATTTTCCTTCCTTAAGGATTCTGTATGAGGCTATAATGGAATCTGGGACCCTGTTAAGCAAGCTCTGCATTCTTACAGCAAATGCTGACACCAGTATTTTCCTTTTTTTATACTCTGAAACAGGGTTTCTGTAATGGTTTATGGGGCTCTCCTAGAGCCATGGTATTGAGTAGAGGGGAGGTGGGGGTAGGAATAAGGAAAAGTTCATTGAAAAATCATTTGTGCCTGTTATCTATCTATAATTTCTAGGATACCTTGTTCTTTCTGTATTTGGGTAGAATAGACCTTAATCTGATTAGTAGATTAATTAGACATTCATGTAAATTGTGACGCTCCCCAGGAGCAGGTTTCATCTTTTGAACAGCTTTCCCCCTTGCCAATGCCAAAAATAATATAAGTACTAACAAAAGAAGGGAATGCTTGAATTAGAATTTACATACATACATCAAGTCCTGAAAATGGAAGATCCTCCTATACTAGAGATGTTCAGAGAGTCAGACTGGTGAAATGATTTGCATATTCCTTATGTTCTGATTTTTTAAATGATAGCTGAGCTGGAATCCAATCAGATCCTGAAATGTACACTGAATTTTACAGGTCCTTCAAAGTCTATACTATGTATCTTATCCATACCACCCTATCTTGGTAAATATTCTTTTTAGATAACAGAAGGCTACATTTCTATAACATATGTACCACTTGACTGACAACAGAAACACAGCAGCGAGGGTTCTGGGCATTATAAATAATTCCTACTAAAAGAGTATGTCACTTTGGAATGCATGAAACACAATAATGTACTGTCCAGACACAAACCGACCCAATGAGCACAAGGCATTGCTTCCTATGAAATTAACTTCTTCTTACATCCCTTACACCTCCTTTGTTTAATATCTTGAAGACAACAATGTGATGTTTCAACAGTGGGCCCTTTTTGCACTTGTTTTCCCAGTGAAGAAAAACACTTTCCTTTAAGTCTGACTTCAGACAACATGGATAACAAGGTTAGAAAAACAGCAAATGACCGTTATGTTTGGGTTTATTCCAAATGTAATGGAGAGGTTAGGCTATGTTTGGAGCCTGCAACTGTTTTTCTGAACACAGTTCTCTGAGAAATCTCTTTTTTACCGAGTGCTAAAAGGAACTAGATAGCTGTTTTGACAAAAACCAATATGCCCTTGGGGTGTCAGGGCTCCAGCCCTGGAGGACTGGGCTGAAAGAGAACTATTACATTGCCCTTGGTCCCTAACAAAGCACCATCGCTCTCTGCAGCTTCTTGTTTAATGTCCCTGCAGACAATCAGATGTAAAGGACTCTGAATGCCGATTAACAATAAAAAAGAAAAAAGAAAAAGAGAACATGAAAAAAAAATCAAAGTTAAAATAAAAATATGTTTGCCAAGTGAGTTTACCCGATTTTAACAAAAGTCATGAGATCATCTACACATTGTTAGGCATTGGGGGAAGGAATGTGGTAGCTGGATTAAACAAAGCAAAATGGTACAGAACTCTGTGACTCAAACCAACCTAATATGGCCCTCTTCCCTCTTGCCTGTTTATATCATCACACTCTGGACAAGACAATGGAGACAGAAGCCTCGAAATTTCTGCCACATAAGGAGATCGTCTCCTTGGACACGTGCACAGGTTTGTGCTTCTTGTGTGGTGAGGGTCCATGAGGGGTGCACCCCCCCCAGACTTGTCTGAACTCAAGCTGAGCCACAGTCCCCACAGCCACCCGGAGGTGCCACACTGCAGCAGTAGGAGGTGTTCTCTTGCTGTTATTATTTGTTGGAAAGTGTAGTATTTGCACCATATTCTAGGCTAGTTCCAGCTGATGGGACTGATGCCACATATGAATCATGAGTTGAATGTTTAAAATTTTCAGCTTTGCCACTGCTATTTTTGGATGGATAGTATGCATGGGGAAAAGTAGAGTGGGAAGAAAAGAGTTGACCGGTTCCTAGTTCTGCAGTGGGTTGTTAGCAATTATAAAAAATGGTGGCTCTGCTCAGAAGACATGGGCATATAAAAGCTTGGAATGCTTAATGCTCAAATTTTCTCTTAAATTATATAAATGGAAGTAAACATTTATTACCATTTGGTCAAGTGTAGCATAACTTGCATTCATATTACATTGTCAGTAATGGAGGTATGTGGAGATATACACAGACCTTGAGACAGCTGTTTTTTAATATTGCATACAGGCCAGCAGTTCATTGAACGTAGAGGAGATAAGCCTGAAGGTTAGATCTTAGAAGAAGGCAGTTCTTCATGCACGGCTTTTGTCAATCCTGATTTGGTTTGAAAATAAAAATCATGGAATACCAAAATCAAAGAGAGTCAGGGAAAGGGAAGGGGGATCGTCCCAGAAAGGTTGATGTGACCGATCGGGAAAATGCCAGGTGAGTTCCATTTCTTCATTCAAGTCCAAAGGTGCTGGTTTCTTCAACTGCTGTTAACAGCTTTTCATACAGCATGGAGTATGAGGGATAAGGTGGAAGATCCAATCGATTAAAGCATGTGTGTGCCCTGCATGGGGGAGAAAAGATAGGTTAAGGTGTTTGTTTCAGGGATACCACAGGCTTGTGCGCATCTGTGACTCGTCTGGCGCCGTGAACCGAAAGGGAGCAGAACCGTGGCTTAGGATCATCACAGAACATTGTAACTCAGAAGCAGTGCCTTCTACACATGTATAAACCAGTTGTAAGCAAACCACACTCCATTAGAACTTTACTAGCAAATCACTGATAACACTTTGTGGTGTCAGCTCTATTTTACAATTGAGGTATGAATGTGGATGTGATCAGTGAAGGAGGTGGAAATATAATTAGTATTAGAGATTATATTCCTATGTCTCCTTCCCCAGCTCTGATTTCTGGCCTCAGGAAACCACACGCATCAACTCAGTGGTGCCAACAGGTACCCTGGAATTCTGAGCTGCAGTGCTCTGCCAGGTTAGTCGTGCCCCGGAGGCGGTCTGACTCCTCTACAGCTCCCAGTGGGACACACCTACCCCGAAGCATTTCCAAGAACAGCTGACCTTGCGGGATAGTCTTGCCTGGGTGCCTGGAGCGTCCCTGTGCCACCTGCCCTGGGTTCTTGTCCTGTGCCGAAGGCACACCAGTGTCTGGCCTAGCTAAGGAATGGCCTCCCTGGCCACGTGCTGACACACACAACAGGACCAGACCCTTTGTCACCAGTGCTTGGCTCAGCGGCGCCTTGGAGGCCCAGATTCCAATCCTGGGGAACTGCAAATCACCTGACTAGCTTCTCCCCAGCAGAAGCTCTTTGTTTTTATGGGAATTGTCAGTTGATGTACCAAAGTAGGGAGAAAGGTGGATGCTTGCAGCTGAAGGTTAATTTAACACCTTTTCCTCCTTAAAAGACATGGTGTGTTGCAATGGTATTTTGAGAAGCCAACCAGCACCAAAAAAGGGTACTATAAAATAAAAGAAAAGGTCACAGAACAAACACATACAAAGCTAAACAAAACCCTAATCAAAGAAACCATTCTCTCTTCGTCTGCATTTTGAGATATTAAACTCTAATTACAACATGTCCAGGAGAGTCATATGAATTCATAGCTGTGTTTTCAGAGTTCCCCATCAGGTCAATGTAGTGCCCGGGGTACGGGGGAGATTGGGTGGTGGGGCAATGGAAGGGAGCAAAGGGAAGGTGGGTTTTCCCACACAGGGAGAACCTGGGGAGGATGGCATTGTTTTGTTTGCCAGCATCCATCCCTCCTTCTCCTGGAAACACCTCCCTCATTGTCCTTGGGAACCTAACACCCTCACCTTGACCCCTTGACCCCCCTGTCTTCACACCTTCAAGGGTGGGCATGGGGTAGTAGAGTGTCTGGCCTTAGGCCTTAAGGACTTAACTAAGAGATAGAAAAATAGAGATTATTAGAGGGCTCAGATTGTTTTCTAAGATTCAAATGGGTTATTGACTTGAAAAGAAAATTGGGTATTTTTCCTAAACTTACTTGTTTGAGTCAAAGTTTAAGAGAACTCAGTGAATTGAGCAGCATAACAATTACAAAGGTCCTTCTCTATGTTTAGAAAGATTGAAACTAGGACATACTCTGGGCTATGGCTAACCCAAGTTAAGTGGGGCAGAAAAATCCCAAGTACATTTTTGGAACCGGCTGAATTAGCCAGGAGGCAGATTGGAGGAGAAATCATCTTCTGGATTTTCTTCCTCTGGTAATTTTAACAGGCACTCATGAGTGGAAATACTACAGCACAAAATCCTGTATTTACCAAATAGTTGGAAACAAATTAATTCTGTGAAAGATAATTTCTGGGTGTAAACCAAAAGCATTAGCAAACGGCACTTCTAGTATGAACCCATAGAGTTTCTTCAAGAGTTGCTTCTATTGCATTTATCTATACAGCCTTGTTTAACTCTCTTAAATAAATTCTAGTTTGTAATCTAGAATGAACAAACACAGCCAAACCAGTTTGATTCAGTGTGCCTAAATGCTCGCTGCCCTCCAGGTGTGGTTCTGACCCTACAGAGAGCCTGCTTGCCTCATTCTGTGTGCTTGGGAAAGCAGGGAACCAGGGCTTGGCAGACCTCTCCTTTGATCACAGTCTAGCCACTTGATAACCTTGGGAGAGTCCATGAACCTTCCTGAGCCAGTTTAGTCACTTGTAAAATAGTAATAACACACGCTCCGTGCACTTCAGAGGGTCGCTGTGAGGACCAATCACAGAATGCACATAAAGGCCTCCCGTAAACTGTGAATCACCATTTAAACATAAGATGATCTTAATAATGTAACCACAATTGCAGTAACAGTTCCTGGAGGAACTGGGTCGCCTTTGTGAGGACTTAAGACCCGCAGCTTTTTTCACACAAACTCCTGGCAAGTGAATCCCCTCATCTCCTATTTGTGTGATCGATATTTTGGAACCTCCCAAATATGTTCCATTTCCAGGCATGCCAGGTCAGATTTCACTCTGTGGGTGTTGATCTGCAGTTCCAGCATTCTGAGATGAATTTGGATTGTGCCAACCACTGTATTATTTTCCCTTTGAATTGTGTCATCTGCACAGTGGATCTCCCGGCCACCTCAATTTTTTTCCAACCGAAGGCAGTCTTGCTCTCTCCAGTAAGGATGACTTTAAAGCAGGTTAAAAGTAAACAACAAAAACAGGGAACCGCCACGCTGTCAGCCCCCGGCTGTTGTGAGGGCAGTTATGTCCGACGTGTCTCCCTTCATGTGATCCTCTGCTGCCGCCCTGCAACAGCCTCATTCTCCAGCCTCTCATCACTCTGGACTCTGCTCTTTTTCAAGTTTGGCAATGACCTCTTGGTCCCCAAATACAGAGGCCCGTCCTCTACCCCTGCCTCCTCATGCTCTTTAAGAGCACTCGGCAGCTCTTCCTCTTGAATGTCTCTATCCCCTTGGCTTCTCCACAGCTTCTCAATGGCTGTCAGTTTCTCTTCCGAATTCCCAGTGGCTCCCCAAGCCTCCTTTGTGGCCTTGCAGCCTGCAGAGCAGGGTTTCTCACCTCAGCACTGCCGACGTTTGAACTTGGCTATTCTCCATCATGGGGCACTGTCCTATGAGCCGTGGGTGTTCAACAGCATCCATGGGCTCCACCTGTGAGATGCCAGTAGCATGCCTGCCCCACAACCAAATACATCTCCAGACCTTGCCGAATGCCCCCCAGGGTGGGCTGGGAGCTGGGGAAATCATCTCTCCCCAGCTCCCCTTGAGAACAACCCCTACAGAGTGAGCCTAGATTTACTGTAACCAGGCCTCCACTTCCACCCTGAGCTTGGGCCCAGTTCCCATTTGTGGTGAAGCATGTTCATGCTTCTGTTTGCAACTTTTAGGCCCATTAACCTGCCCGTGACTCATAGTTCTGTAGTCCCTGGTCCTGACTCCAAATGTAATCCCTCAGGTTCTCTCCTCTCCTTTATTCTATCTCCACAGTGCCCTGGGCTACGTCTACTCTGACTAGCTTTTGGGCTTCTCTTTCCTTCCAGCTCCCTTCTCTGTCCTCTCTCTGGTCCTTGTTCCATAGTGAGGAAACTCTCCCACTTCCTGAAGGCCTTTCTGACATGACCTCCCAGTCCTGGGGTCCTTCCCTAGTCCTCACAAGGCGAGACACCCCTGCTCACCCGGCCACATTTTGCTCTGCGAGTGAGCACTCTTCTCATGCCCACTGCCAATTCTAGATAAAAAAATTTCTGTTCCTTTGAATCTACTGCCATTTAGGTAGTTTTTCCTCAAAAGTCTGTCATTTTTTAAATGAAACTGGATAGAGTAGAAAATAGAGTGTATTGCTTGCAGATAATAAGGGTAAAGTGTTGTTTTGAAGAACCTGTATTTCAGATACACACACAAATACATATGTACATACTGGGTTGTGATATAAAGGGCATTTCTTTCTGTGGGCTAAGATTTAAAAAGTTTGGAAACCAGTGATATACCTTCTGTATTCTGAACCTCTGGCTAATTACATTTATTAAAATCTCTTGTATTTTGCTTCATCCTTTCCATTTCAGGTGTCCCCACCAGGCTGTGTAGCAGGTGGGTCCACAGGGCTGACCTGTTCATTGCCCTAGCCTGCCAGCTCCTTGACTTCACCTGAGCACTCCCTCCATCCCTCTTGTACTTTAGCTGTGGGGGCATACAAGGTTTCTTCAGCAAGCACTGTACAGTTCTATCCTAGAACCCCCTACTCTCAAAGCCCTTTTTCCTAACCCTCCCTTCACACAGTTTTTAGCAGGCCAGGACTTGAACTGCCTTGAAGGTTGTATTTAGTCTGGGCTATGACCCAGGTTGGGTTGTGACACTGTTTGGCACACTCGTCTGAGAGGCCAGGTGCCATTTTGTGGAGGGAAGCTCTCAGGGGAAAGCTCTCCAGACTGCCTCTCCTCTGAGTGTGGGCAGTAAACACTGTGGCTCACAGCCTCTGGGAAGCCCTGGGTCACGCTGTGTCTGGCGCTCCTGCCGGCCACTGAGCCCTTCCCACCCCAGCTCACTGGAGATGTGGCTCCCACCACCTCAGGGCTTCCTGCCACCTGTCACGTGGGCCGGCCAGGTCTTCCCGGGCTACCGTTCTTGGAAGTTAGAGGTTCTTTCTTTCTCTCCACACACAGGTGGCACTTTTTAAATTCTTGGATCTTCAGAGAATGTGCAATGGAGACTAGGCAGGGGTCACTATTCTGAGGACAATTTCCATTGTCCTCTGAAAGGTATTCCAGCACTTGCTCCTGGGGCCCTCTTGGCCCAAGCAGAGTCCCTTCATCCTCAAGGAATCCTCTCTGAGGTTTGCAGAGCAGTGGCCTTTTTAGGGGTGCCTGGCCCCAGATGTGGAGAACCTGATCACCAGCCCATTGTTCACCTTCTTCTCTTCTGTGTGAGTTAATATTATCCATGTGTAATTCAAAGCTTCCCAAAGCAATTATGTAATGAGACTGAATCTGCAATTCCAAAGGACAGAAGCAACAACTTCTATTTCCTAAGGAATAGAACGGAGACTCTTCAGTGGTGTCTTTGCTCCATGGCCCACCAAACTGTCTTCCTCAACTGTATCCCCAGTGAGTATCGCTTCAGACCTCTTGTCCCCTGTGCTGGCTTGGCACACTTTCCTGAAGGCACGCTGGCCTTTCTCACTCCACAAAGCCTTGCTCATGATCCTGCTTCAGCCTGGAATTCCCCTCCACCCATTCCTTGCCCCTCAATACTCACCTAAATGTCGGCCTCTTTATGGCGTCTTCTCTCACCAACTCAATCGAGATTCAGCTTCTGTTCTGCATCCTCAGCACCTTGCCTTTACTTGCCCTTTTTAGTGCTCCTCTGACTTCCCCTTCTGTGTAATTCATTACTGTCAGGCTGTGTTGCTTCCTAGGCTGTAAACTCCTCTGGGCAGGTATGTTGTGGGGTCTCAGCCCTTCCTCAAGGAGCCCCCTATGGGAGTGGCTCAAAAGGTGACTCATTTCTCTAAAATAAACTCATTTCTCTAAAATAAAAACAGAATGTGTCCAAATACCCTCCTTCTCCAAAGCTATCATTAAACTAGACAAATGGAAATCTTTCCCTTTTAGCCTTATTTTCTTGCCTGGCTTAGTTCAGGAGGTTCAGCTGTTGGCAGAACCATGCAGGTGAGGGTATGCTTAGCCCAGCAGGTGAAGCCAGGGCTGCAAATTGCACCAAGGCTTTAGGGTGTTATGACCAGCTGGGCATGCACTGCTTCTGGGGCCTTCTAACGCTCACTGACATCAGGTGAATTGTCTTCAGGACATTAGAAAATCTGGGAAAGCTAGCTGAAAATCATAGTTCAGTAAATCCTCCCACAATAGGGATATAGCAATGGTATCTGAGAGGCTATGCAGAAACAGAGCTGAATTAAATGTGAACCTTCTTCTATAATTGGAAAACATCATAGTAGAAAAAAATAATATAGGTCCATCTTTTCTTCTGTTTGTTGAGCAGTATTTATTACTAGATACCCATACAGAAGTATCTCTTTAGTGTGCTTTATTTCAGGATCAGTAATATGCTCCCCAAAGTGGCCTAGAAAGGACCCAGGAAGTTGTTGGGATTAAAATTCGCAGCATAGGGAATTCATTCTGTTTAACTGCCTGGGTCCCAAATACCTCCTCTTCTGCATTTATCTCAATAATGTCCTCAATAGCTGACTATATAGAAATCACTGTAGAGACCTAATACATGTAGTATTGTCCTCACATGTTTTAAAACACAGTAGAAGAAACATGACATGCACATGCATGAATATCCTACGGAATGTGCACTGATAAACGTGTAGGAGCACAGGTACAGCGCTGGAAGGTTACTGTGGGCTTCCAGCCTCCCCCCACCCCCAAGTGACACATTCCTCTTTAAACTAAATTGGGCTATGTACACATTGGAAAGCTTCCCACAACCGACACATGGACCATGATGCTATAGCCCAGATACATCAGTCACCAAAGAATCACTAAGAATATGGTCTAAATTCACTTCACAGAGACGTCTTACCTCCACTTTTCATGTATAACTCACCTAACAATAGGGGGCACAAAATAATTCTATTCCAAAGGATGATCACCCAGCTCAAATAACAAACTGTACTCGGCCCTCTTCAGAGGGTTTCCTTAAGGTTGGCAGGAGCTCCATACCTGGGGAGAGATGTGATTTTCCCCCATTTCTCTATGCAGAAACGCCGAAGCCCATTGCTCCCTCGAAGGGCTGCGAAGCCTTCATAGGGCACACTGGATGTTCCTGTGACAAACTGCAGTAACCTTAGCCTCTGCTCATTATTGAAACGTTCCACTGCCGCCCAGAACCAGCGGATCACAAGGTGCCCATCATGGTAACCTGAACAGAGCGACAGGAGGGAGAAAGACGGGAAGGAAGGGGGAGAGAGGTGAGACACACATCGGGTAGGACAGGAACTGTGCATCTGCTCCCGGCCTGCTGATCTCTCTAATAACAGCCTTCACAGAGATCTGGAACAATTTATGTACTTAGGTCCGGTTTTAAGACAAAAGCCAATTTAGAAAACAGCCATTTTATAGAAATGTTTTCTGTTTTAAGGGATGTCCTCAGAGATGCTTGCTTTTTGTTGAAACAATTGGGACTCCACCAGTCATATTCCTGTCTCTTGTAAATGTAGGCAAGGAGCACCTACGATCTTTGGGATTATTAAGAGATAAAACCCTCTATGAGCACAATATTTCATCACATTTTCTTTGTTCTGATATCTTGGTAACCACATACCATGGCCGAGTCTAGGACTTAATGAAGGCTGGAGGGAAATGGCAAGCTTGGTGAATGGAAGATGCCAGAATCTCCAGCCACTGCTGGTACCCATGGAGCAGCTGCTCTCAGGCCAGCCCTGGGCTAAGATGGGTTGAGCCTATGGAGGAAGTATCGCCCCGGTCATAGTACAGGTGGGAGCCCACACTTGGATCAAACAATCACCCTGAAGGATTGACCACTGACCGCAAATGCAGGAGGCATTACAGATGGGAGCAATCTACTTGGGCAGGGCAGAAGGAGGGACAGCTTCAGGAAAGGGAAGTGAGCTGTGACCTGAGCGTGTGAAGGGTTTGTGTGAGTGGAGGAGGGGAGGGGAAATGAAGATGAACAAGAATGAGGAAGAACATGTGGGGAATGGCAAGCCTACTAGCCCAAAGGGTGTGGTGAGGACTGAAGGGGACCTGCCTGGGGGCTTTGAGGACCTCGGCAGCCAGGCAGAGACATTCTGACTTGACAGCTTTATGCCAGTGCTTTTCATACCGTTGCAAGAAGGGCCTAGAGTCCCTCAGAGACTTCTCATGGCTGAGTGTACTGGGGACACAAGGAAGGCCAAGATGGTGGGCCCTAGCTTTCTCTCTACTTTACTGATTGGGGTTTCTCTGTAATATTTCACTTGAAGAAAGGGTTTTGAGCATAAAACAAAGCTTTCAAAAACCTCTTCTGTAAGTAATAAGGTGCTTATTTTATGGGTAGGAAAATGGCCTGATGAAAAATAATGCTTTAGGAAGACTCGTTTGGTAGTGTGAAGGTGAATAGTTAGGAGGGGTTAGAAATTTGGTTTGGAGAGACACTAGCTACAGCCATGTTGTGGCAAACTGGGATTGAGGAGAAGAGGGCTCCTGTTCCTCAGGACACACCTCCCTGCCAGCTGGCCTGTGGATGGCGGTTCTCTGGAATGCGTCTGCATGGAGTTGGGCCAGAGACCACCAACGGGGATTACTGTCACCCCAAGGAAAGTTCAGGTTGGAAGTCAGAGGAGAGTGTGTATGAGAGCCTACTTTGCACATGGATCAGAGTAAGGCCAATTTTTTTTGTAGTCTTCAAAGAATGATGATATATACATATATATGAAATACATATAAAATACAACATTGAGGTTCAGGGGCTGATGCCCCTGTACTGTTGAGAATCTCCATATAACTTTTGACTCCCCAAAATGTAATGACTAGTAGCCTACTGTTGACTGGGAGCCTTACTGATAACATAAGAAGTCAATTAACACATGTTTTATACATTATATGTACTATATACTGTATTCTTATACTAAAGTAAACTAAGGAAAATAAAATGTTTTTTAAATTGTTGCAAATCTTTAAAAAGTTTTCCAGTATGTTTATTGAAAAAGATCCATGAATAAGTAGACCCACATAATTCAAACTCATGCTGTTCAAGGGTCAACTATCTATGTTATATACAGTATATATACTATTTATATTTCAAATATATATTTATTCATATTTATACTATAACATATATACTATATACTATATAATATATATGTAATACTATATCTTATATACATCATATAAAATGTGTGTTATATATATTTCATATATATATAGAATATATATAGGAATATTATTCAGCCATGAAAAAGGAATGAAATACTGAAACATGGACAAGCTTTGAAACAGTATGCTAAGTGAAAGAAGCCAGACACAAAGACCATGTGCTGTATGACCCTGTTTTCATGAATTACCCAGAACAGGTAAATGCATAGAGACAGAATGCAGACTGATGGTTGCCAGTGCTGGGGAGCCGGAGGAATGGAGAGCTACTGCTTATGGACTGGGGAGTTTCCACTGCACTGTTTGCTTTAAAATGGTTAATTTAAGGGTATGTCAATTTTGCCTCCATAGAACTGCTTTGCAATGTGATGAACCGTGTCTGTGGGGCTCACCTCCCCGGTACTCCGTGTTATTTCTCCAGTCATTCAGGTCAATTTCCGCCGTGCCAGCTATCACCAGCTCCAGCTCCCGGGCGTCGAACACGGATACAAGCCTGGAGTCCACGACCTGAAATACAGATTGGGCTTCCTCACACAGATCCAACCACATCAAAAAGTTATAGTCATTATTATTATTTCTGTGGGCTAGGCTGTGAGACTGACCATCCTTTACAACTCTTTTGTCAATATGTTATGTTCAAGTTCAAAATCGCAACTTAAAACATCTCAAAACACAACTCATTCATGAGCTGTGAGTTCATAAAAGGTCCTCAGCTTTTCACTACCTCTGACAGCTCTTCTCAGAATGATGTTATGAACAGACCTGACTCAACTTGTTCTAGTCCCATTTGAGTTTCCAAGTGTCATTGCAATTTAAAGGCAAAAAGTCCAAGTCACTCATTAGTATTACCATTTCACTTAAAGGCATCCTCTTTTCCGCATAAAACTAGGACTGGGCATTCCGTTTTAAAATGACCATCTCCCTTCCTCCCTCCCTCTTTCAAAGCTCTGTTAGAGCATGAGCTCTGGCTTTATATCCCATTGCCTAGTGTATCACACACAACTGAGCACCTGCACTGGGTACCTCCTTTAATCAAACCAGTGGTGGGTGACCCAGAGAGCCATGCAGGGAAAGAAATCCTTCCAAGACCCAAGCCCCGAGAAAACATTTACAGCCTCTTGTTTTGAAACAAGAGTTAAAGGATGTCAACTTTGGTGCACAGGAAGGCTAGCAGCTGTCAGTGGCCTTGCAATTTACTACCTCTGCATGGATTATGCAGCACAAAGTGACACTATCATAAAATAAATGTCTAGCAAGAGTGAACAATGTCTTCCAACGCCTTCACTTCCTTTACTTTTATTTCATAGAAAGAAAGGAAATGTAACATGCACATATCTGGATGAAAGATGCTGATGTTTTCACATCTGGCACATCAGGGCCACGGGACACCAGTTCTGTGGGAGTATTTTTCACAAGAGCTAGGTTGCTCAGAAAACTCTGACCCCCCTTCCATCTACCCTTCTTAGGTCCTCTCTGCACTCTGGGGAGCGGAGTCGAGCGCTTCACCTGCCTTGAATCTTCCCCTCCCTTCTCCTCATGAGCTGTGTCCGATACCAAGGGCCCCAGGCCTGGCCTGCCTTGCTCAGCCGGGCCGGCATCTCACCTCGTAGAAGCCCCGCACCAGGGCCTCCGTCTGCTGTACCACGCCACGTTCCACCCGCCACTTCACCATCCTCTCTATGTACTCCTTCTTGTTCTTCTCCGTCACCTGGGTGTTGGCGCCCCCGGATTTTAACTCCCTTTCTGTTACCTTGAGGCAAAGCAGAATGATCGTGATGCTTGGCAATCTAGTTTACCTTGCAGTGAGGGTGGACTATTTGCCAAAAGTCCTCTTCACACGGGTTTAGCATTATTACCTCTTTCGTTCTTTTCCCTTTCCTGAAGTTACTAAAAAGGCTCTGGTTGTTCTACACAGATACTAAAGCACCTTAGAAAAAGGCTGCATTTCCTTGTTTTATAAAGAGGAAAAGTGTTTCCTTAACTCAAGAGGAATAAAGGAAATAAAAGAAAAATGCCCTGGTTTCCCTAAATGGACTGAAATGTCTTTATACCAGTCACTCACTTGATTCCCCCAAATCTAAATTAGATCAAATTCGTGACAGCCCCCAGCTTCCCCACCCACAGCAGATCATCGGCAGCAAAATAGCAGTGAGGGAAGGTGGTTCTCACGGCAGGTATGACGGTGGCTGGAGCACGACAGCCTGGCCTTGAGAAAGGAACCAAGAATGACATTCCACTTAGGATGGGGATGTGTGTTTGTTAGCACAGCCTGAGTCATCAAGAAGTGTTATGATTTGTGCCCTAATTTTTGAAAGGCAAGAGGGTGGACAACATATTAAAATTTGTTTTAGTCAAAAAGTATTGGTGTTTGAAGGAATTAAGTGTCAGTCACCTTAAATTCCCTTAAGGAGCTCACCGAGCCACTCAACGTTATAAGACAAACGAGGTACAGCTGTACTTAGTAGCTGGTTTTAAAATATATGTATATATATATATATATATTTGGCACTCACAGACACAGGCACCTAAACAAAAGCATCCACAGAAATCTAATAGTTACTTTTTCTTCTTTCACTTAGGTGACTAGTGCTATTTGTAAAACATTGGCCAGTTATAACATACTAGTTGCCACCCAATACCCACATTCCTTGGAACTTCTGGTTCCTAGCTATCTTGTTAAAGATTTTATTTCCTAACCTCTGTTGCAGCTAAATTCTGGCCGATAGATAAGGTGTGAGCAGGAGAGTTGTGTGGCACTTCCAGGGGGCCTCCTCAAAGGGAGAGCTGCCGCTCCTTTGTCCTGCGGCTCCTGGGCCGTGAGTGCAGGTGCCCATCGTAGGGGCTGCGGTCCTGCCTCCAGCTCTCACGTGAGAGGATGTCCGTTAACGTCAGCAGGGTCTGTCTGGTGTCTTCACCAGCAGCTGAACTCTGACTAACTCACCCAGGAAGAGCCTGTGGTGTCTCACCTGCATCTGTCTGTGTCTGCTCTTCCCCATTTCCTAACTGGCCAAAAGAAGGGCGACAACTTAATTTTCTAAAATGAAAATCATCATTCTCCATGACTTCATTGGAAGAGAAACAGGTTGTGTTTAAGCTTTAAATAATATGCATTATTTTAGATCTGCAGCCCATCTGGATCTTTATCCCTGAGAACATTTTTAACTTTTTTGGAGTCATTCAATTCCTACACTCTGTGCACTCTTTTGTATTTTCAACATTATTTTTTCCTTTAACTTCATATATTTGGTTATTTGTAGTTTACTTCATTTTTTTTAGTAGATAGTATGTGTTAATGGAATAAAATTCAAGTGGTATAAAAGGCCATAAAATGAAAAGCAACTCTCTTCTGCACCTCATCTCCCAGCCACTCAATCTCCTTATCTGGAGGAAATCATCCTTCCTTCCCTTCCAGGGAGATTCTATGTATATACCAGGAATTTGTATATATCACCTCTTTTTCCCACGAACAGTAGCATATTACACACTGCGTTCATCTCCATACTTGTTTCACTTAAAAATACATCTTTGCAATTGTTTTATACCTGTTTGGACCTGTCTTATTCTTTGCTGTTGTTCTAATACCTGTCTATCGTTTATAATTTATATGTAACTTGATGGGCTGGGGCATCTTACACTTTTTAATAGCATCACATCTCACTGTCCACTATTCCATTGTGTGAACATATCATGATTTATTTAACCAATGCTACACTGCTGGACATTTAGATTATTCCATATCTTTTGCCATTTTCAACAATGCTACATTGAAGATCTTGATACATTAGTAATTTCAATTAGGTGTGAATATATCTGTAGGGCAAATTCCTAGATGTGGAAGCTGAGTCAAAGGCAGGTGCATTTAGAATGAGGACAGATGTCACAAAGGTGCCTTTCATAGAGTGTGAACCAAACTTCTACTTCCTTCAACCTACACGCCTGTATGGAGCACTTGTTTCTCTGTACCATCTTTGAAGTAGAATACCACTGAATCTTTTGATTCTTGACATTCTCTTAAGGGAAAATGGTATTTGTGCTTTAATTTACATTTCATACAATTTTGAGTGAGGTTGGGTATATTTCCTTTTCTGGGAACGATCTATATTCTTTGCCAATTTTCTATTGTATTGATAATTTCTTATTGATCTGTGGGATTTCTTCCTATATTGAAAGAAATAGTCTTTTGTCTGTGTTATGCATTACAATGTGTTAAATATTATGCCATTTTAGCTTTGCTTATGGTCTATTTTTGCTATGCAAAATCAAAAGAATTGTTTAGTTGACTAGTCAATCTTTTATGACTTTGAAAGTTTGTGTCACATCTACAGCAGCATTCCATATTGCAAGATTCAAAATAAAAATCCTCTCATTTTCTTCTTTTCATTTTTTTATTTCTTATTTTTTTTACATTCAGCTTTCTTATTCAGGTGGAATTTATTTTAGTGTAATGAATTAGGTTAGGGTTCTAACTTAAAAATTTAAAGATGGTTACCCAGTTGTTTTAATACAGTTTGCTAAGTCATTGTGTTTAGTTTACAAATTTACCCTCTATGATAGGGAAAGTGTAAAGGATGGTCTAAAAGTAGTCACGCACAGGGAATAATGTATTTTACATGGTCATCTATGGCAGATCAGTTAAGGAAACTGTATACTCTTGAACATATTTAAATGTGCTCTAGCTATAAGAAGAAATAAATTTTTTCTCAAATATGGAAGAACATATTCTTCAGAGGTATGTTTACGCCAAGAAAATACAACAGTATTTGACATTTTCCAGGACCTGTCCAAGATTCTTGATTGAGATGTGGGCAGTAGGTGATCTGCAAGATTCAGTGGGTAACCCTCACCCTAGACTCAGCACACTGTCCCCATTCATGCAAGGTACTTACAAAGTCTCCCAACTTAATTCTCACAACAAAGCATTGCAAATTACCACAGGTCATGGGCTTTTGGGATCGCTAGTAAATGATGCTGGTAAACCTGAATTGTTAAATCTTCTCAGGCTACTGTTAGCCTGATAAAATTGTAACCTAGAAGATTCAATGTCATATACATGCTGATAGAAAACTAATGGGAACCTTTTTCTTGTTAACTAATAGTGAGATGTGTACATTTTGGAGGAGTAACTATCTAAATGGTAGTGATAGAAGTATTTTTTCACTTGCACAGATAACAAAAACTTTACATAGCACACTTTACAAAAAGTCTTTCTGATCCATTATCACAACCACTTTGATTTTCAAAAAACTCTGTAAAGTAGATCTATGTCATAACAAGAAAAAGAATGAAGAAGACATAGCTTTATTAAAGGGAGTAGCTCTCAAATTATATTTTGAATGAATGCATTTCCTTATTTTCTAGTCAAAAAACAAAATCCCATTATATAAGATCTAGCGATCCCAATTCTGGGTATATAGCCAAAGAACTGAAAGCAAGGATTCAAACAGATATTTGTACACCTATGTTCATAGCAGCACTATTCACAATAGCGAAAAAGTGAAAGAAACTCAAGTACCCATCAACAGATGAATGGGCAAACTAAATATGGTATATACATACAGTGGAATGTTACTCAGCCCTAAAAAATAAGGAAGTCTTGTAATATGCTATAATGTTGGTGAACCTTGAGGATATTGTGCCAAGTGAAATAAGCCAGTCACAGAAAGACAAATACTGTGTGATTCCACTTATATGAGGTTGCTAGAGTACCCAAATTCATAGAAAAAGAAAGTAGGATGGTAGTTTCAAGGAAGAGGGAGAAATGAGGAGTTGTTGCTTAATGGGTACAATTTCAGTTTTGCAAGATGGAGAAGTTCTGGAGATTCATTGCCCAACAATGTGAATATACTCAATACCAAATTGTACAGTTAAAAATGGTTAAGACGGTAGACTTTGTGTCATGTGAATTTTCCATAACAGCAAACAAAATATCCCTTCCTAGCCCCACATCTCACAAACCTGTCCAAAAACCTCTTCATTAACAGTGAAAGTGAGGTCCAAGATATCTGTGATAATGTTGTCCTTCATCCACTGCAAGCTCTGGTGGAACTCCTCGTCCAGGTATTCCAGGTCACTCAGGTCACAGGGCCTGGGTGCATTCCAAGGCAGAAAGGTGCACAGACTGTTAAACAAATGGCTGTGCAGACCTTGCTTCAAAATGTGGTTCTGCCCCTCCTGGCTAAATCAACATAGACTTATTTTAAAATGTGATACTTTTTCATATGTTGATGAATCCTTTTAATTCACTCCATAATTTTTTGAATAGGAAATATTAAAATGTTTACAATAACAAACATGAAACAATTATTGGCTCATGGACTTTCCATGGCAATTGATGAAAAGTATCATTTTAAAACAACTAAGCTATAAACACATCAATTCTGTTTAGTCATTAGTGCACTTTGTGATGTTACTATAATTATTCACATAAACTGATTCATATCCATTATATGATGTAATAATAGTCTTCTCCCATGCTTACCTAAAATCTTCAAATGCCTTTTTTATTGAAGGCATATATGGTATCTAAGCATTCAGGAAGTAAAGCACCACAAACCTAACAGGATGATTAGGGCAAAACTGGGTCCAGAGGGTGAGAGGTGCAGGGGTCAGTCCCTGTCATCCTGCAGGCAGCTCTGGGTGAATGGACCATGGTCTGCAATACACTTACAGTCTCAGGAGTGCTTTATAGAAGGGCCTCGTGAAGAAAGCATCGAGAAGGTACTGATGAATCAGAGCCAGGCCTAGGATACGACCACTAAACCTGAACCTGGAACACAGACAAGGCAGAGAAATTTAAGGGTAGGTGGGAATTTACATCGTTAAATACTTTCATTGTATTTTTTATCATTTTTAAATTGAAATACAGTTTATATATAAAGTTATATTGGCTTCAGGTGAACAACAGAGTTGGTCATCAATTATATACTTATTAAATGATCACCATAAGTACAGTTACCATCTGTCACTACACAAAGATCATACAATATTATGAGCTATATTCCCTGTGCTATACTTCCATCCCTGTGACTAAATTATAATTTGAAGTTTGTGCTTTTTTATCCTTTTCACCTGTTTTACCTCCCACCCCATAGTAAACAACTGTCCAATCTGTGTTTAAGAGTCTATTTCTGCTTTGTTTTGTATTCAGATTTCCTCTTTCCTGTTACTACGTTCCTCTTTCCTGACTGACCTATTTCACTTAGCGTAATACCCTCTAGGTCCATCTACATTGTTGCAAATGGCAAGATTTGTTTCTTTTTTATGGCTGAATAATATTCCATTGTATATATGTACCACATCTCCTTTATCCATTTATCTACTGATGGACACTTTGGTTGCTTCCATATCTTTGCTATTGTAAACAATGCTGCAATAAACATAGAAGTGTGTACACTTTTAAAAAAACTAATTAGTTTGTTTTCTTAAGGAAGATTCCCAGAAGAGGAATTGCTGGGTCATATGGTATTTCTAATTTTAGTATTTTGAGAAACCCCCATACTGCGTTCCATAGTGGCTTCACCAGTCTGCAATCCTACCAACATGTAGGAGGGTTTTCTTTTGTCTACATCCTTGCCAACACTTGTTATTTCTTGTCTTATTGATATTAGCTCCTCTGACCAATGTGAGGTGATACCTGATATGGTCTTGATTTGCATTTCCCTGATGATTAGTGATGCTGAGCATGTTTTGATGTGCCAATTGGCTACCTATATGTCTTCTTTGGAAGTATGTCTATTCAGGTCCTCTGCCCATTTTTAAATCAGATTATTTGTCTTTTAGACTTGTGTGAGTTCTTTATATATTTTGGAAGTTAGCCCCTTATCAGATATATCATTTGCAAATATATTCTCCCATACAGTAGGTTGCCTTTTCATTTTGTTGATGGTTTCCTTTGCTGTGCAGAAGCTTTTTCCTTTGATGTAGTTCTACATGTTTATTTTTGCTTTTGTTTGCTTTGTCTGGAAAGACATATCTAGGAAAAAATTTCTAATGTTGATGTTCAAGTGTTTACTGCTTATGTTTTTCTTCTTGTAGTTTTATGGTTTCAGGTCTTATATTTAGGTCTTTAATCCATTTTCTATTTATTTTTGTATATAGTATAAAGTAATGATCCAGTTTCATTGTTTTGCATGTAGCTCTCCAGTTTTCCCAGCACCATTTACTGAAAAGACTGTCTTTTCCCCATTATATATTGTTGCCTCCTTTGTCGTAGATTAAATGACCATATAGTATTATTTCTGGGCTCTCTATTCTGTTCCATTGGTCTATGTATCTGTCCTTGTGCCATTATCATACTGTTTTGATTACTGTAGCCATATGAATTTTATGATTATTTGCTGTATTTTAGTGAAAAGTGTCATTGGTAATTTGGTGGGATTACAAAGCTATCTATAGATAGCAGTATGCCCATTTTAACAATATTAATTCTTTCCCTCCATGAGAATGGAATAGCTTCCATTTACTTGTGTTGTCTTCAATTTCTTTGATTAATGTTTTATAGTTTTCAAAAGTATAGGTCTTTCACCTTCTTGGTTAGATTTATTCCTAAGTATTTTATTCTTTTTGATGCAAGTATAAATGGCATTGTTGTCTTAATTTCTCTTTTTGCTAGTCTTTTTATGTATATAGAGATGTAACAGATTTCTTTCTGTACATTAATTTTGTATCCTATGACTTTACTAAATTCATTTATTAATTCTAATAGTTTCTTGGTGGAGTCTTCAGGGTCTTCCACATATATTACCACCTCTTCTGCAAATAGTGAGTTTTACTTCTTTCTAACCAATTTGGATGTCTTTTATTTATTTTTCTTGTCTGAGTGCTGTGGCTAGGACTTCTAGGAATATGTTGCATAAAAGTGGTGAGAGTGGGCATCCTTGTCTTGTTCCTGATCTTAGAGAAAAAACATTCAGCTTTTTGCCATTGAGTATGATGGTAGCTGTAGGTTTGTCATATATGGGTTTTATTAGGTTGAGATATGTGCCCTCTATACCCACTTTGTTGAGAGTTTTTATCATGAATGGATGTTGAACTTTGTCAAATGCTTTTTCAGTATCTATTGAGATGGTCATATGGGTTTTATTCTTCCTTCTGATAACTTAATTTGTATTTTTATTAACATGTTTCTTTACATAAAGTACTCATGTTAAGCCACTTAAAGAATTTGTCAATTGATGACACAAGTGAGGCCTCATATTCCCTCTTCTTATACTTTGTCACAAGCAATGGCTAGACGCTTGGTATGCACTGAAGGAACGCTCCTCCCCTCCAAGTACAAGAATAGAGTCATTTTCCTGGGTTCTCTTTTCAGACGTGGGAATATAAGGACCCAAGAAAAGAAAAGCACTGGTGAATGGAGATTCTGGAACCCTAGATAAAGAGCTCATATGGGACTTGAGGAGGACATGAACCCAAAGACATAGAACGTTTGCTAGACTGTGCCTCCTTACCCATTCAAGCATTTCAGAGATACCACCTGAAGGTCTGTCTGTGCCTGATATACACTGGGGCATGGAGGATTTGAGTATGACTCACACGTGGTGGTTGTGCTCACAGCTAGTAGGAAGATTACATGGATTCACACTGTCGGAAGTAATAAGCTGGGCCTACATTACTATTTAATACTGCCAGTCACATACAAACAATATCTCTGTAGTGGAGAAATGGTCATGTAGACCTGGCCACATCCAGATGTAAGGGCCTTTATTGATTTAAATCCTTGTTGGGGCAAATTGCCTCTTGATCCCATTGTTGCCCTGCTCCTGAGCCAGCTTCCTGTCTGCCTGGGCTAGCACACTGGTTTCCTTATCTACCTCCAGTACCTACCTCTATAACTGGGGTCTCCCTGGTCTCCTTCTAACTAGATTTTCACCTAAACATGAACTTTGTTGTGACTTTTCTCAGATCCTCCTAATTGGAATTTCCAACTAACCCATCTCCACTACCTTTGACAAGACTCTTTTATACTCAAAAGATTTCCTAATCTATTACAGCTATAAAAATTGTTAAACTGAATAGATTATCTGATCCCATAGAATAAGTGTAATTATTAGCAACATTTCAAATTGGTGTGTTGGCTGTTTATTTTTTTTTGCATGACATAACATGCAAATATTATTGAGTCTGAAGAGACTAGAGGTGAACAGAACCTTAGTAAAGCTGCTATGGGGGCACTGTGGACAATGATGGCCATAGGGTGAGCAAACGTCTGAGAGTCCTCGGGGCTGTGGTGCCCACCAGTGCTTCATTCCTCAGTGCTCTTTCCTGACTACCCTAGTAATTGACTGGTCCCCAACATGGGAACCACAGTCCGGTGTATAAAAACAGTTTACTTTTACTCCTATACAGCCTAACCCAGACCAACTGGACTCTAAAGCATAGGACTGGTGCTCCCAACATGATGGTGAGGTTGTGGCCATGCTGGTGGAGGAGACTGAGATCCCCTAAAGCAAGAAGATTGCAAAGGTCAACCCAGAGCTGCCTGGCCAAGCACCCTCCTCACTTAGCGGCGTTCCCAGTGGGCCTAGGAATCTCGGCCGGCAGTGAGTATCCACAGATATGGAGTAAATGAAAATATTACATGAGAGTACTGTTTTTCAGCTCAATGTTAAAAAGTTGACTGTCTCAATGAATTGTAAATATTCTAGCAAAATATAAATTATTCAAATCTTTTAAAAAGAAGTAGAGAGCTTAAATAGACAATCACAGTGTAAACTAGAAAACTTTGAAGAAAAAGAATTATATCCAAAATTGATGCTAGGACTGGAGAGAGAGATATATATATATATACATAGTTATATATCTATACATATTTAAAGATATTCCCTTTCACACCCTGAATGGACAGAAAATCCCTCTGACATTGTAATAGTTCCAGAAATCAGAAAAGAGTAGAAAACTTCTTAATTCATCATTAAACTATTGTAAACACAAAAGAGAATCTAGAAAAGAGCAAAAGAAAGAAAACTAAAGACATCTCACTCACACATAAAAAAGTACTATACGCAAAACTACCAATCCATTCCCAGAACAATGCAAAATGGTTAAGGATGTTTGATTTTAGGATTGGACAGTTGACTACTAGACATTCTATTATTAATATTAATTATAATGTCAACAGACAAAAATTCTATGGCTTTTAGGGGGGGAGTAGAAACTGAAAAGTCACTTGATAATATTCACAATCAATTTCTGAAGGGAAAAAAAATCTTTGTAGTAAACCAGGAATAGAAGAATGCTTCCTTAGGGTAGTAAAACATCTATCTCAGCATTGTATTTAAAGGTAAAAGTACAGAAGGATGCTGGTCATCACCACTTTTCACGATATTCTATCAGTTCTAGTCACTGCAATTAATTATAAGTGAAAATTGGAATCAGTTTAGAAATAACTTATTAAATGTTTCTTGGGCAACATATGTTATTCATGTTATCTCACTGATCCTTGCATCAACTCTATTTTGTGATTGCGGCCTCTTTGTTTTACAGGTTAACAAGCCCAGGGCCAGTAATTAGCTCAGGCAGGTAGTGTAGGGAGGACACTGCCCCAGACCTGCCTCATGCCAGACCAGGCCCTTCACTCTGTGCCCATTTTGAGAACCCCCACAGCAAAGATGTTAATCTTCTGGTCACGGGCGAGGCTGCCTGGTGTGAGAGCTCGTGGAAGGACTTAACCACCTCTTCTCCCTTTCCTCTTCTGGAAAACTGCTCTCTTTAAATAGCTATTATTGATATTATTATTTTATGTTGGCTTCCAACACTTGCTTATGCCAGTTAGAAATATTTTGGTTCAAGTAACCTTTAGCTTAAGCCAAAGGGGTAATTCACTAGGAGGTCCTGGCAGTGTCCCCCAGAATCCAGGGTCAGTAATGCAGGTGGGCATCAGGAACATGAGGGACTGAGTGACCTCCCCCAGCCTCATCCAAGAAACCTCCCCTTGGACTTTTGCTCCTTTCTGCTCTCTCACTGCCAGTACTTCCCAGGTGTTTCCTCCTGGAGTTCAAGCACCTGGAGAGACCAGCTTGACCCTCTCCGACTCTTTCTGCCCCAGTTTCCAGCCTGATTCCCTCGCTGTCCCAGCCAAGTTGGGTGCCCACCCTGGACCAGTCATGAGTGCTGAGGAAAGCAGGGTCTGGGGAGGAGAGCTCAGAGTCGGCTGTCCTGCTCAGCCATGCGACTAGGGCCCCCACTGCTTGCCTCGACCAGGTGGTGGGATCAGATGGAGGACAGCAGCTGCGGCTGTTTCTAGCACAGGGGATTGCAAAGCAGACCACCAGTAGGGAATGTTTATTTGCTTTGAACGGGGGTGACCATAAGGGGGAGTTGCTAAAGACAAATTTATACCGGTTTCACACAAAGTGGGCAACAGTAGGCTGGAGGTATTTTTTCATACTTGTGCAAGTAATCTATGATGAGTTTGGCTTCATAGATACACAGCAAAGCTCATAACCCGTCCTGTATGTACAGCAAAATGTATTCCAGAGTGATGGACTATGCTCCGGGCTGTGTTTAAAGCATGACACAGTGACTGTACAAATCCCAAACACAGCTAAAAAGCTTAGATTGGAACAGAAAGCCTTTATCAGTTGATGAACTGCCATGGCACAGAATTTCCTGAATGAGAAAACACCTTCTAGTAATTGTGCGCCTCCTTCATTTATCTCACAAGCTTGAACAACGACTTGTTGGGAAATTGACTGTGTTTGTTGTTAACCCAGTTACAAATGTGTAAGAATTATGACATGGAAAGACAACACTTTTCTTTAGCCTCTAGACTGATAATCTAAGAAACTACCTAGATAATTTAAGCAAACAAAAAGTTCATGTTTTGATCTAAGTTACTTGCCATAAATAAAGAGTTCTAAGGATAAGTGAAAGCCCTACAGAAGTAGCAGACCCCTCCTCCTGTGCTCAGCATGGGCATGTGTTCCTTTAATATCAGGCCCCAGGGTCTCCAGGTGGAGGCCCCCCCCACCTCTGTGAACTTGGGGGGCCCAGTCCCTCCTTCCTCTCTGGGAGTCCCATTGGATATGGCAGGCCTGCCCTGCGCAGGGGTGTGGCCCGCCCCTCCTTTTTACGCCGGGCTGCCGTTCTTGAAGCCGCCCTGGTCTCAGCACATCGCACAGATGGCTAATGGGCTTCACGTTCTAGGGCCACTGCCACCGGCCTGCAGGCTGCCGCTCAAGATCCGCTCTTCCGAGCAGCCTGTCTGCATTTTTAATTTTGCTGGTAGAGAAAGAGCTCCTCTGTTAAAGGGGCCTCATAGCGGAGTTGCTGGGGCCTGAGAGTTTACTGGGACTGCTTTTGAAGTTCATTCACCTTTCTTAATCCCTGGGCTGGCAAGGTCACCATGGGCTTGGGGAGCGGCTAACCCCACTCATTCACATGCAAACCTCAGGCTTTGTTGGCCACTCTGGCTTGCTGAGCCATTCTTCTGCTCCTCTGCTATTTCTGAGGACCCCAGATTCCTTGCTAGCAATTTGCTTTCCATTGGCTCCCTTTGCAAGACATGCCCCCAAGTGCCTGAGTCCCATGATGGAAGAATCAATTTCTCTTCATGGGAGGGGCCTCAGGCCCCAGGTAAATCAGCAGATGTAAGTGCATTTAATGTGGGGGTGGCAGAGGACAAGAAGAGACCAGGCCTCTCCCCCAAACGCACATACTAGATATGTCGAATGAAACACACCCACCAGCTACACCAGGCCTGTCACCCTGGGGCCCTCCCCCACCACTACATGGTAGGTTTCAATCTTTTCTCCCTTCCAGCCACTTGAAGGATATGACACCCTGATGGGTCAGGGACAGGACCTCCCTCCACTAGTAATCCTCAAGAGGGGGGGAAAGAGTTTCCCTCCGGCTTCAGCTTGGGTGTAATATGAAAACTCCCCAGGAGATTCTGAGATGCCATCGCCTTAAGATGTAGATGTATTCCTGACTTTTCAAAAACACATAAGCCATTTTGTTCTATTTATGTACTGCTCAGAGATGATTCCACATACAACCATTTGGACCCAACACTAAAAAAAGATAATCAATAGAGCAAAATACCAGGAACCCCACATTCAATAGAAAAAAAATTGAGAGCCACTCAAATATAGGTCTCATTGGTTAGAAAGCATGGTTTCCCTTCACGGGGGAATGGGGAGGGTTCCCAGTTAGATTTCTCAGCTTGACCCCATGAGCTCTGTGGTTTGTAGAAATATCCCTTGAATTCTACATTCTTTTCTTATCCTTGTTTTCAATATGCTGCAAGTTTTTGTTTTGGTATCATCAAAAACAAATATTTTCTTTGGCTTACCCTCCTGCCAAAGAAAAATAACAGAATTGGGTATTTTTTAGCATAAAGAAAAATATAAACAGTATAGAAAATATTTTAAAAATGCATAACTCTGTTATGGAGGCAAAGTCCCTGGCCCTGATGGGTCACCCCCCCGAATATCAGTCGTGAGCGCAGACACACTGGCCACCCGTGAGCCTCTGCAGCTTCCTCTTTCCACATCACAGGGCAGCACGGAGACCCTCACAAATTTGCAAATACAGGTTTCCATCCTAGAATTTAAATAAACCACAAAGTTTTTCATTGTGTGGAAGTTCTACACTCGGTTTAGCGCTCCCACTCTGGTGGAAACCTAAGTGGTCTTCACCTTTACACATCTGCTCATAGGTGTGGAGCATGGAGTTGTTTAACTCTGGGACCACCAGAGAACTCTGGAAATGGGCAGATGTTGCTCTTCAAGTCTCCTCAGCAACACTCACCAGATGTTCCGGAGATGAACTTGAGTTCCTCCGATAAAAGCCACTGCAGCCACTTTGAGCTTTCAGAAAGCCATGGAAGGGGCCCTGTGGCAGGGGATCCCAAAGGAGCCACTGTTACTGGCAAGGATTGATCTCAGCTCCGTATGGGTTTTGTACATTTTAGTTAGAGTTCAAAGGTAACAGAGTTTCACACATTTCTAGCACACCTTCCTGTGGTTCAAAGGCCCAGCAAAGACTTGACTCTTCCCTGACTCTTCCTGAGTGGTTTACTGTTTGTTGACTCATTTGGGCTGTTTTCCAATAATGCAAGAAAGGCCGTGTGGTAGGGAGGACAACATTATAAACTCTGATGTCAGGCTACCTCGGTTTAACTCTCCTGAGCTGTGTGACTTCGGACAAACTGCTTGACATCCATGGGCCTCAGTTTACTCATCTGCAAAATGGGTTTCATAATTATAATTATCATATAGGGCAACTGATAAGATGTTAAGACTTTGCTCAGGGACTAGTGGAGGGGTCCAACTGGGTGCTTAATAAATACTACTGCCGACTGGCGTGTTTGATCCCTTACCCCAGGCTTGAACCCTAGAGCTATACACCTATGCCAGAGTGACGAATGAGAATGTGGACCAGACCAGAGAACCACCACTGCTGTTCCCTGCAGAACTGCAAACTTTTGCTCTGCTCACAGATCACAGTGCTTGGCACAAGTAAGGGCCCAGTCAAGATTTGCTGAATTAAACTAAACTGCAAGTTGACATCTGGTTTTACCCCAGGGAAACACAACTATGTAAACTTACTGATGATTTCTGCAATATTATGTACATGTTGAAGCCTGTTTTAGATTAATTGCTTACATTTCTAGTATCTATGGTAGGTCTCTGTCCAGGAGGGTGGATGAAAGACTGAACTGCAGAGGACACAACAGGTGACTTCAGTGTATGGAAAGAGGAGGTGGATGTTTTGCACCAAGCAGCTGAAATAGTAGGTCTCTCCCTCTTCAATCTCTCTAATGAAACTGGGTGGGAACATGTTTTAGCAGGAGGTCGTATGTAATGATTTCACAGTGTATTTTTCAACTGATTCTTTAAAAAGCAGTTTGCATGATGGCAAAAAAATTTGGTCAGGACATTTGGGAGAGGAATTTCTTGTCCACAGGCCACATTTATGGAAGGAGACACAGGATGGTTTGACAAGCAAAGAAAATAAAAGACTGAGTGATACCCTGGAAGGACATTTTGGAAAATGGAACACTTTTAAAAGGTTTCTAGTTAGTCTCTTGATATGAAAGTGATATAAAACGGAATAAAATGTTCAGGGCAGTATCGAGGCAATATGCCTGAAAAGTTTACTGTGGTGTTTTGGTACTTTGATCCCCTGACGTTAAACTTGGGCCCCTACTAATGGTCTCAAGGTGTGTCCTGGTTTTGGTGACCTTCTCAGTCACCTCTTCTTAACCTATAAGCCATCATCTCTCTCTGAGGTATTCTTGGCTTCTGCATTCCCTGAGAGACCCAAGCTGGGGCCATCGTCTGGCCCCCTGCCCGGGAAGGGGATCAGCCTGTATACTAGAGAACTGTAAAGAGGCTGGGCATCTGGGAACAGTGTGCACGGCTCTTCCTGCCTTCAGTGAGGGGATGTGGCCTGAGGCAGATGCAAGACCACCTGGCAGGACCCCGAGGGCCACCCTAAACCCTGCGCACCTGCAGACTCGAAGGCCTCTTCCAAGAGCCTGTCAGAGCCAGCACAGCACTGGCACATCCCAGGGGCTCCGAGTCAGCCTGCTGGGTCAGTGAGTGAGGCCAGAGGGCCGCCGAAATGGCACCCGTGCCTGACGGTCCCCACGACACCATCACAATGGCCTGCCTCTCAAGCTATGACTCTGAGACTACTGCACCCACTTGTCACTGCGGACGGACAGCTAGGTGGTTTGCGTCACCTCAGTTCTAGAAGGTTCTCTCTGCCGCACTCATGTTTTGCATCCATGCTGTTTTGGGGATCATCTGGTGGTCCCTGCTTTCCTGGCAGTGGGCCAGGGCTTGCAGGGGTTAAGTTCTTTAAGAGGTCCTTTGTGGTTCTCGAAAGAATAGAGCCAGTCTCTCAACCACAGTGCTATTGGCATTTGCTGTCCTGGGCACCGTATGATGTTTAACACCACCTCTGGCCTTTACCCACTGGATCCCACTGCTCCAAGGATGAAATAACTGAAACTCTCTCCAGATGTTGCCAAATGTCCGTTGATTGGGGTGAGAGCAAAACCACCCTCCTGGGGAAAGGCTATCTGAAGAGGTGATCATAGCTCCCTTCTGACACAGAGGTGCCTCTTGTCTCTCCTGGGACTGCCAAGACAATGAAGGCCACACACCCCGAGGCTTTGATCTCTACTCTGCACATATCTGAGCAGTTTTTCATTCCTCCTTAAATCTCTAAGCTTAGCTTCCTACCCCAGAAATATCCTTTTGGACTCCCACCAAAAACTTGAGCTCTAGGCTTCTGTTGGGGAAAGGATGGGAGGGAGAATGATTCTTCTCAAATGCACCACCACATTGTCATCCTTTCTGAGGGGTAATGCCTGATCGGAATTAAGAAAAGAAATGAGCCTCAGAGAATGAGCATTGTAAGCTGGGGGTGTAGCAATGACAAGCATGGGCACATACATGGTTTATTTAAATAACAGTGAAGAGGGCAATAGGGTCAGACCCCAGAGAGAGAAGGTGGGGAAGGTAGAATGTGGGTTTGGAGATACACCCAAGGGACAGATCATGCAGGGCTTGGCAGGCCATGGAAAGGACTTTGGATTTTATTCTAAGTGTGGTGGGCATCCACTGGAGGTTTGCTGTAGGGTATATGGAATGAACTGATCGATGTGGAAATGATCACTCTGGATGCTTCTTGGAGAAAGGTGAGGCTGTCAAGGGTGGAAGCAGAAAGACCAGTTTAGAGGCTAATCCAAATGCAAGGTGACGGCAGCCACTAGGGTGGTGGCAGTGGAGGTGACAAGGTCAGACTGGGGATGTATTTCATAATAGGGTCAAGAGAATTTGCTGATGGGTTAGATGGGAGACGTTGGGAAAAGAGAGGTGCCAAAGACAGTCCATGGTCTTGGGCCAGACCAGTTGCATAGGTGGTGGTGCCATTTGTTGAGATTGGAAACACCAGAAGAGAACTGAGAGCTCTCTTCCAGACACATTAAGTTTGTGATGCCTATTAAATCTGGGTGGAGCGGTTGAGTAGGCAGTTGTATCATTGAGTCAGTACTTCTGGGAACAGGGCCAGCCTGCAGATGTTAATGTGAGGTCATCAGAATGTAGATGGCATTCGAAGTCATGTAGCTGGAAATGCATGCAGCGGGAGAGGTGGGTCAAAGGCTGAGCCTTATGCAGTGCAACATTCAGGGATCTGGAAGATAAGGAGTTACAATAAAGTGAACTGAGAAAGAAGAGGCAATAGGCAAGAGAGGAACCAAGGGATGTGGAGAGCGTGTTTCAGGAACGAGGCAGAGACTGAGTCAAGGGCTTTTGACATCTGGTAGTAGGAGGTGTGAAAGGTGCCCAGTGCATTTGGCAACTGTGATGAGAGTTATGTCTGTGGTGGGGGAAGGGGCAGAAAGGCTGGCTGGAGAGAATGGGAGAAAGAGCACAGGTCACTGCAGAGGAATGTCTCTCTAAAAGGAAGAAACCAATCACAGTGGTAGGTAGAGGAGGGTGTCAAGGAGGTTGGGTTTGTTTTTTAAATGGGAGAGAAATTACAATGTGTTCATGCACTTTCAATTTCAACAAATTTACTGAATGCCTACTATTGGTGCAAAGAAAGACACAAAAGTGGAAGTCCATTTGGAAGCTTTTATAGGATAGTAAGGAGGATAGACATAGCAATGCAGCGTTCCTTTACCATCTAGCAAGTTCTGTGGGAGAGCACACAGGGTGTGTGAAAACACAAAGGAAGGAGACTCAGCATACTCTGCGAGGAATTAAATCTAGGCAGGGTCCCCGGAGTAAGTGATGACTGAGGCGGGCTTTGAAGAATGAGTAGACACTCATGAAGGCAGGGAAGGACTTTCCAAGAGAGTAAAATCACATGAGGAAAGAGACAGGAAATGGAATGGAATGTGTTCAGCCACTCACGATGACTAGGGAATAAGGAGTAAGGAGAGGCAAGGTGAGACCGAAGAGGAGGAAATGGGAGGGCCTGGAAGGTCTTCTATTCTAGCCCAGCAAATTCAGCCTTTAAATTATAGAGAACAGGGACCTGCTGAAGGGTGTAAGCAACAAGGGACACACTTGGTTTGGCATTTTAAAGAATTCAATCTGAAGCCACGTGAAGGACAGGTCCAAGGAAGGAGCAGATTGGAGGGTATTACGGAATGTCCAGGTAATCAAGACGCACTCTGGAGAAACTGGCAGGACAGGGAGCTTTAAGTGAGCAGAAGTGAAGGATGGCAGGAAGTGGCTTCTGGGAGGATTAGAAGTTAAATTTGGAGGAGGATCAAAATGAAGATATCTGGTAGGTATTTAGATAAGAGGCTGAAGCTCAGGAGAGAGGTCAGGCTTAAAAACAGATTTAGAATTCTTATTTTGACATGTAGACTTTCTAAAACAGCAAACTTTGATTCCACTGTTATATTTTATATAAAATTATATCTTTCCATCCATCCATCCACCCATACATACATAAAATAGCATGGAAGGACTTGAGTCAAATATTAACAGCATTAGTATCTATATGGACATATTTCCTCATGGGTATTAGTTTTCTTTACCATGAATGTCCATTCTGATGTGATACATTATATAGATTTATTTACATATAATGGAGGTATAAGGAAAACTCAAAGACATTGTTGTCTCAAAATTCAAGGGGAAAAGTTTCGGGTAGGGGTCCATATTACTGCAGTAAAGTTTCCATTAAGCTAAGGGAAGTTTTGGTGATGGATACCGAAGTCAGATTTCAGTAGGTGAGCGGGGGAAAGGATCCATGGCAGGGGAAGAGGGAACATGTAAAGATGGGTAAGATGGAGAAAATGGTTGGAGCAAGGGCATGGAGGAGACGGGCACAGATGGACCCGGAGCCTAAGTGGAAGGCTGGGCCTGGACAGGAGGAGGGAGTTGCAGGGAAGGTGTTAGGGGTGGGTGAGTATTTGTAGTTGGGTGGGAAACTGAAGTCACTTCTGTATTTCATCAGATCAGCAGGATCTAAAGTCATCTCCTCAGAGTGAAGGAGTCTGGTTGGCAGGGGCTTTCAGGACAGTGGAATGGAAGGTGCGTCAAAGGACTGGTGAGCTTTGCTGTAGAACCTGCTGAGGTCAGAGGGCATGATTTAGAACTGTACCATCTCAGAATTATTTCATTTTCTCTGGGGCTAGAGGTACAGGAAACAGCTCCCACTGAATATGTGAGAGTGAGTTATGACACTGATCCAAGACGGCATTGGCCCATCAAATGGGGCGTAAGCATGTAGGAGAGAGGGAATTGTGTGTGCAGGGAAAAGAGCTCAGGGGGCCTGGGGTGAAGGAGACCCATGCCAGATGGGGAGAAGATGGTGAGTCTGAGGTGCAAATGAACTTGGGGAGCAGCTGTGGTTGTGGGAGGAGGTGGGAACACTGGCAGTAGAATGATTATAGAATGGGATATTAGAGTTTTCAGATTCAGATATGGCACAGTTCTGGATGATAATGAGGTCAGGAGGATAATGAAATTGGGAGCAGGTGGCTTGAGTAGAAGGTAGGTCAAGGCCACTGGGATTAGGTTAGGACTATTCTCTACACCCACCTTTACTCAGATAGTGTTTCAAGGAATGTGAAAAGAAACCCCTGCTCATACCCTGAAAAACTGTAAATATTGCAGATGCAAGGCATGATTTGTATCTAGTTTTCCTAGCTTCGCTGTGTGTGGAAACAGTGTTGTAAATTAGCTGAGAAAACTTGGAAGATTTCTTCATCTGCCGTGAAAGAGACTCCACCAACACAAGGTAATGACAGGGTATTATCTTCTGATTGTTAATTAGCAACTGTAATGAATGTCTAGTCCTGATGTCTGCCAAGTGACCTCCATTAATATCAACCACTCAGGGGGCAAAGGAGTAAGACCGGACTGCTTGTTCCTCAATGTGGCAACACCGTGGACCCAATGGGTGCCTCCCTGTTAGAGAGAGCTCCTCTATAATATATATAATATTATACAGATTATCTGCATCTGTAGTGGGTTGAATGTTGGCCCCCAAAAGTTATGTCTACTTCCTAAATCCTGGAACCTATAAACCTGACTTTATTTGGAAAAAGGGTCTTTGCAGATATAATTAAAGATCTCAGGATGAGGTCACTGTGGTTTACCTCTGTGGGCCCTAAATCCACTGACAAATGCTGTTCTATGAGATAAAAGAGGAGAAGACACAGAAACAGAGGAGAAGGTCAGGTGAAGACAGACGCAGAGACGGGAGCAGTGCAGTCACAAAGCCAAAGAAGGCCTGGAGCCGCCAGGAGCCGGACGAGGCAGAGAAGGACTCCCCTCTGGGGGCTTCAGAGGGAGCACGTCCATGCTGATACCTGGATTTTGCACTTCTGGCCTCCAGAACTGAGAATACCCAGTTTGGAGTTTATTTGCCTTGGCAGCCCTAGGTAAGTAATATACTCCATCCAAAGGGTGTCCCTTTTCCTTAGTTTTCTGGAACACTTCTCCCTAAGAATAGTATTGTGTAGTTTGTAAGCTGGTCCACTAAAGTCATATATTTAATTTCATGCAAAAGGAGAATTTATCCAGTTTTGAATGAGACATGGAGTCTTATTCCATGCCCAGAATTTTTTAGAAAAGTTGACTAAAAAGGCTGCTTGCTTGCATAAAGAAAATGTCCTGAAATCTGCTATATCCTCACCTAAGAGGGGAATCCAGGAAGGTGAGGACCTAAAAGGCCTTAATTATCTGAGCTGCACAGACCAAAGAATACAGGAATAACAGTGCCATTGTATTCCAGGCAGAACCGATAGTGCCTTACTGTCTCTTTCCATGTTGTGTCCTCTCTTGCCTGTGACTCATTAAGCGATGCACAGTATTCCACTAAAACTGAGTCAGGTTAAAAAAATAATCAATTTGACATAACCTAAACAACTTTTAGTTTGTTCTTTTCGTTGGTTTGTTCCTTCCTTCTTTCCTTCTTTCCTTCCTTTCTTTCATCTTTCAACAGATCATAATGAGATACCTACCATTTCTGAGGCACTGTGCTAGTTACCGGGATATTTATGAACACAGCGGACAAGGCTTCCAAATTCCCATGGAACAAGTAGTCCAGTGACATTATGGTTCTGGAAATTATTAGATTATTGCAATTCTACTTAAGTCTCAACTGAAATAACATTCTTTAATTTTCATGTGACTGGTAAAGTAATAATGGCTCTGACAACATCAAGTTCTCATGCTACACAAGGTATATGTACTAATACAACCACCAGGAATATTTGAAGCTATTTAAGTAATTGGTTCTGAATTCATTGCATTGATAGAGGCAAAATGTAGGAAGCATAAACCAAATATATAATACATTAGTATGATTCTGAGGTTTGCAACTATGTTCTGTTTAGCTATTGTCTTGAAGACTTATGTACTGCTTTTATTTTTCTTTAGATAATAGAATTAATTGATGTTCTTTGAGATTAGACTATAAAGAAGAAGTCCCTAGAAGTCTGGATAGTAGGAAAAGCCAATCTTGGAGCATACACTGGCTATTCATCACCAGAAAACTGGAAGCCCATCTTGCCCCTTTGTGCCCTTAAAGATCCCAAGGCATCTGTCAAATCTGTTCCCAGCCGATGCCTGAGAATTTGTCTCCCAGGTTAAATCACACGCTTCCTTGGAAGTCTACATCATTCCATGTTTCTTTCACAGTGATATTCCTGATCACTAGATTTATGTATCTCTACCCATTATCCCGTTTCTCAGATCACTTGGATATGTTGATTGTGTTCACGATGTGATTAGGGTTGAACTTCTGTCCCTGGGTCACCTCTGAAAATGCCATCTTCAAAACTTTCTTAGGGGAATAGTTCTACTATTCTCAGTTTAGGAAATTCAGGCTAGTTGGTTGGCCCCCTCTTCCATGCATTCCAGTTTCTGTTGCTGTCAAACTCTGCACCCTTCCCACTGCCCTGACTTTACATTTCTCCCCATGAAATTGAAGTTAAACAGAAAATAAACCTCTGTATTTTCACATACTTTATTATTTAAACCTCTTCCAATACTGTGGGATAAACTGCAGAATTTCCAGAATCTCCCGCCTAGCCTTAGTCCATTTACATATCAATAGGTGTTTACTGCTGCAGCCTCTCACAGCCTCCAGGGCAAGGGGTGGAGAGATTAGAGATTACAGCCATTCTCTTCTCCCCTCGGTTCCTGTTATGTAATTGATCTGGTGTCTGCCAGTCACCAGGGACCCACCAATGGAGTTCCTGCTGGAAGGGGGTGGGTGGGAAGTGGAGAGCATGAGTGGTGGCCAGAGGAGGCGGCCTAGGCTTGTGAACTCGAGCATGCTGTGAGCAATAAAAAAGTTTCTCCCAACCAACTCTTTCCCTTGACTTATTTCTGTTTCACTGGTTTCACAGGGGATTTGTACTGGGCTGGGAACACTCTCCTCCCCTCCCCCCTCAGCACAAGAAACAGACAAAATTTCATTTGAAGACAAGATGTTGTTGTCCCTGTTAATTCTATTCGGTACTTAAATCAGAAAATGAACAAATTTCATGGGAAGTGCACCTTTCAGTGACTTAGACAATAGTTCCAATTTTGTTTATTTTTATACTTACAGTCAAGCCTAAGGATTTCTCAGCCATGACATTGGCCACATAACGTAATTTATTCTCGGGCTTGCCATTGTTACTATAGTGCTTTCATTTCCTTTGTCCTCAAAGCCAAGTGTAAGGTGGGTAGCATCAAATCCCATGTATTTAATCAAGGAACTATGTAATCATAAAAAGTTAGAGTCATGTAAACAAAATGTAATTTTTAATCCCTATTTTATATGTTAGGATGATGAAGAAGGGTAATGTAAAAGACAGTCTGGTGAAATTAATTTATACCGATTCTTCTGAAACCCATCCTCAGTTTAAATCCCAATGCACTACAGAAATCTGGAGAACAAAAGGTGGCACCTTCCATCCCTGTGAGCTTCTTGCCACTAATGGCTGCTTTTACAAAATTTATTGTAACTTTTTTCCTAATAATATAAGCACACAGGAGAGCAAAAGGTGACACAGTAGCCTCAAAACCCAGATCTCCACAGTCTCTACAGTGGAAAAATTTTTTTAAGGCCTTGCAATCTTAGGTCTACATGCGCATGTCACAGCCTCTCTACTCTTCTCTTCCCGTCCCCAAATCAGGGATAATAATGTTAAAATTTGCTTACCTATGTCATGGAACTAACAAGAAGAGTAATTTAAGGTTAATAGGTTCTTTGGAGATGAACAGCAGTTTGTAATTGCTCAGTTCTATTATATTCTAAAAACCTGTCTCAAAGATACTCCTCTTTCCTTAGGCTCATAATTTTTAATAATTAAAAATAATTATCCTTGCTCAACGTCATTATTAAAGTGCATGAAGTATTTATGATGTTCTCACACAATGTATGTTTCCATGCTATTCCCAATAGTATGGCCTACATCTTTGGACCTTCATGTTTTCTAACTTCTCACATATTGGCAAATCGAAGGAACATCTGTTGTTTTGCCTGGGGGGATTTCCTTTCTCTATGTGAACATTGCAGGAGCACCCAGCTTTCTCCTCACACTCTCTGGAGGGCCATCGGAGCTGCCAGCATCTAGGGAAGTGTTTCTTCAAGGGTGGGGACCCTCCCACTGGCATCAGCAACCCTTGGGTGTTTGTTAAAATAGAGGTGCCGAGAGTTAGACTCTGTGGGGTGGGTTCTGGAAATCTTCACTTGAAACAATTCTGCTATCGACTACTGAAGAGAGCCATTGACTCCAAGTCCCTCATCCTTTTTTTTTAAGATGGAAAAAAGAGGTTTGGAAGCCTTATGCATCAGCCTTGTGTTTTATGCACAGATACTGGGAAGGGATGGAATAGAAGGACCTGTCTCTTCTAAAAGCAGAGGGACCAGGTGTCCCGTGTGGGCTCCTCTGAGCCACCCACCTGCAGCCACATATATTCATGCCTCCTCCTGCCCCACTAAACTGGGGAGGATCTTTTCTTTTTGCCCAAAGCTAATCCTTTTTGTAGTCCCCAGCTTCTAAGTGCGCATGTGCAACCTATCCTTGCCAGTTATTTTCCTACAGCCTAGAGAAAGAAGGGGCTGCCCTGGTTTCGGAGTTTCTCTACTTATGCAATAGATTTTCTTCCCTCCTGCCTCCTCTGGTATCTTGCCCCCTCAGTTTTCTGTCCTCTCATGAATTCAAGTTTCCCTCTCTGTTTGCATTGTCTCTTCAAACACCTTGTATCCTTCTAGCTGCCCACACAGCTGAGTTCCCAGCAAGAGCAGTTTTCGGGACTACTGATTGCCAATATAATTTTTTATTGATGTGTAAGTGGCAATATCACACGATAGGTGTATATCATAGCGAGTCAACATCTTTATGCATTATGAAATGATCTCCATGATAAGTTCAGTTACCATCTGTCACCATACAGAGTTACCACAGTATTACCGACTATATTCCCTGTGCTGTCCATGACATCCCCATGACCTACTTAAGCAGGACTGCCTTTGGAAAGTGGGCACACAGGACAAACAGCTGGGGCAAGGGCCAACACTAATAGCATCCTTGCTACACAGCTGATCTGGGATAAGCACCAGGAAAGCAGTCTTGATTCTTTGTGGCCCCCGGTCCTCCTCGCAGAGCAACTCCTTGCTCCTTGCTTCGGCAACACACCCTGCACTGTTTTCATTCCTTCTGCTGGGTGTGCATTCTGGCCAGCTGAGTTCAGGGTTTGGCCCTGGCATCCTCACCAGAGGTTTGCTCTGTAATTGTTTCCTCCTGGTCTGCGGGAGGACTGAGGAGTGGTGTCTGGTCCTCCTGCACAGCTGACCTGCCGGGAGGGAGACTGTGGCCTGCTGCTGGGCAGGTAACACACCTGGGCCTAAGAGAACTCCCTGCCTGAAACCCCCTGAGGAACTCCACAGAATTCCGATTCCTAAAGGGCATGGCCTAAGATTTGCCCGACTGAGTCCAGGAGGCACCTGTCCCAGGAGGTTCTTTCCTGGATGGACTGCAAGGGACCCAAGTGTGGGTGCAGGGGCCTGACTGCACCCAGGCCCTACCACAGGCCCTGCTCTGAGGCTGGGCTATGCTGGTCCAGTACCCACAGTTGTCTAATATATGACTTATTCCAATGTTGAACACGTTTTTCATAAAACTGTAGGCCCACAGAAATATTCTTCATCCTGCAAAAATGTTTGGCCATGGGCATTTTTTCTCCAACCTCTTCCCATATGGGAACATCAAAGCAGTAGCTCTCACCAGGGAGAATTTGCATCCCAGAAGACATCTGGCAAAGTCTGGAGACACTGGCTGTCACCGCTGTGGGGAGTGGTGGTGCTGGGACTGTACCCAGTGAGCAGAGGCCAGGGATGTTGGTAAACAGCCTGCAACACACAGGGCACTCCCTACAATAAAGAGTATCTGGCCTCAGATATCCATAGTGCTGAGTGGGGAAGCCCTGGGTGGAAGGCAGCGACCTAGCTTTCTCCACCACCTTCCGGAGGCCCTGTAACAGGTGCTCATACCTGTGGGAAACAATGATAGCATCTGCGTTTCTTAAATGCCTACCGGGTACCAGTCACTTTTTCTGTACCTTGACAACTGTCAGGCAGGAGAGGCACTGTTATTATCTTCTTATGGACAATGAAGCTGATATTCAGATAGGTTAAGAAACCTGCCCAGGGTCACACAGCAACTGAGAGCTGGAGCAAGAATTGACAATGGGTTTGCCTGGCTCTGAAGGGCAAACACAGACAATAAAGTGCTGCCTGGTTCAGTTTCAAAGCTAACACAAATCCTTACAATGCCAATAGCCAGTGAGCGGCAGAATGAGAGAAGCAGGCAGTAGCCCAGGCTGCTGTGTTTTCAAACTGTTTTGCACAAAAGTACGGAGGTGTTGGGGTGGGGAAGAAGAGTTTGAGGGGACGATGAGCAGCCACTGAGCCCAGCTCTGCTTCCCTCTGTTTTAAATGCTGGGAATTAAAGCACCTTTCATTGAAAAGCAAGGTTTCAGCTCTGGGTGTTTGAAAATCTGTTTCTAAAAGAACTCAAAAGAGAGGATGAATTATTTTTCATAAGAAAGTTCAGGATAGAAGTCACAAAGAGCATGAAGTATTTTAACTGGGGTTTAGGGGCGGGAGGATGAGAGAAGAGGGGCAGAGCAAACAGCAGGGCACATGGGAGTGGAGCACGGCCCTGATGGGGGCTGGGGGGCAGCCGGTCAGGAGAGTAGATGGTGTCTCCACATAGGCAGTCCTGGACTTGGGCTGTCCTGAGGATTGGGGTAGTCTGGACTTCATTTTATTGAGAGTGGGAATTCTTAAAGACCTTGGTGCTAAGTAAAAGGGAGAGAGAGGTGGAAAATGGGATGAAGAATGGAAGAGATGAGAGGGAGGGTGAGCAAGGGAGTAGCGTGTACCGCGTGGACTTTATCACAGGCCACAGGCTCCCTGCCAAGCAGCCAGTGTGGCCCTGCACCAAGTTCTCCAGGTGAGCGGGCATCGAGAAATCTGAGCCTTAGTCATCTGTTCCCTGCGGTAGTTTAGCGAAGCCACTTGTACCAGGTGGCATTTCAATTGTTATGGATTTTCTTTTTAATTACACAGCTCATTTTTATACAAATTCATTAATAGGATCATAGACATTTTTTACCATTTCTAGTTTTGTCTTCTCCTGGCTTAGCTGCCTCCTCTCTCCCATGACCCATGTTGACTAAAACGTATCCTTCCATATTTTCACCTAAATCATACAATCACCCACTAATTTATTTATATTTATGTATCTATACCTACATACACATGCAGGTTTTGTGGCATTACTTTTCATTTTTTGAATCCTGTTGTTCATACTCTTCTGCTTCTTTCTCCCCTCAACAATATGTTGAAGAAATCCCCTCCATCATTGGCAAGGCTTTTAATAATAATAATGCAGTCCTTATACAGCTCACATCAGTCACTGTGTAGTGTGGACCAGTCCCCAGCTGATGAACACTTGGGCTGCTTCCACATTTGTGTCTTTACAAATGAGGCTGAAATAAACATCCTTGTCTATCTTGTTAGGCAGTATGGAATCGCTTTAGAAAGTTTGCGCTCTAGAGCCAGACTACTAGCTTTGATTCCTGGGTCCTGCCATTTACTAGCTTGGGCAAGTATTAAACCTCTATGGGTATCAGTTCCCTCATTTGTAAAATAGGGGAATTGTAATAGGATGTGTAACTCGCGGAGAGTCTTTCCAAACATATATGGCCCATAATAAGGGTTCAAGAAACACTAGCTATTCTTAGAAGAGTCCTTATGGTAATGCTTTTGTTTTTATGAGAGATTCATGGGCCAAAGGGTATATGAGGTTTAAAATTTTTAGTATATATTGTTGATTGTGAATTTTAAATAGGCCATAAAAATACATGTTTCTACTGGCAATGCATGAAAGCATCCTCTTATCTTTGTCCCCCTCAAAAGGAGATAATACCTCTTTTTAATTTTTGCCCATTTGATAGTTATGAAGTGATTTATCATTGTTAATTTAGTTTGCATTTCCTTGGCCTTTGGTAAAGTTGAATTTCTTTTTATGGGTTTGTTGATTATTTGGATTTTTTCTTCTCTAAACGGCTTTTTCATGCTCATTGATGATTTTTCTAGAGTTGTTTCCCCTCTTTCTTTCAAATGTAAGGGCTCTTTGAACTCTGTATTACATATTCTCAGCCTTTGATTTGCCCTAGTTGCAAAAATTATTTTTCAAAATTAGAGTTTGCCTTTTGGCTTTGCTTTTGGTATTTTTCCTATAAGATAGGCAAAACAATAAAACACACATGGGAGTGGAGCTACCATTAAAACAGAAGTTTAATTTTTATATTCAAATATGCTTTCTTTTTCTTTTATAGATCCTAGGGTTCCAATCTTGACTTTAAATGTCTTTACCACTCAAGGTTTCTTGATTTTGTTTTATGTACTCAATAATGTTTATGTTCTAGAATATATATAAAGTCACCTAGTTTTTCTTGTATAAGTTTTATTCTTACGTTTTTTACATATACTCTCAAATTAGAAAGGAACTTAACCTAAGTTTTTTGGTTGCATAGCCAGTTGTATCTGCATCACTAACCGATAGTCCATTCTTTCCCAACTGAACTGTCATAGATTAAATGCTCATACATCCTCAGGTCTATTTCTAGATAATGCAAGTGTTCAAAAAGAGTGTTCTTTATAATAGTTTTGAAAATTTTACTAGAAGTTTCTCACAAGTTCTGAAGGAAGCTGGGTTAGGAAAGGGACAGACTGGATATAGTCACAACCGGTCATACATATTTCATGATGACTTCTTAACAAGGCATTGAGCCTCTCCAGGGCACTGCTAGGAAGGCTACTCAGGTTCGGCCAGAGGTGGGAGGGCAAAGCTCTTGTGGGTGTCTAGGAAAAGACCCAGGGGCTGCTGTTGGGATGGCATTGTGGGTGGACGGAGCTTATCTGAAACTTGACACAAAAGCTACACACTGAGCTCTTCTGTCAGGAGGGGACTTGGAGACTGTAGGGTGACATCCAATGGGATCTCATGATATTGTGGTTTCTACCTACTAATTCAAGACTGCAGATGTAGCAAGGGATATTTAAAGTGTGTTATCCAGGACCTCTTAAGTTCCATAAAACTCTACAATTACTTTTAATACCCACTTGGCCAAATTAAACATGCTCAAAGAAGCCTCCCTCTTCTCCCCACCGCCGCTTCCTAAAGACCTGAAAACCAGATTTTTACCACCCAAGTAGTGTCTGCTTGGAAAGGAAGAGAGGGCAGGGCAGGGCAGGGCAGGAGGAGGGAGAGGAGCCTCTTTTTCAGTTAGCAAAGGCTCTTGGAGATTTTGGTTTGAGAGGTCCTAGAATTTCTGCTTGTAAGCACTTGTAAGGTTAGATCTGTCACCATCTGTGGAATGAGCACACTGACCTTCTGGTTACTGATTAACGTTGTCAGATTTGAAACCAGGACATCTGAAAACTCCTCTCACACTGATGGTTATGTAAAGAGTGACTCTATCACAGCAACTTCTTAAAATGATACATGCTGATACCTAAACAGAGCATGTGGACACTGGCTCTCTTCTTCAAAATAGAAAAGAAGTTCACCTATTTAAATTGTTTAGACTTCAGTACATCTGATTTGTTGTGGGAAAAGAGGCATTCAGAATGACTGAGAAAGATAAAAGGGTTTCCAGGGCTGATTTCAGAGAGGACAACTGGTAGGAACTTAGTGACACTCAACAGTGAGTGCTGTTCCTGAATCCAAATATTCTGAAGTTAAGTTAAAATGAGACTGAAACTCTCATAACCAAGTTTTAACTGAAGAGTATTCCTTCCATCCATCCACCCGTCTATCCATCCACCCACCTATCCATCCACCCATCTATCCATCTATGCATCTACCCACCAATCCACCCACCCATCCATCCATCCATCCATCCGTCCATCCATGCTCCCTGCTTCCCTTACTTCCTCCCATCCTTCTTTCTTTCCTTCTTTTCACACATATTTATTGAGTGCTGAGTTTGTAACTAGGAAAGCAACACTCTGGTCTCACAGGGCTTACATTCTACAGGGAGAAAAAAAGAATAAGCTACAGGTATACAACATAAATTATATAAATACATTTTATTTCAGATAGTGGTAAATTCTATCAATATAGAAAGTATGATGTTAATTTGAAGAGTTATAAATGGATGGGCTGTTTTCAATGAGTGCTCAGGGAAGGCCCTTAGAGGAGATGTTTGAGCTGAAATGTGAGTCTTCAAGCATGATAATTTGAAAATACATGCATTTTGCACCATCCATACTTTGTATTAGACATAAAAATGTGTTTGGAGTGTTTCACATTTATAGTTTTGTTATTCATGCCTTCATTCAAAATATGAGAACATTTTACCTGGTATTTCCTTATACTTCATTTTATAACAAGTAGAAACTTTCATATATTTACCCTCCCATCATCCATAACCGTCACCAAGTTTTGCTCATTTGTCATTCTTCTTCTGAAATACCTTTCCATTCCTACTGCTTCTGTTCTAGTTTGATTCTTTACCCTTTTTTCAAAGAACGATTCCAACAGCCTCATAAATGACACCCCCATTGCCCACTCCAATTCATCTACTTATAACTGGAGTTGACTTTCTAAAACACAGATAAGATCAAGACATTCCTCTACTCTAAAAATATCACATTGTCATCATCATGATGAAACCCCAGCCCCCGGGAATGCCATCGAATGCCCTTCCCTGTCTGACCAAGGAGGCCTTTACAGCCTTTTCTCTCGTTTTGCAGCCACTGTGGACCAACATGTCTGTTCACTCCTCCATCCTGCTGCCAGTGTTGGGCCCTCTACCTTGAGGTCCATTCCCATCTCTGCTGGCTAACTATTCTTACTCATTCGGGAAGCTCCTTGTACTGAGCAGTGTGATAAGTGCTATAACAGAGGTAGGTATAGCATTTATCGTGTTGTACTGTAGTTTGCCCAAATAAATATCTGACTCTGCCTTAGTATGGGGGCTAGAGCCTGATGCCGGGCCAGGCTGCCCGGGTTCGAATCCTGGTTTGGTCTGTGACTATCTCTGTGACTTTGGTTCTGTCTGTACCTCATTTCCTTCATCTGTAAAAGCAGAATAATTCACTAGCTCAGTAACAGCATTGTTAGGCAAAAGTGTCTGGAACAGTGCCTGGCACATTTAGTGAGTTTTCAATAGATGCTTTGTTTAGGTTTTGTATTAACTTCTGTACCTCCCGGACATAAAATCGGCATATGATAGAGAATAAAAGAATAAAAAGGTCAGCATATGAGCACCTCATTAATATGCAAATGAAGATAGGGAATTTGGAATATTACTTCAAGATTTGTGTGGTAGTCAAAGACACATACAACAGACACATGCACTTTAGCAAATGGCAACATTCCTAGTGGATGAATTGGAAGTTCTGAATTGTAGAGGCTCTTCAGGTTATTTTGAATCCCTGCCCCAACCCCTCACCGATCTCCCACCACTCTCTGCTCTGCTCTGTGACCTTGGGGACAGGTTGGCAGTACCTGCAGATACTTTGCCCTCTGGACTGTGTTGGTTTGGCCAATAGACTGGAGGGTGGACAACAGTGTTGAGGTACATTTACTGGCCTCTCTGCCTGACTCAGGGCTGTCAGGGCTGCATCCATCTGTGGCCACAGCTCCCATGAGGGGCCCCACAGGGCTCCAGCTCCTCTGTCTTACTTGGCATGAGTGTTTCACTGCTGACTTTGCCAACTTGGGAAGCCAGTGTACAAATAAGTAATGAAACAGCAACTACAGGAAGTTGTTTTAGGCAGAAGGCAAAAAAAAAAAATTGAAGTTTTTTTTTTCTGCTTACTTAATGTGTGTATATAGAAACTTCACTATATTCATTCATATTGACATATTTCAATACTTCAGTTGAAACAAAGGGAGGGAGGTTGAATTGCTATGCCCCACTATACAGGCTTTTGATTTCCTGGCTGTATTCCAGTGTATGTGAGGCCCACACACAGTGAGCAGGAAGCCAGAGAATGTCAAGTGCCTGCAGTCAAAGGGCAGCTTGCAGGGGGAGGATCCAGATTGAGGCCTCTCCCCCATCTCTTTGGGTAGTGCCTGGGCTGGAAGCAGCGGATGCAGTGTGAGAAGAGGTGGAAGCTTTCCATCAGTAACAAGCAGAGTTTGGGCATTGTGTACAGCAGAGTGCAAAGCTCCCAGGGAATGTGTACATTTACTGCTGACACTGTAAGGCTTTTAAAACCACAGATGGTAAAAAATAAAAGTGTGACCCTTGAGCAATTAAGATCAAAGGCCCATGGAAGGTATGAGCCCCTATTTAACGGTCCTGGTACAAGGAAATGACTAGTATGGCTTGTGAAACAATGCTCATGTATGCACCTGATCATCAATAAAATGTTATTTTGAACACCTGGAAGTGCCATGCACATGTTAAGAGTAAAATAAGACACCCATCTCTGCTCACATGCAGCTTACTCTCTAGGGGAAATCAGACAAAGGAGAGAATGGGACACGGAAGGAGACCAGTGTAAGATAGAAAGCCAGAATAATACAAAAATAATTTGTCAAAGACGTCTCCTTCAGTCACCTGGCCGATGTCTAATCCTGTCAGGCTGACCTGGAAGGAATAACTTCAGCGTTACTATCAGTTGAGACACCCACAGCCCAACAGGGGCTTCTTGTTAAAAGGTAAAGCAGGTTCTGTCCTAGCAGTGTGAGTTCACTCAGCAGGGCCTGTGACCACCCAAAGGAAACCCCTTCCCCTCTCCCAGGACTGCGGAGGTGCTGATGAGAGGAGTCTGACCACACGTGAGGTTCACTACACAATCTAGTCGCTCTGCTGGCCCAGGGCTCAGGGGACTGAATATTCAGACTTAGAGCCTCGGATCAGAGGGGAGGTCCCTGCTCTCTTCCTAACAAGTCACCATCCAATGGAAACTCTCACCTGTAGAAGGTCTGTTGAGATCGCTAGTCGCTCAGAAAGCTACCTGCCCTTTTGTTTCTAGGCTACACTGCAAATATCCTCCACATGAGGGGATGCACGTCCTCATGTCCTTTCCTTTGGAAAGAAAGCAGATAACTAGCACCTTCAGGATGGGCACTTCTGGGCTTTGACCTTTATAAAGGATCCCTCCAGGGAGCTTAGCTAATTCCAACACCATCCCAGTGTCACAGCGTCCTTCCTCCACGCAGCCAGGCTGTGCCGTGCTGCCTTCTGCTCCTCTCTGACATGAAGGGGCTGAAGAGCCTGTGTCAGTGTGTCCATTACACTTTGCTGCGTGGAGGAAGGACGCTGGCTGGTGCCCAGGCCAGTGGAAAGCGACTGAGGCCACTCTCAAGTAGCAAACGAGCTGGCCACCAAGTCCAGTGAGTCTTCTCTGCTCTCCAAGAGGCCTCTGCCTGTGACCTGCCTGTGACCTGCCTCTGCGCCAGCACTGAATCGACTGTGACTATAAGTTTCCTTTAGATCAGTGGGTCCCATTCATGCCACCTAAGCTCTTAGCCATTAACCTCTGCTACCATCAAAATGCAGCCGCTCTGGTTGTCTGAAGACTCTTACTGCCTCAATGTCCTAAAGTCTGTCCTCCAATCCTATGCTTCGAATCCCTATTGCCTGCACTCCCACCCCTGGCCTCTGCCTCGTCAGACAGCTGGCTCCCCTCCTGTCGGCAAGCCTTCCCCTGCTCCCGCCAGCCCTGTGCATTCTCTGGGCACCCTCCTCCCAGGCTCTGAGCAATCTGGCCCCTCTTGCTTAGCTTCCATCTGGACCTTTGAGTCTGCCCGCCCTTCACACATGGGTGCCATCAGCCTCGCAGGGGCCTCTGCAGCGCAAGCCGTCTGCACGAGCTCCAGGGGGTGAGCCACTCCGCTGTTGGTGTCTCCAAACCTCAATGTCTAACCCAGCTATTCTCCTGCTAACCAGGGCTATGGTTCTGTTAGACAGTAATATAAAAACCTGTATTTATAACAGAAACTACAAGCTCTACCTGTCAAAGAGTGAATTTCTCATCTTTCTCCTAAATGTCTAACTTTGTATCACTCTCATCACAGTTAGTAGTATCAGTCCGCCCCGTTGCGCCACCAGAAACCTTAGACTTACTCCATCTCTCTCTTTCGTCCTCATTTCAACATTCAATCAGTGAACAAACTAGTGCACTCTCTTCTCCGTCCAAGAAGCCCCTAAAGTCACTCCCATCCCTTCTCCGATGCAGCTTTGGCTGCAGTTTGCATCTGAATCTCTCCCCCTGACCTATCAACAGCTCCAAGCTGTCTTGCTCTTTCCAGTCTTACCACCTCAAATCCCCCCCCCGACCCCCACATGGCAAGATTTACTTTTCAAAACTACAAATCCAATTTCAGTCTCTCCAGCTGGGGCATGACCGTCTTCCATCCCGGCTTCACTTCCCGCTGCGAGCCCAGGGCTCATCTACTCCCTGACTGTCTGTCCTGCTTGCTGAGGGCTCCATTCCCTCTTAGGCCTTTCGATTCTTGCCTCTCATTTTGGCTTCTCACATATCTTTTCTCCCCTTCTCTGCTGAGTCTCCTCGACTGTCCTTTAAGATTCGGTGCGACCATCCCCTCTTTTTATAAAATCCACCAGCTTTGCTCCCCACTTTGTCATCCCCTACCTTGGGCTGAGTGAGGCATTTTAATGCAATTGTGATTTAATACCATTCTCAGGCTTATGCGTGCATCTCAGGCTTACACACACACAGAGTATGCATGTGTATGACCTGGCATTTAGGATGTTGTGGTGTAATGCGCTCCTCCCACTAGCACTCCTTGAGGGAAGAGAGCTCACTCGTTTCATCTTCACATCGTCCCAGCTCATAGTATGTGCCCACTTTTTAATTGCTAAGTTCATAAAGGTACCCCACCACACCTAGCAGAGTCCTATATGGTACAACATTTGGTGAAAATATTCCTTTACTGATGGCTCATTCTAATTCATGATCTCTAAGACACCATCTTAAATTCCATGCTCACAAACTAAGAGTAAATTGAGGAATTATATTAAGTATGATCTGTGTACACATATATTCTGCTATCGTGGGTTGCAGTTGGAATAAATGCTGCCTGAACGTGACCTAGGTTAGAGCTGGCAGTTAATTCTCAGGGTCGTAAGTCCTCTCACTGATGGCTTGCCTGCTCTGCCTGCCCTGTCTGTGTGTTTCTGCCTTACAGGCTTCATCACCACTTATTGATAAGTTAAAGGGAAAGCAATGACAGAGGGCAACTTTTGTGTCTTCTCTTGTGCCAAACACTTGATGTAGACACACTCCTGCCTTGGCTCCAGAACTTCAGAGCTGAGACTGCAGGAGGGAGAGGGCACCAGCCCTGGCAGGGGCGGGGTATTCTTATGTGGGGTTCTAGGCTGTACGCCCAGCAGGCCCAGCTATTACCCCAGAAGCTCCTTCCCCAGCAGTCTTTGCACACACCCTAAATAAGCAAAGTCAGATAAGAATCCACATTAGCAGTTTCCAGGGCTCATTTCCCTCCTGACAGCAGGAGCTCCTGAGTGAGACCAGGGATGGTTTTCAAGTCAGGTGTGGTGGTGACACTGCAGGAAAGTGGGCAGATCCTAGAGGTCCCATGCAGCTTTCTGGAGACTTCTAATATACTGCACAGAATTGACTGACACTTTTCTTCTGACACATATCAGTAAGTGGTAATAGATGCCTCAATGGGATAGAACCAAAGAGATACTGGATTTTCAAGTCAAAAGGATGCTTAGAGATCATCTGACCCGACAGCCTTATTTTACAGTAAGAAGCAGAAGCTGATGTCCACCACGCTAAAGCCATTGACCCAAGGTCAAAGAATTTCAAACCTATGAATACTTCCAAGAAGCCTCCACTGGGGACTCTCATGATTTCAGTAGAATTATCAACATCTAAGACCTCTATGTCTACTTATCTTAGTGCCTGCTCAGAAGGCAACTACTGTATCATAAATCAATTTGCAGTTGATAGTAAGTTTGCAGCATCTTTAGTCATTTATATTGTATTCTGCATGAAGACTAATAGAGAATGTTCTGGGCTTTGTTACTCACTCTCATTATGTCTCATAATATCTGGAGCACGGCTCTAAGCATGGTGGCCCTCAAGAAAAACTGTTGAGTTTTGACTAAGAAGACCAGAACTTCCAACCATAAGAAAGTGAAAATTCCAGATCTTACCATTCAAGATGGTTTTCCACAAAGGCAGACATGGGGCTGATCTGCACTGTGTAGGTGTCATTTGCAGAGTACTCAAAGAGTCCATAGTAAGGGTTGAAGAGCTCCTGAGACAAAAGGAAGAAGAACTCTCTCGAAGGACCACTGTAGTCCAGGCTGCAAAGGAAGCAGAGGCCCGGGAAGCTCATTACGTGCGGGAGGTGGGGGATGTGTTTCTGTCTGGGTGCTGGTGTGGTTGTTCGGAGTCAGTGCTGGGGAAAGCAGAGAGCAGGCACTGATCTTTATAGTGTATCCCACTATAAATTATAATTTGCTGTAGAATATAAGGATGCAGCAATAGTTTGGAGAGGTTTCTTGCTAGATGTCCATGGATGAACTATCATGGCAGTGTTCCTTAACCTTTCTTCGATCATATAACACCTCCTGGATAAAACATACAGCTGACCGATTAAAAGCAACCACGTTGCTGAGGGAAGTGCAAGAGAATTTCTTGCAACAGTGAGTGTGTGCATGCGTGTGAATTGAGAAAACTTCCAAGCTCTCATTCTGATATGCCCTCCTAGATGGGCTTGCCCTCCATGGTTGAGATGGCTTTCCAGGAAATCATTGACCTTATATGAAAAATTCAGTATGTAGCTGCATATGCACAGGCTAAGAGGAAGAGTTCTTTGTCTAGATACTCCAAAGTGTACGCCACATGAAAAAGTAGCTTACGCATGTATATTTGGCTTATACTTTGACCACGTAGCTTCAGACTCTAGCACACGCCAGTAGTCTTAGGGTTTTGAAGAACATGAAACCTGAAGCTTGGCAATACCTGGAGAAAGACCTCCTAGGAGGACACAGTCAGAATCACCTTGGGGCAAAGTTTAGAGGCACCCTGGTCCTTCTTGAGAGAAATCTCTCAAGACCCAGGGGCTCCGGGCTGCTGACAGTGACATGTCTGCAGACAACTGCTGGTGCCTCACCCTTCCTCTCCAACAAAGGTGATGTAGAGCTTGTTTCGCTGGAGCTCCTTCCGGGAATAGGCCATCACCTGATTGAAGGTTCCCTCCAGCAAGTGGTCCCTTCGAATGATGAGCCTGGTGGGGAGAAGAGGCCATGTAGGCGGTGAGCGGCGGCCTGAAGCACCAATGTGAGAGTGTGCCTACCCTGTTAGAGAGTTCTGGTGAGAGCGAGTGCCCTGGCCGTGGTCCCACACCTGCCCTGCCAGTGAGAGCAGATGCCATCAGTTCAGCGATGGACTTACTTTAACACTGTTTTCAAGGTACTGGGAGTGCAAGGAGAATATGTACTCTTTTATAATTGGATATATTCCATCATATTGGACAACTTGTAGGATTCCTTTTGATCAATTCCCAAAAGAATCTCTTAGGTTGGATTCCTGAGTTTGGGTTCATTTTTTAAAGATGAAAATAATAAACCGGGAAGCAAAAAAAGAAAAACGAAAAAATTCCAGGACTTTTTACTTAGACCGCAGTAACAAAGTTACAAAGAGTCCATGAATTTGACTGATGAGTTAAATTTGTCCCAAGAATAAGTAAAGGGAATTATAATTTTTTATTTAGTTTAAGATTCCTTGTTTACTGAAAAGGTCTGTTAACTGATTCTGTATGTCTTTGTCTAAATCTACTTTCTCTCTCCTGCCCTTCCCACCTCCCTTAACATCCCTTATTCTTTCTTTTCAGCTTCCTAACTTTTTTCCCTTCCTCCCTTCACTAGAACACTCACTTAATTTTCCCTGGGCCCTGACCAAATCCTTTGGCTTCCAGTTTTCGGTAGAAATTGCGGAGCTTGGCCTCAAAGTCTCTCCGGTAGGGTGAAGGGGCTCTTGCGCTGGCTCTCTGTAAGCCTGCAGAGGGAAGCACACAGGGTGAAAGTCATTCCTTTTTATCAAAGAACAAATATGCAGATCAACTGTACAGGAAGGGCCAGCCAGAGGCACATTCAGGTGTCTGCATGTTTTTCTTCTCCAAGAAGTTTCCCTTGATTTTCGTGGCTCCCTCACTTACTTTTATATAAAAAGAAATAATACAATAAAGAGAAAAATAAATTCTGATGACAATAAATATCTATGTCTTCAACTCCATTTCACGCTGAATTTCTCTTAAAAATACCTTCATGAGCATATTTCTTGGCATAATCATACTTAAATAATCTAAAAACAACATAATTCAAGCTAGACTAAATTTTTCTTGTTAAGTTGCTGTAAGAAGTGATTGTAACTGTGATGCGTGTTGTACTTCTAGAACTATATTGACATTGATACTAAAATAGGCATGCCTGCCCGCTGGGGCCTAGGGGGTTAGGAGGTTATATTAGATTACCTTGCATCATAAAATCAAGACCTATAATAGTAATGATAAAAATGGTAATAGTAATTCCTTGACTCTATGTAGAAGAGAGCTTTTTATATCAGAGTGCTTTGTAAATGATTTTTTGTCTTTATACACCTTTTAATGGAAAATATAACATCCTTCTCCAAGTTTTACAGATGACTAGAATCATGCTTTGCCTCTTCAATAACTGTTTATTAGTTACTATATCCCAAGTATTAAGTTTATAATCTAAAGAAGACTGATACCAGCAAACTCACAGAAATGAAGATATACTGCAATTACAAGTTAAGATGATCACTACCCATGAGGGAGAGGAACTCAGTTCTTTGATCACAGAGCACTCTGGCCTAGTTCAGGAAGGTTTCCCTGGGGAATATCTGAAAACTCCGTAGGTGTGAATTAGGTTTAATGAATCAGGAAAGGCTGCTGTTTAACTAAGAGAAGAGATGAGCTGGGAGAAGAGTGGTACAGGAAGGGGATCAGCTGAGTGTGGGCACCACAGCAGAATGAGAGGTGGTGCTCCCCAGGGTGCGAGGCAGAGCAACAGTGCCCGCGAGGTGGGCAGCAGACAGGCCAGACAGGGCAGGTACGTTCTGCGAAGCACTTTTGTTTAATGCTAAGCACAACAGGCATGCACAGCATGGGGACTGACAGGATGTGACTTGAGTTATGATAACATCCGCCTTTCTTCAGTAGAGAGATAATTCTGGAGAGGACCAGAGTGGATTTCGAAAGCCTGCATCGGACTAGAGTGGTGTCAGTGGAGATGAGAAGTGGATAGATTGGAGATGTGTTTAGGAGGCAATAAACTGGATATAGGTAGTGAGGCAAAGGTGAGTTTCAGATTTTTGTATTGAGTAGACTGCGGGGGCTTTCACTGTGATGGGGAACAATGGGAGGAAAAATTGTGGGGGAGATCATGAGCTTGCTCTTTGATGGTGCTACCTTTGAATGTTTGATTGGAAAGAGACAGAGTTTGAGAGAGGAGAGAAAAAACCGGGACTGAGTCTTGAGGATGGTAGGAAATGTAGGATGAGATTGCATAGGTGGCTGAAGAGGTAGATGAAATGGGGACAGTGGTGTCGCAGAAGCTAATTGAAGAGGTGACTTAAGGGAGACAGCAGTCAATAACGTTAAAGCTACCTGAAAGATCAGGAGGAAGGCTGGGAACCACCCACTGGTCTGGGTGCCCAGAGGTCGTGCTGACCTCAGCAAAGATACCTACTCTGAAGCACAGGCATGAAGCGGGAGAGAGTGGGAGCAGGCTTGGAAAGCTTGTGGGATTGGCAGCGGCATTTGACAATGTTTCTGCCTAATGACTTCAATTTCCTCAGTGAAGGAAGAAGGGACATCATTTGCTAGGAGAGACACAAGGGGTTGGAAGTCTGAGGGGGGTGGAAACGTTTGAAATATTAGAAAAGAGAGTAAGTCTACCAAAGAAATGCAGAATTTCCTTTTGGGTGTTCAAGGTCCAAGTGAGGTGAGAGATGACTAATTTATAATTAGCGATCTGCCTGTCAGGTGAGTTTGCCCAAGGACGCCTAACTATAGATGCAGAGGAAGCAGATAGGAAGTTTATCTAGGGGTGGAGTTCTGCAAATGAAATGGAGAGGATCAGGGGAGTTTAGGGCATTGGCAAGGATGTCACTGACACGATGAGCCACAAAATCTATGCTTGGTCAGGGAAAAGCAGGAAAGGAGAGGCATCCATGTGCTTGAGGTCCCCATGAGGGCAATGGATGTCATAGGGAGACAGTAGATGAATAAGCATGTTGGGTGGGAGCAGATGATAGCAAGGGCAGGAAGGTGACGGTGGCGTCAGGTGATTGAGGTGGAGGAGGGGAAGATCACTGCAGGCCAGGGAGTCCAGGAACTGGAGGCCAGGGAACTGAATGGGGATCCTTGTGAATGTGGAAGTTGTCTGGATGATGGGAGGACTTGGGAAGGAGAGGGAGACTTTGAGAATGAGAAAAAGGTTGGCAAATGACAGCATCTAGGAGGAGAGACAGCTGAGGGTGTAAGCATGGAAGCACAGAGAGCATTAGCCCCACCTCTGGGCCCTGCAGCACCTGACGTATGAGGGAACCAAGAGCCGTCACTTGGAGGGAAAAAGTGTCTTTGGTGGAATGCCAGGTTTCAGGATACAGGGAGAATTGGAATTCAAGTCTGTAGGTGCAAGTATAATTTTCTGCCCCACAGAGTACAGTATATTTTATAATATGACTTTTCCTACTGCTGGAACTACCACTATTCCAATGGTCACTACTATGCATTTGCCTCTTAATTAAACTTTACAAAGTAATCTGACATAAATGTCTATGATTCACTATCTCTGTAGCACCCAGGTCAATTTCACAAAGGTCTAGAAAAATGGGAATTACAAAATTTAACAGCAAAATGTTTGGATTACATAACCAAGAACCCATAGCCAAAGCTAGGAGAAAAATCAAGCACTTTGACAAAATGATTTGGTTGATTGTTTGGACTCATGGCATCTGCAAAACGTCTTTATCAGCAAAGTTGATTCCCTTTTATAAAAGTTATCCAAATAAGTCTCAGTTAGCAAATAACTCCTTACTCTCTCTTATTTTTCTGTTTGCAGTATGCCATCTTCCCCAGGTAACGACATTAATATCATAGTCTATTGCCAAAGGTTTTGATCCAAGTGTAGACGTGTTATCAGACCAGGATAATCTCTACCACACGACAGCAGATCATCATGAAGACCAACAGGCCCCCCAGATGGAAGCCCCTGCCCCCCAAAAGTAAGTCATCCTGTGCACACTGAAAACATGTGACTGCCGTGTTGGTGGCTCTGGCAAAGCTCCCGGTCCTCCTTTTCCCAGCCATGGCATCTCAGTTCCGTTGTATGTCAAAGGCAGAATATGTTGGGCATTTCCCTCACAGTGCCATCAGTATACTTGTTTGGAGGAAGTGAGAACAAGGAGATACTGACTTAAACAGAGATTTTTAGCAATTAACCAAACTTGGACGAGCCAAACCAAAAGATATTCCAATTTTGGAGACCTCTCCCAGGGATGAGTGGCACTGAGACATCCCCTCTGAGGGCCTGACCAGATGCCAAGTTCTGTTTCTCTTCTGAATTTCCCCAGTGGCTTTAAAAGCCCACCTTGGACCCTAACTCTACAGGTTATGAATAGGAAGTTACTAGATCTTTCAAACTAAACTTCCTTCACTTTTAAAGTTATAAAGAGAAATTTGGGTTTACCACAGAGACCTACAACAATGTGATACTGCCAACTAAACAAATGGGGAAAAACTCTTCAATATCTGATCCTGTTTGGAACAGGGATTTGACTTAAGCTAATTATCTTGATGAACCCAGAAAATCATATCTTCTTTTTTTACTAAACAGTTCAATATACATTTTCGCATTTGGAATGGAAAAATCTACAAAGAATTTTTGTGTCATGAGTAAATTCACTCTGATACACAAAGAAAACTTTGGGGGAACAATTTCACATCATGTAAGAAAACTCTGGAATCTTCTTGGGGACAGGATAATTGTCCCTAATCATGTAACCTAGTCACTCCTTTACAACTTAACAAAAAGTTACTAACATTGGTATCTCCTAACATTCTGAGTTACAAGGCAGAATGGTTCAGAAAGGGGTCTATCCTTTTAAAGAGAGTGCATTGGGACCCAATAGCAATTTAGAGCAGGGTTGACAGACTTTCTGCAAGGGGCCAGATAGTAAATGTTTTAGGCTTTTTGGGCAACATGGTCTCTGTAGTTACTGCTCAGCTCTGCTGTTGTAGTGTGAAAGTGGAGAGGTTCTAATAAATTTCATTTATAGATACTGCAATTTAAATTCCATAAAATTTTTATATGTAATGATACATTGTTTTTGTAACCAAGCTTTTCAAATCATTTCGCTCGGGGGCATTGCAAAAACAGGCAGCAATTTTTCAACACCCAGTTAGAAACTGAGAGGGAGGCAGGGAAGGAGGACATACATACAATTTGCCCTCCTTCCACCTTCTACCTTTGTCTGGTGGGAACCCAGATGGCCATGTTTAGAGGAGAAAGAACGCCAGATACTCAAATTACCTGGGGAGTTCTGAGGTGAGGAGCAGGGTGAACAGCGGGGGGACAAGCTGTACCCAGGGTGGAAGGCAGCCTGCAGGGGGACGTAGGACATAATCTCTTCTTCAAAGAGACTGCAAAGTTAAAAAAAAAAAAGTTAGTCTTCTGTCCATGAGAGAATGCTCATGAATTGGGGTAACAGTGGTTCCAGTTTTCAAAAGACAACAAAAGCATTTAGATTCACTGAGGCACATCTCAGCAAACTGTTACTTTAAACTTAATTAATCCCACAGCAAATGTCCGTGAAGTACTATATGTAGCTCCTGAGTCCACAGTTGTAAATGTAAAGAAGGCGACGGATAGCAGATAAAAGGATGGGACTCCACTTTCCTGCAGCCACTGGAATCCTCTAGAATAAATGACCGTGTTTCTGACTGGGCTATCGTGGAGGAGAACTGCCCAGAGCAGCTTTCCCAGGACTGCCCCAGGCTTAGCCCCTTACCTCAGCAAAATGACTAGATCTGCATCACAGGACAACTTTTCAAGCCCATGATTACCCTCAGTCCGAATGTAATGGATTTTCTCCCTACAACAATGTGGGAAGGAAAACAAGAATTACACACCAACATGTAAGCTAAGGAATATATCCCTTTCTGGTCCCTTTTTTTCTCTCTCCTCCAATATGGTTCAACGGCCATGTTCTTATGTCCAGTGCATTTCACAGAATTTTAAGTTGGTATTGCAAGTCCCCGGGTTGCACTAGAGGGATTGCCTTTCTCTGGGCTCACACAGGGACAGAGGCCAAAGAACACGGCAAAGGTAGATCCTCGGATAGCTACTCCCACGGTCAGGAGTGGAGCTGGTCAGGACAGCTGCTGATGAGCTCTTGTGGGCTCGTGGTGCCTTAGGATGGAAACCACACGGGGTTCAGAGAGGGTCTGAGGTCCAGAACACATGCGTCTCCCAGGTCAGTCTGACCACAAGCATCAGTTTCTCTCTGTTTAATTTTAACTTATGCATTCTGACTCTTTTTCATAACCTCCAACTCTGACCTGGCAAAGTATTCCAATAAGTCTGTGGGTAAATAGACTTTATTTTGATCAAATGAACTTTGCAATTTGCTTCTCTGACATTAAAATATTAACAGATTACAAACGCCATACCCAAGAATCATTCTATAGTAGGGATGCTTCAAAGAGGTTAAATATTTTTTCACTTTTTTGAAGAGATGTGGCAGAAATCTGGGAGGAATTAAGGATTAATTTTGAATTTTTTAACGTCTTCATTTTTTGTTTAAATTTTTATTTTGAGATGATTTAGTCATATTTAGTTGTAAGAAATTAGCACAGCGATCCAGTATACTTTTTACTTAGTTTCCTCCAATGGATGACTTTTAAAAATTCCATTTATAAAAATACTGCAGACACAACTTTTTCCTCTCTCTGACAGTTATACGGTGAGCCCCGGTCTTCATCATAACTGCATATTTTCAGGAAAAAATATATTGAACTTGACCTTTTGGTGTGGGTATTGTTTACAAAGAGAAAGGAAACTTTCTGGCTTCTACAAAGATACACCAAGTGTGATTAAATAAAGAAATGCTCTATCATCCTATCTCTCAGTGTAGGTAGAGTCCAGTCTCTCAGTGCAGTTAGAGTCCAATCTCTCAGTATAGGTAGAATACCACTGCAGTAAAGGCTATTACCAAAATCTGGGGGGATGGTTCATAGTGGCCTCTCTGCCAGGGATTTGAAAAATGGAACAGACCTGGCCACACATTATTTTACTGAGAGCAGGTGGAAGCCAGCCAGGAGTGTGAGCACCATGCCTCTTCCACCACCTGCCTCTCCATGCAGGTGCCTCTGTCCTTGACTCCATGCTGCTGAGCTTTGTCCCATAAATCCTGATACAACCTCACAGACAGACCTCTTGTTGGGAAGACTCTCATGGACTTGTTCCTCTGGTTTACCAACTTCTGCCCCATGAAGACTTCTTAAACTTACACGTCTTCCTAATGACAATGTCTCTGGGACAATACTGCCCCAAGGGACCCACATCTGGGTAAGTCCCTGGTGTCTCTGCCTGGATGAAAAAGGGAGAGAACATTCTAGGGATCATCTTTTGTCCCAGGGTCCTTGGGGAAATTAAGTTCAAAGAGGACCAGCTCTCCTAGGGCAGCAAAGTGCCCCACCAGTCACAGAAAATGGTACCCACTGGAGTGGTTCCATCATCACACCACCCACAGGGGCCACTCCATGTGTCATAGAGCATAGTCTTCTGAGAGTTTTTCTGGCTCTCCATGAGACATCATACCCTCTGTCATATGTATGAAAATCTCGTGCTGACCCAGTGGTCTGAGGGGCCTCCAGATGCCCCTGGGACTCTATCTCAAAGTCACTGACAACAGCGGAAGATCTCTGAGGGAAAATGCCATCAGCCACTCTTACATGTCTCCCTTCCCTTGCCCATCAGGCAAAGTCTGGTGCAAAACTCTCCTTGGAGCTCAGGTCAGAAGAGTCACCTGCCTCCCTGACATCTTGATGTCTCCATTTGTAGCTGCAGAAAGACCTCAAAACTCAATGTCCAAATGAAATCCTTGACATTATTTCTATCCCTATAACAGAATTCTGATCATGTCCCTCATGGCCCTAACACATTCTGTAGCTATATGTTTGGCTTAAAAAATGCCAAATTTGTCTATCATCCGTCTTCCTCCAAAGATTGTAAATACCATGTGTTTTGCTCTGTGCTGGCATAACCTGGATAAGGAATGTGCACAGTAGCAGCCCTAGCTGAAGGGAAGAATGAATGAATGAACACTGCCATCAGGTCCCTTAAAGTTAACAGACATCATTAGCCTCTAAATTTTCTGGTCCCATCTTCCCTCTCCATGTGTGGCTTCCTTATGATTCACTGCTGTCTGCTGAACTCAGTTTTCTGAGAACTCACCCCACACCCTCTAACCCAGCAATGGGCTTTGTGGACCCAAGACAGTGGCTCCCAGAGAACAGCAATGGCTGATCTGGGGTCATGGTCCCACTTAGGGGCCAGAGGAGGCAGTGAAATCTTCCTCTGGGCAGGGTCATAGGGAGAGGTGGTTTCTTTCCAACTCTTGGATCTTTTAAATGGGCCTGACTCACCCTCACACCACATCCAGGGGCAGGCAGAAGCCCGGTCAGAGCGAGATGCGCCCAGACTCCCGGTCCTGTAGGCCTGACCTAAAGAGCAAGCTCTGGCCTGTCATTTTGCCTTTCGAATTCAAAGGGCTCTTAGTCACTCTCTGATGTCAGTGTAGCCTTCTGTCTTTCAAGCAATATTTGAGTTCTCAACCTGGGGTCCGTAGGTCCATTAGGACCCACTCGCTGTTTGAAATTATATGCAAAGATTTATGTTTAAATGTGGGGGAAAGTCTACAATAGCTTTTATCAGATTCTCGAAGGAGTCCATAAACTTAAAAAGATTATTTGATTCTATAGTAGATAATTTCCAAGGTTCTTCCAGTTCCAACATGCCATAATTTCAAAACTACAATCTAGAAAGTCTAGATCTGGGAAATCATAATGGTACAATTCCACACTGCAGCAAAACCTTTAAGGTTTCTTGGATTTTGTTATAATGTGATACTACACAATAGCGCTGAAAACCGTTTACTTCCCTTTGGATATATATTCCACTTTTTTACACAGAGGATTACTTTTCTTAGTTTTGAAATGATTTAAATTAGGACCCCAGTGCTTTTTGTAAGTTCATATTCCACCAAAAGTAGTCAGTTCACTCTTTTCTTAGTGGTAGGATCAGTGACATAAAAAATGTTCAAAAGCAGCAATGGGTCAGAAACTTTTCGAGCAGTGCAAGCTCCTCGGACAATCCCTTGGGAATGCCCTTAAATTATTAAGTACTGTGGGCCAAAGAGCAGCCCACAAATAAATGGCCTAGTGACTGAGCATGGTGCTGCATCCACGGCCCAGTAATGAACTTGGAAAGAGTCGAACATAAGTGGAAGTGGCAATTACTGGTGAAAAGCTCATCTATTCATGCTAAAGAACTTTCATTCACTCTCCAAGTAGCTAGTATTTCCTATCTTCAAAGTAGAGGATCGGGTTCTGAGGGGGAGAGTGGTGCCAAGAAAAAGAAGATACAGGTCCTGCTCTAAAGAGCTTATAGCCTTGTGGGGAGACATCAGTGCATGACAGAATACAAGAGGTAATGGAGAAGATCTCAGAGGTACAAAAAAGAATACTATTAAAGCCAGGCAAAAGAAATATTAAAGTCTGACTGGATCACTGAATCTTTGCATTTGACTTGAGCCTTTAAAACAGGTTGAATGCCCTTAAGAGAGAAGCCATTCCAGGAAGGCCGGAGGTAGGAGAGGACATAGCCTGTCTGGTGGGGGTGAAAGATACCAAAAGGAAAAACTAACACAGGAGGGAAAATTAGGGTAGGCCAGACTTTGGGAACTATGGAAATCATACTTAGAGATCTTGACTTTATTTTTATTTCATATGCAATGGGATACTTTTTGAAGGATTGGAGTGACGTGATTTCCTCTTCTATAAGCAGGTAATTGTGGTGATGATAGGGTGATAGAAACCCCTGGAAACTCCAGGAGAGAAATGATGAGGGCCCACACACAGCCATGGCAGGGAAGAGAGGAGAAGGCTGGGAGAGAGAAAGTGAGGAGGTGAATGGGGTGGTGTGGAGATGAGGAAAAAGGGAGGAGTTGAGATGACGGCAGTGGGAGGATGATGGGTTTAATATACACAGAGTAAAAATAGGGAAAAGGTGTCAGGATGGGAGGTGGAGGGGAAGAAGAGCAAAGGATCTGGCAGGATTAGTAAGTACCCTGAAACTAATATAATATTGTATGCCAAATATAATTCAATAAAATGAAATAGTACCTACCTCAAGAAAATAAGGATTTGAATAACAAAGAGGCTACTTTCAGGCATGGGTGACTCACTGAAGAAGTCAAAGTAGAGTATTACAGAGTTCAGCAGATTCAAAAGACTACCAAACGGGAGGGGAGTTAGAGGCCGCCATTGACTGCATTCGGCCCACCTTATCTGATCTTGACACGCACACCCATGTAAGCATCTCAACAGTGCCCACACACAGACCCTGTTTCAGTGATGATGAGACAAGGGTAAAGACTGAATAACATGCTTCAGTCAATGTCCCTAAGTGCTGGGACCACTGCTCCCAAGCTCCACGGGGACGCACCTAACCACCATGCATGTCCAGCTTCTGTAATGTGGGTAGTAAACTGAGGGAGAGAGATGTTTGAATATCTTGGTAAGAAAGTGGGATTTAAGTTCAGAGCATATTTTCCATTTTTATCCCTTTAGGTGGCTATTCCTGCCAATAAGTGATTCAAAATTTTAGAGATGGTTGCTTTAAAATGATCCTAATAGTCAATAGGATTTAAATAGTTAGAACACATATGATACTTCTTGTTTGCTTGCTTATTTTTTAATATGGTGATCTAATATCCAGTTTCCATTAAATAATTATATTTCAAAAATACGAATAATTTATATGGTGCTTTACATGATATTTTTTTGATGAAAGCTAATTTGCTCCCTTTCTGTGCTTCCCTCCAGCTCAGTGGAAATCATTTTAGCATTATATGAATAATATGTAACCTGACAATGTGATTATCTCTGATCGTGACACTGCAAAGAACATTAGAAGCCTCTGGATCCTTCATTTTGAGCATCCAAATGTAACTTAAATGAATGAATAAAACACATCATCAGCTCTGTTCTCTCTCCACAGAGGTCTTGTCTCACCTGGAAAACCAGCTGGAGAGACCTGGAGTTTAGGGTGAGGGACAAGCCCCTACCTGAGTGCGTGGTTTCTTGCCAAGCTGGGCTGACGCTCTTGCAACATTTCAAAAATGTTTGGCTGGCGAAGAAAAGCCACAATCTTGTCATTATATGCTGAAACAGACAAAAGTGCAAGTCGTGGTTGAATCTTCAGCCCAGTGGTAATTTCTCTAATGATTGGAAAATGGCTGCTCGATACTGGGATTAATGTCGGAATTTGAAGGGAAGGTAGCATATGCATCAAAATATGTAAACTCTTGAGGGTTTTGTTCTGGGACTTAATAGCATTATTACTTTAAAATGCTTAAACCAAAAGCAAACCAGATCTAAGTTAATTATCCTTAATACTCCAGGAACTTAACTGGTGTTAACTCATCTCTGTGTGAGCAGGTGAAGAAAATAAGATAGGTCTCCTATGGCAGGAGTCCTACTCTCTCACTGCTTCCATTGGTCATTTTGCCAGTTATTATGACAAAAAAACTCTTTATGAGCTCAAAGAAATCATTTTCTGAGAACTTGACACCTACGACCTATGGCTGTGGGTTGATTTCCCAGTAGTGACAATGGAAATATTCAAATCCATTTAGACTCTCTCACCCCATTTTCCTTGATATGAGTGGCATATGTTTTGGAAAGAGGCAGCTGAGGTCAGGAATGAAGTTCTGTGCTGACTTATCCCCATGCACACATTAGAAGAGAGGACATTAAAAAGTGCATTGAACCCCAACAACATCTAGCACCTCCTTTAAATTATGCTCTCCTCAACTCAGCTAACAAATCACTGAGTGGAAAAAAGAAGGAGACTGAGGGTCTGGAACAGACTGGAGGAGAGAGTGGGGAGGGAAGAGAGAAGGACAGAGTGAGGAAAGAGGGGAAAGGGAAAAGGGGCAAAGTGGGGTGGGAGCAAAGAGTAGGGAGCAGACTATACCCTCAGAGAGGGAAATAAAAGCGCAGACTCCTGACTATTAAAGGATTTGTAATCAGAAAAGCAAGGCAGAGCATTGAGTACCCTGGGTTCAAAAAGCATGATACATACCCAGTGGCAATGACTCATGTTGATGTTGGCTCCGAATGGCAGCTACTAGGCTGTGTCCTGGCCTGGCCAGTAAAGAGGCTCCTCTGTTTCTAGAGACTTCTGAGGCCTAATTTCAGAATAAAATTGTTAGCACAGGAAAGCTCATCAACTGCAGATGGCCTTTTGATACTAATTTTTCAATATGAAAGGTTAAAGACACTGACATCCCCTAAGTTCCAAAAGCGATAATGTAACAATCCTCAAAGTGATGGAATGTAAGCAAGTTAAACAAATGACTAAGTGGAATGGTTGATATACTTACCATATTGTGGTTTTTAAGAAAGCGGTTGTGCGAAGGAACATTAAATCAATATAACAAACAGAGACTAAGAAACATTTCTCTTCGTGTTAAAAGAGATCTAAATAAATTCTGCATGAATATTGTCAGTAAAGGCAGGTTTATGACCTTCTTTTCTAAGATGTAACACTGAATTTCAAAGCTGAATGTGGAATGGACTTGCTTTTCACAAGAGAATTCATGACACTTGTTGTTTACTGTCACCCCACCAACGATGCTGGCTATTCTTCACTGGGTGTCTTTGTAGCCTCACAAAATTCTGCAAGATAAGCATTATTAACCCCAGTTTACAAATGGGGAATCTGAAAATCCAAGAAAATTGTTTTTCCCAAATTTTCAACTGTAGGAGTGGGAACCAGGATACCAGCTAATGCTCGACTGCAGAGCATTTGTTCCCTCCTGCCCTGCCACTAGCCTGCATTGGCTGTCCTGGTTTCGGTTGGGCATGTTGAAAACACTTCATGGAATATAGAACTTGCTTAGCTTTAAACGGATATTTGTGTGGGTCAACTTCAATGTAGCTCAATTTAAAATTTTAGTAATTCCCGAAATTCTGGAGCATGACAGTGAGCTTCTACTATGATTCCATATATATTTTGTATAATTGTGTTCTTTAAGGATCCTTGCAGAGTAAGCTATTTAAACTGAGACACTATAGATTTTCCACAGTGGAGTACATTCACCAGAGATATGAAGTTCAGTGTAAAGGGTGACTCATTCTATGATAGTTGGCAACGTATGCCAAAATAGGCTTTAAAATTATTTAAGAATTTTGAAGATTACTTTGCAGGATACTTACAAAGAGCTCAAACATCCAGATGAAAAAGAAAAGACAATTCTCCCTCTGAGACCAGCGCACAACTCACACAGCATTCAGGAGAGGTGAGGAGATTCTATGCTACAAAGTCCAGAATGGTCAGCTCAATCTCAAGATGGTCATTTCAGACGAGGCCATGTATGACATTGAGGATGACAAAGTAGGGCAGATCACTTAGGGCTTCCTAGTTAAAGGCACGGCAATTGCTGGGTTGCCTTTGGGTCCTACTTCCATACTCCACACACACAACAGTAACACCCTTCCTTGGGAGGGATGTGCTACCTGTTCACCACCTGCACACGGTTGTCTTTGAACTGCTCTCTGGGCAGATGTCAGGATGCAGATCCCTCCTGTTCCTTCAATCCTTGCCCATGGCTTACTTGAGGGACAAAGAAATAGATTTGTGCCACTGTGGTGGACTTTTGCTCTGAGGTCATTAGCACTCAGCTCTGTTTAGCTGGTGTAGCCAGCCACCAAACTTAGAAGCTAGTACTTCTGCAAGAGCACTAACTGGTAACATTTAAATGGTTAACAATGTAAAGTGATGAAAGAAAAGTTTGCTGATTATTAAACTATGCAATATTGAATCATATTGAATCTCTACAGTTCTCTTTTTTTTTTTCACCATGAATAAATACATTTGTAAAGCCTTTCCGAGACTGAAATGATATGTCTCTTTTCCTTGGAGGGAAGTAGGTTAGTCTGCCTGAATGTGTGTGTTAAATATGTTTGGTGCTGTAAAGACAGGAATTTCAAAGACCACTGAACTGAAGATTTTCTAAGTGATGAATCACAGAGAGATATTGAGGCAGCCTATGTGACAGCAGGCCTGGAGAAGGCTTGGCTGTCCCCTGAATTTAGGTAATGCCTGCTCAAGTGTCTGTCAGGGGGTTGTCCCAAAACGAATAGGGCTTTGGAGCAGAAGAGACTCACTTCTATTTCTGGCTGCCACAGGGAATTCCTGGGTGGCGGGTATGCTTTAGGGAAAAATGGTGCCTCCCTCAGCGTCACCTGCTTGCTGGCAACACGAAGCCAAACTGAAAACTTCAGAAACCAGATGGAGACCAGCTACCCTGAAGGTCGACGACTGACTGATGAATATGCTTCAGGCCAGCTAGGAGTGAGATGGAGCAAACAACACAGGGAGAAGGGGGTCTTGGGGGACCTTTGAGCCACAGAACTATCTGCCAAGGGTAAAGAGGGTGGGTGCACAGTGGGACCAGATGGCCTACCGATAAGAGCCAGAGTTAAATAGAAACATTCTTCTCCAACTAGGAACCAGGAGTTTACAGGGATGGGCACAATTTCAGGGAGGGCTGGAGAAGATTCTGAAATTCTAAGACTGGGCTGGAATTTAATCTATACTACAATCTGTACAGCCCTGAAGTTGCACTAAATAACATTCTGCGGGGTGTCTGATATCAACTGGGTGAGTGATTAGGGTCTCACTGCAAAAATGCTCTAACGTGCTTTCCTGACTTCTGAAAATGACTAGAGAATGGATTTTCCATGTAAAACCAAAATTATAGGACTTGTTGAATTCCTGGGCATTTGGCACTTTTTGTCCTACTGAATTTCTCAGGTTTGTGTGTGTGTATGTGTATGTGAAAGAGAGAGAGACAGAGACCGAGACAGAGAAACAGAGAGAGAGAGAGACAGAGAGAGGGGAGAGAGGGGAGGCCCCAGACATGCTATCACTATTCCATGACTGGGTAAAATCTAGTTTGCTGTAGGGACGACTTTTCAGATTTGTTTTCTTTTTGATGTTGAGATAGCTTTAAGCATAATTGCAAATGGGAAAATTTCAACTAGCTTTCCAGAAAAAAACATAATAGAGATGCTCAGAAAATAGTTTTCAGTGACTGGTAAACAAGCTTATCTTCTGTGTTGCAGTTTGGAAATGTAAACTGGTGGAGCAGCTAATGCCCTATTTAAAATGCTGGAGACCTGCTGGTTTAAAAAAAATAGCAAACTCAGAAGAAAAGCCCATGTGATGAATTTATATTCATCTCTAGATTCCTATTGTATTCTAAAAATAGATCATTAACAAAGTTTTCATAATTATCTTAAGGAAACGAAAGAGAGAGATCTGTGGATCGTTAAACATTTGTGCAATAGTGAAAAGTGGGCGACCAACATAAGATACAGTGCAAAGCTTGAGTTAAATTATGGCAGGTCCATATAATAAAATATAGAACTTCAATGGCACGGGAACCACCCACAAGGTACTGTAATGGTAAAGTAAAATGCGGAAACACAGACATGATTCAACTTTTTACTTCTGTGTGTATGGGGCAGTGCCTCCAGCTGGGGGTTATACTTGCCCTTCGACTTCTTTTCCATCCATGTCTGTGTTTTCTATGCTCATTACATACTGCTAATGATTCAAAGGTTTATTTTCAGAGGTGTCCGAATTTTACGAACTTCCAACCAAGCCATAATCAAGTATGAGTTACATGGAATCCAGAGGAAGGAGACCAATTTTAAGAAGCATTGCAGAAGTTACCCTCCCCAAAGGCAAGCTTCCTGAAAGATAACTTCTGTGTGTCAGGAGAGCCAATGAAATGACTTCTGTCGCCAGCTGCGCGTAGTTTCTGCTTTTAAAGTGAAAAGTCACTTTCGGCTCACTGCCAGGCTCTTTCCCTTTCCTGAGGCGATTCCTATTAAGCTTTATCTTGTGCGCTCTTCAGACATTTCCTGTGACTCATGGTTTTCTAACCTGGCCGTGATAAAGTGGTAAAGGAAATGAAAAGGATGTGTTCTATAATCCTTCCTTATTAAGGTTACTTTATATTGCCAATTACTGTGTAAACAAAACAAATACGACCTTCAGTGATTTCTGTACTGGTGGAGAGGTGGGATCCAATATTTATAGTCCTATTTGCTCTTCCACTTATCTATGTCCAATTCCATTTGGACATTGTGGGAAGACATAAGGCCTGTTTTGTTGATACTTAAATATACTGCAGACAGACGTGCCACTGTGTTAAAATCCATGTTGAAGTGTCAAATAATGATAATTTTATGCATAATATCCTTATTCCTGAGAACTGCTTTCAGGAAACTGTCTGAAAATTTTTCAGGTGCGGTAAAGGCTAACCCAAAAGATTTTAACAATGTCTCTATTGATAACCTATTGCTGGGGCTCTGAGAAAAAATTTCATCATTTAGGATCTTGACTATAGAAACTGATTTTAATTCTGTCCTTATATGCAATTGATAAAAAATCAACAGCTGAGCAGTACTGAAGAGCGGTTCATGAAGGTGGATGGAAAATATATATCCCTAAGTTTTGTGGTCTAAAAACATCCATGGTGAATTCCCCATTGCCCATGGTCTATGGCACAAAACATTCACGGATTATGGAAATGATTGATTATTCCTGAGTCTCTTATGGCTATCTGCTCACCTGTCACTTCTAAAGGGATAGCATGCTGTTTACATGCTTACTATCACCTTGTCCACAGACAAACCTGCCATCCTTCCCCACTGGCTTTCCTGCTCATCTTGCCTGTGTGTACTTTTTAAAAACTGGAGTATAGTTTATATTATATTGAAATAGATTCAGGTGTACACCCTAGTGATTCAACATTTATCGTGTAGTTGCCATCTGTCACCATATTAACTTACTGCAATGTGACCAACTACATTCCCCATGCTGTGTCTTTTATCCTTATGACTTACTTATATTTTAACTGGAAGCTTGTACTTTTTGATCTCCTTCCCCTGTTTACCTACCTATTCCCCTATCCCCCTCCCTCTAGCAGCCAGCAGTTTGTTCTCTGTATTTATGAGTCTGCTTCTGGGTTGTTTGTTTAATTGTTCATTTGTTTGTTTTTTAGGTTCCACATGTAAGTGAATCATATGGTATTTGTCTTTCTCCACCTGACTTATTTCACCAGGCATAATGCCCTCCAGGTCCATGCATGTTGTCACAAATGGCAGGATTTCATTCTTTTTTATGACTAATATTCCATTGTAACTTAAGAGTTGTTAATGGAACTGTGCCTCAAGACTCACAGGCTCTGAGAATCACGGAGCTGGAACCGGTGGTGGTGGCCATCTGGTCCCCTTGTCTTGATTTGCCAACAAGAATACTGAGACCCCAGACAGGGGAGGCAGGTGTACTGATACACAGCTCCTCTGTGGTGAAGCCAGGACTGGGACCCCTTCTTCAATACTGCTCTGCTCCCCTGAGGCTCTTTCCTACAAGAGCTCCCTTATTTTCTGTCTCTTAGGGCCTCATGGCCTATCTAGTGGCTTCTCATCGGCCTTTCTCTCTCCAATCCCACTTTGCCACAATCCCTCCTGTTCTTGGCCGTTACTCTTATCATTTTCATTCAGTGAATTCATAAGAAGTCCCAACTCTTACATGGGGCATTTTAGTTGCACTGAACTACTCCTCGTCTTCCAGCAGAACGTTCCCAACCCTGCCGCCGCACCTTCACCAACGCTGTGCTCTGCGGGGCTGCCCTTCCTCTTTTCCCGCACACCTAGCTAGAGTTTACCGTTTTCCTAGGTCTAGGTCTAGTACCTTATTTTAAAAGATACCTTTCCTTGGCCTCTTTTGAACTCTGTGGCACTTGTCCTAACATCTCTCTTGGCACTCAATCATATTTCAGTTTCTCTTGTTACTTAATTCTGTGTATATTTTTGGTGTGGCTGCAAAAATAGAATATCAACTTCTCTAAGGCAGAGATTCTATCTCATATTTGTTTGCATTCTCAGTGTTCACAGCAGGTCATGGTCATGCATTTAATCAATGTTCGTTGAGTAAAATCACACTAGAGCAAACGCGACGAGCATTTCCCGCCGGCTCCTCTCTGTTTGTGTACCAGGATGCTGCTGTCTCCTCCTCCCCTAAGCTGCGTGCTCTTGAGGTAGGAGGAACCAGGTCTTTGTTTTCTTATATGCTGCCTCTGGGTCAGATATCCTCTGCCTTCCAGCTTCTCTCTCTGTTGCTTTTCTTGATTTCCCCTTGTGTAAGAGCCAGGCTACCAGCAGAGAGGATGGGAAGAGGGAAGAGGTATGGGAGCGGTGGGGGGGGGGAGCGGTGGGGGGGGCGGGGTCAGGGGGAAGGTTTGAGCACCTGATGAACAGAGCCAGTTGGAGAGCAGATGAATTAGGGAGAGTACGGGTGGCTGACGCACACTTATGCTCTTTTGTCATTGTGCGTGAGTTTTTCTTGGCTGATGCAGGGGCACTTGCTCATTAATGTTGATACTCAGTGTAACCGTGTGTGGGTGATTCAATCACACTGAATGCATGTTTTGGAATAGGGAATGCACGTGGTACTCATGATCTTCATCTTGTTCTTTCCACAGAATGGTTTTCATATTTGTATTTTCAGATTTATTTCTTATACATGTAAGATACCTATATCTTTGGAGGGTTCATTGTACATTGAGGGATCTACATTTTTATTTCAATGACAGTGAATCTGTCTGTGGTATTAAGCTTCTTTGAACATATGTAGTTATTCTCTATTAATACTGAAATTGCCTTAGCAGTATTAAAGATCGACCATTTTAAACAAATGAAAATGACATATTTCAAGTTGATGCAGAACTTTGAATTTATCCACTGTCATCTCAGACAATACCCCTTGCACTTTCTGAAGTGTTAGAAAAGTGCTTCCAGAGAGGAGGACTATGAGTGTTGAGCTGGGAAGTGCGGGCACTGCTTTCTGTGCCCAGTGAGCCTGTCTGCTGCTGAATGTCTGCTACCTTGGAGGTCCTGCCATCCATATAACTCTTGGGGATGTTATATGCAGAAAGAAACAGCTAGCATGCTTTCAGCAGTATCCTAAAACAATGATACCTAAGATGACCGCATGAAAGAAAAATTCATTTATCACATTAACCCATGCCATTAAGCCATGAGTGCCATTGGTTGGAAACAGCTAAGTCTCTCCGAGTATACAGATGATTCCCTGAAGAATTGTTTTTGTACACGAGGCTTCCCTTAAAACTGGTGCCGATACACTGACAGGCTCTTTTCATGAGACTTTTTGTCTGCTCTCTGGAAGCTGTCAGGTAGATCATTATTTTCCCAGTTTTTCCTGAGATGTCCATGGTGGTTCTCCCTCCCTGGAAGGACTCTCTGTGGGGGCCTTTTTTTTTTTCTCCCCACACTTTTTACATTTTCTACCTCACTGTAATCCAATCACATCTCCTGAGATCCTGGTGATGTCTATGAACTGGGAAATGTCAGGACATAAAATGGGATTTGCTCATAATGTCAGGAGCTGATTGGAAACAGGAAAGAGCTATGTTTTGAGTTTGGGTTTGACAAAAGAGGGTAGGAAAGGGTATAGGATGTAGTGACAGTAATTTGGAAGGGCAATGAACATGGTGCTTAAGAAAGGCAACAGCCTGTCGTGGTTCAGCAGAAGGTAACCATAAGTGATAGAAGAAGACAAGAACTAGGGAAAAGCACATGATAGGATGGGACAGAACGTTCATGCAGCCCTGCTGGCTTCCCCCAGTAGGTAGTCCTGTGTACATTATTGATGTCTTCTCCAAGATCTATGGAGAGGCCCAAGTTAAAAGTCAGTCATACAGGGCAGAACAGTTCTATGATCTTTTAAAAATTCACGTGGGACTGGTAGACCTCAGGGAGCACAGCTCCAGCCCTACGTGTAGGATCTCCTGCCACTGTCTTTTTAGTTTCTTTCAATCTAGACAGATTTTCAGTAGTGGCCATTTTGTTGGACAAAAGGGAAGACAGAAGGAAGGCAATCAGAAGATGGGCCCAGGGAGCTAAGTGGGTGTTCCTGAGTCACCATTCATTCTTCTACAGAGCAGTGTGGGTATGGCTTGGCCCCCTGAGGAGCAGACAGACCTAGATCCTGGCCACCTAGAAAAAGCTCTGGCCCCACCAGAAGAGGCAGTGCCTCGGACCTGTGAATGGTGGGTCGGGGAGTGGGGAGTGTTACCTCGCCAGCGCTGTAACTTCGGAGCCTCTGGAGATGCTGTCGGTGTGTCAGATGATTGGGAAGACGACCATTCTGAAGGGGGATTCGGGGGTCAATGAAAGTGGTAGCTCGACTGTTGTGGTCCACGAAGAAAGACTGCAAACAGACCAGTAAAGAAAGCACACTGCATAATAATGAGCAAATATGAAGTCAATAATGTAAGGGTTTGCTACGGGGCTCAGTCATGTTTATTTCTACCCCTCCTTTTTGTCTACTCAAAACTGGATGGGAGACTGGGGCATCACACATCTGTTTGCTCACTGAAGGAAGCAGCACAAGCCACTGATAAACATTTTACACTGTGGAGTTATAGGGTAGTGATCATAACACTTTATTCAATAGGGAAAATAAGAAATTAAGCCTTTGGTGGATAAAAATAATATAGCACAGGGAATATAGCAAATAATATTGTAATATCTTTGTATGGTGACAGATGATAACTATACTTAACATGGTTAGCAGGAAGTAATGTAGGTAATTGTCAAATCACTATGTTGTACTCAGAAACCAATATAATATTGTATATCAACTATATTTCAATAAAAATTGTAAAAATAAAATAATACTGTAATTAATAATTTGTAGAGCATTTTTTAAATCAATGATCTTTTTTTGATAATAGAATTAGTCTCACTAAGAAAAAACTTTAAAAGGGTAAAAAAGTAGGAAGAAGATAACCAAAATCATCCTAAATATAACAACCTAAAAAGTAATCATCAAAATACTTTGGTGATTTTTTTTCCAGTTTTTACTTTTCCTATGCAAATATACACATATATGCATATTTTCCCCACATCAGCACCTATAATTTTGTTATAAGATTTTTTCACCTATTTTTAGGAGCATTTTTCTTGTTATTAATTATTATTTTAACACAGAATTTTAATAAGTATATAGGGTACTCAGTCTGATGGATGCATAATAATTTCAGTTTCATCATTGGACATTTAACTTTTTTACTGTTTTAAAATAATGCTTCTATAAATACTTTTGTATATAAATCTTTGCATCATGTCTGATTACTGTACATGTTCCAATATATGACAAGGTATTATTTTTTTCCCTTTTTAAAACTGACATATAGTTAATATACAATATTACATTGGATTCAGGTATATAACATTTATACAACAATTATATACATTATTAAATTAGGCTCACCACCGTAAGTGTAGTTACCTCCTGTCAACAAAGAAATCACATCAATGACTATGTTCCCCATGCTGTACTTTCATCCTTATGGATAATTTATTTTATAACTGGAAATTTGTATCTTTTTATCTCATTCACCTATATTGTCCAAATCCCCATCCCACTCCCCCATAGCAGCCACCAGTCTGTTCTTTATGTCTACAAGTTTTTTTCTGTTTTGTTTTTTTGTTTGTTTTGTTTAGATTCCACATATACATTGAATCATATGGTATTTTTTTTCTCTGTATGACTTATTTTACTTAGCATAATCCCCTCTAGTTCCATCCACATTGTCACAAATGGTAAGATTTCTTCTTTTTTATGTCTGAATATATACACCACATATTCTTTATCTATTCATCTATTGATGGACACTTAAGTTGCTTCCATAACTTGGCTATTGTAAATAATGCTGCAATAAACATAGAAGTGCATATATCTTTTCAAACTAGTGATTCTTTCTTTGGGTAAATTCCCAGAAGTGGGATTTCTGAGTCATATGACATTTCTATTTTTAGTTTTTTGAAAAACCTCCATATTGCTTTCCATAGTGGCTGCACCAATTTGCAATCCCACCAACAGTGAATGAGGGCTCCCTTTTCTCCACATCCTTGCCAATGCTTGTTATTTCTTGTCTCATTGATATTAGCCACTCTGATTGATGTGATGTGATATCTGATTGTAGTTTTGATTTGCATTCCCCTGATGATTAGTGATGTTGAATATCTTTTCAGGTATCTGTATATCTTCTTTGGAAAAATGTCTATTCAGGTCCTATGCCCATTTTTAAAATCAGATTATTTATTTTTTTCAGTTGTGTGAGTTCTTTATATACTTGGGTATTAGCCCATTGCCAGATATACAATTTGCAAAAATATTCTCCTATACAGTAGGCTGCCATGTCATTGTGTTGATGGTTTCCTTTACTGTGCAGAAACTTTTGAGTTTGATGTAGTCCCACTTGTTTATTTTTGCTTATGTTTCCCTTGCCTGGGGAGAGATATCCAGAAAAAAAATTAAATGCCAAAGCTCAAGAGTTTATTGCCTATGTTTTCTTCTAGTAGTTTTATGGTTTCAGGTTTTTTATTTAGGTCTTTATCCATTTCAAGTTTATTTTTGTTTATGATATAAGACAGTGATCCAATTTCATTCTTTTGCATGTAGCTGTCCAGCTTTTCCAACACTATTTATCGATGAGACTGTTTTTCCCCATTGTATATTCTTGCCTCCTTTGTCACATATTAATTGATAATATGAGCAGGGGTTTATTTTGGGGCTATTTTGTTCCATTGATCTGTGTGTCTATTTTTGTGCCAATACCATACTGTTTTGATTACTGTAGCTTTGTAGTACAGTTTGAAATCAGTGAGCATGATACCCCAGCTTTGTCCTTTTTCTCAAAATTACTTTGGCTATTTGGGGTTTTTTGGCTCCATGTACATTTTAGGATTCTTCTAGTTTTGTGAAAAATGTCACTGATATTGGTAATGCATTGAATCTGCAAATTGCTTTTAGCAATATGGCCATTTTAGCAATATTAATTCATATTCATGAGTATGGGATGGCTTTCCATTTTTTTATGTCATCTTTAATTTCTTTCATCAAAGTCTTGTAGCTTTCAGAGTACAGGTCTTTCCCCATCTTGGTTGGATTTATTCCTAGGTATTTTATTCTTTTTGATGAAATTATAAGTGGGTTTGTTTTCTTAATTTCTTTTTCTGCTAGTTTGTTATTTGTATATAGAAATGCAACAGGTATCTGTATATTGGTTTTGTATCCTGCAACTTTACTGAAATCATTTATTAATTCTAGTAGTTTGTGGTGGAGTCTTTAACATTTTCAACATACAGTATCATGTCAATTTCAAATAGTGATATTTTTACTTCTTACTAATTTGGATGCCTTTTTTTCCTCTTTCTTGTCTGATTGCTCTGGCTAGGACATCTAGTACACTGTTGAATAAAAGTGGTGAGAGTGGGCATCCTTGTTTTGTTCCTGATCTTAGAGGAAAAGCTTTCAGGTTTTTACATTGAATATGTTGTTAGCTATTGGTTTATTATATATATCCTTTATTATGTTGAGATATATTCTCTCTAAACCAACTTTGTTGAGAGTTTTTACCATGAATGGGTGTTGAATTTTATCTACTGATTTTTCAGCATTTACTGATATATGGTTTTTATCCTTCCTTTTGCTAACATGCTGTATTATATTGATTGATTTGTGGATATTGAACCATCCTTGCATTTTGGAATAACTCCCACTTGGTCATAAGTAAATGATGCTTTTAATGTATTTTTGAATTTGGGTTGCTAATATTTGTGGAGGATTTTGCATGTATGTTCATCATGGACATTGTCTTGTATTTTTTTTTTTGGTAGTGTGTTTGTCTCATTTTGGTATCAAGGTTTATGGCCTCAGAGAATGGACTTGGAAGCTTTCCTTCCTCTCCAGTTTTTTTGGAATAGTGTGAGAAGCATAGGTATTAAGTATTCTTTAATGGTTTGGCAGCATTCTCCTGTGAATTTACCTGGTCCTGGACTTTTGTTTGTTGGGAGATTTGATTACCATTTCAATTTCATTGTTAGCAATTGGTCTGTTCAGATTTTCTATACTTGACAAAAGTTATTCTTTACATCTATAATTCTCTTATAAAAGAGAAAATTAATATTTTTTTCACAAAATCTTTTGTACTGCAAAACAATCTTTCAAATACTCTTTCTTAAACAAAATATAATGATTGGATAAGATATATTCAGTTTAAATGACTTCAATAAATACTAATTTTAGATATTTTCAGATGTCACATGAGAGAAGTATTCAAAGAAATGTTATACCGATTTAGAAGTTATTCTTGGGAAGTATGAGCTTTTAGTTTCAAGTATTAAGAGTCATTGTAGACAAGTCTTTTAAAGATATCTATAAAAAATCATATTGGAAGTGGTTTCTTTATGGAAAGCCCACACTAAAATATCCTGACTCCCCTGCAGGGCAAAGATAAATAACAAGTCTCTTAATAGCATATGAATCCATATTGTGTCTTGCAATATAATTTCTCAGGAAAGCATTATACACAGATTCAAAAAGGGTTGTATGTCCAATAACTTGGATGTGACTGAAGATGATGTGTCCTGAAAAACTGTGTTCATGGCCCAAGAAATGATGCTAGTGATATAAAAAATATGAGTAAAATCTGAATAATAAAAAATGTGAGTAGAAAAAGCCCAACATTTATCAATATGTTTATATGAGAATTTAAACATACAAGTATAAGCTAAGTTAATAACTATTAAAGATAAATTTATTATTTAACTGTATGCCTAGAAGTTTAAAAATTAAAGTTAAATTGGTTCCTTATATTTTTGCACATGTGGTAATATTTCAGTATTAATTCCTAAAATTTGAGTTAATTACTGGGTTAAAAATTAAAGAAAATATTTATGTTTATTGATGCATATTAACAAACTATTTTCATGAGAGCTGTATAGATTTATTATCTTACCTAAGTCTGTGAACCCTTCATGGACTTTACAAAGGCTGAGTATTTGAAAGAAATCTTAGAAATGTTGAATGGTAAATATAATGGATGAATTATAGTTTACAAGGAAAGCCAAAGATTTTCTCACAGGTTTAATGGTCAGTTTCTCCACCTGAGTATTTTCTACTTTGTTCCCTTTTTTGTTGTTGGGATATTAAGGTTTTCTTTATTTATAAATGTGCTTAGTTAGCTGTTTCACACTGCTTTTTTTTGTGCTTTGTTTTCTAATACACAGAATTTTATACATTCTTATGTATTCAAATCTCTTAATCACTTATCTAGAGGTCAATTAAATGCTTAATTATATTTTTCTAGCTTTTTTTTTTGGTGGGTTGTTTCTGAAACTTAGATGTTAAGGTGTAATTTGATTTCTTTCTCCAAGTGCATATTTTTCCAATTCCTACTGTTTTATTACAGATAATTTCTGTGTATTACACATAAATATTTTATAAGGAATATATTCAGGAATATTTTATCTGTTCCAATGGTCTGTGGGATTTTCAGTGTTCTAATGGTTAATGTCTAGAGGGTAAGTTTCTTCTCATTATTTTTTCTAAAGTTCTTAGGTATTCTTCCCTGCTTATTTTATTTTTCCAGATGAACTGATACTAATTTTATTAATTTCCAAAATAGTTCCATTGGGATTTTGTTTAGAATCATCTTAAGACTACAAAGGATTTTAAAGAGAATTCATTCTTATGAGAGTGTATCCATTTCCCATTTCTGAACATAAAATTACTCTGTTCAAGATTTTTTCTTCTCAGTGAAATTTTGTAAATTTTTTCCCTGAAAGACACATATTTTTGGTTAAGATAGTTTATAGATATTTAATATTGTCTGTTGCTATTCTGAATACTTCTTTTTCTGTAATATTTGTAACCCATCATTGCTGGTACCTAGGAAAGCTATTATTGGTATATTTAGTTTATGTCTGTTCAGCACATTAAATGCTTCTATAGAGTAAACTACCCTTTTGGGTATATATCCTCTTTGATTTTAACTTGCAGATGACGATGATATTGTCTTTTTACAAGGGCTCTTTTATCTTTCACCACCTTTCTTTTATACTAGGAGGAACTTTTAGAATGACGTTAAATAGGATGTGGCAGCTACAATCTTGTCCAATCAAAATTTTGATTTTGATAGGAAAACTACTAAGGTCCAGTTATGAAACAGGATGTGGTTCATTATATTAAGGGAGGCTGCATTATGTCATGAAAATATTTATATTCCTAGTTTACTAAAGCTTCACCTTATTTTTAAAATATAAATGTCTGTTAATTTTTATGTAGCACTTTTTTAGCATTTCTTAAAATGATCTACAGGAATTCTTCATATTAACTATTGATTAAACTACTAGATATAATTTATTTACTAGTATGTGACCCTACATTTTTCAGAGGTCATCTATCTAATTGTTGTAGGTCATTCTCTTAATACACTGTCTAATTCAACTTCATTTCTTAATATGAGATTTTTGAAACTCAAATGAATTTGCCCATATTTTCTTTTTTTCAATTCAGAGCTCCTTAGTTTTACATGTACTCATCTCTGTGTGTTTAGTTTTACACAATTTTATCATATGTGCAGGTTCACGTATCCAACACCACAGTCAAGATACTGAACATTCTGTCTCAAGGACCCTCCATACTGTGTTTTATAACCACACTTTCCTCCTCCCTACCTTACTCTTTCACCCCATCCCACCTCTAACTCCTAAGCCCATGAGTAATCTGTTCTCCATTTTCTTAATTTTGTCACTTCAAGAATATTATATAATTGGAATCATACAGTGTATAACCTTTTGGGATTGGCTTTTTTCACTGATCATAATTCATTTGAGGTTCATCCAAGTTTCATGCATCATGAGGTCATTCTTTTTTATTGCTGAGTAATATTCCAGGCTATGGATGTACTAAAATTTGTGTCAGCTTTTGCTTTTTGTCTGGTTTCATTAGTAAAGTTATGATTGCTTCATAAAATGAACTATGAAATTTTCTTTTCTTCCTACATTTTGGAGTAGATCATAGATATCTGGGACTAGGCAAGTAATTCACTGATGCATTTTCCAGCTTACCCCATACATCTATTCAATTTTTTGTATTTCTCTTGTCAATTTTTGTCACTTATATATATGTGTTTTAAATTACCCATTCTTCTAGATTTTCTAACTTTGATCTTAGATATTTATATCACTATGTATGCATTTTTTCTTCTTTCTGCCTTTGTATGAGATATTGTTATATCTCATTTCTTAGTTTTACTTACTATTTTCCTTTTAGATTGATTTATTTTTCTTCTAAAAACAATTCATATTTATTTCCTTTATTGTTTTCTGTCTTATTCACTCCTGGGTTTTCATTTATTATTTCTAAATATATTTTGATATAAATTTCTGCTTTAATTACTGTTTTTTTAAATCTTCTGTGAGTTATTGATTTGGAAGATTTTTTAAATGTCTTTTATTGTTTGATAATAAAAATCAATGTTCCTAATCCTTTGAGTACAGCCTCTCTATATTGCATGTTTTATTAAGTGCTTCTCACATGCATTTTCCAGTAACTCCTCAATGGCTTCTAAGTTAATTTTATTTAAAACCTAATAGACATTTAGAACATTGTTTTGAATATCCAGCTGGGAATGATTTTATTTTAGATGATTGTGCTTAAATTCATTATTTAAAATTTTGCTTTATTGCTTATAGCCATGAATGTAACCTATTTTCTGTTATGTTTTCTTTGTGTTGCAGAATGTTTTTACTAAAAAAAAAATGTTCCACAGGATCTTATAAAGAAGTTGTAAGCTTTTTTATTTTTTTTTAAATTGTGATACGATGCGCATCACATAAAATTTGCCATTTTTAAGTGTATAATTAAGTGGCATTAAATACATTCTCATTGTGCAACTCTCACCTCTATTCATCTCCTGGACTGAAAAATCTGTTCTCATTAAACAAGAACTCCTTATTCCCTCTTTTTCCCAGGCCCTGGTAAGCTCTATTCTACTTTCTGCCCCTTTGAATTTGACTAGTTTAGATATTTCATATGAGATTTAGTATTTGTCCTTTTGTGTCAGACTTATTTCTCTCAGCATAATGCTTTCAAGCTTCATCCATGTTGTAGCATGTGTTAGAATTTCCTTCCTTTTTAAGGACAAATAATATTCCATTGTATATATATATATAAAACATATTTTGTTTATCCATTCATGTAGGGCTTATCTTTTACACCTTTATTGAGGTATGATGACAAATAAAAGTTGTATATAATTAAGGTCTGTATAAGTTCTATTTTAATGAAAGAATTAATATATGTTTCATTAACAGGAAGTTTTATTATTCAAATTCTGGCTTATTTTGTCTATTTAATCTTCCAAACTGATGGATATAAAATGATTTTTCCTATGATGACTGCATTTTTTTCATTTCCTTTCATATTTCTTTTTCAGTTTTCTTTATATAATGCTATGATGTTATTTGGTTCGTAGGATATATGGTTATTGTATCTTTATTTTCATTGTGTCATTGATTAATATAAAATCTTCCTTTGACCCCACTTAATGATTCTGGATTTGAACTCTCTTTTGCATGAAATTAGTACACCACCACTGATTTTTCTGTTATTGTTCTCACACTACTTCAATATTTATTCTTTTATTTTTAAATTTCCTGAAGCATTTCTTAGGTTTGTCTTTTAATAAACTGGATCTGTTTGTTACTAAATCAAAAAGCATTTTCCTTTTGGCATGTAAATTTATCTTATTTCCACCTACTGCCATGACTGTTATGCTGGGCTTTAGTTTTGTTATCTTATTTTTATTATTTTCATTTTCTTTGCTTCCTTGTAGATTTTTTGGTGTTTAGCTATGTGAACTTTGTGATTTTATCTTTGGTAGGAATTCAAAAGAAAAAACAGTCTTGCTTTTAATGATACAAAAGTTTTCAGTTCGCCAAATAACTATACTTAACCTTTGGTTTTTCAGATTTTCCAAACTGACTCTCCTTCCACATAAATAGGAAATTAGCGGAAGTTTGCTTGCCCTGCTCACCCACCCTCTTTCCACTCTCATCTTTTTTATTCTGGTCTGGGGATACTGACCCAGTTTGTTCTTACACAATTACTCCATTTTTAAAATCATACATATATTCACATATTTTATTGAGGCTTTTCTAATATATTTTAAAGCATTTTAACAGCAGGTATTTGTATTTATGTATTTGATTAATTATAATACTTCCATAGTCCTTTTATATTATGATTTCCCATTACTGATTTCCTGTTCTGCTTCATTTGTGAGCCATCTGGAGGATGGCTTTTGGAGTTTTATTTTTTAGGATGGATAAGAGTAGGGGAGTTCTGACATCTCCCCTAAACAATGAAAACACATGAGTTTGTTTGCTAGGGTCTTCACACTGGAATGATAATAATTTGTATATAGGATTATTGGGCTACAACCTTTCCTCATCGATAACCTGTAATTGCTGCACTGTGGATTTCTACAGTTTAGTTTTATGGATGGGAAACTTGAAGCTTGTCTGATTTTTACTCTTTTGCAGGTAGCTTTCATATTATCCTGGATGTATATTGATAAGATTTTTTAAATTTCTATTTAAAGACATTCCACAGTATGTATGGATATGGAATTGAATTAATTTTAGGATAACTCAGTGAGTTATAGAGGTCTGTGAATTAATCTGCTGACCTGAACCATTTAAGAACAGTTTTACTTTCAATAGTTAATAATTTAAATATTTATCTTTAATATTTAATTATTGCTATTTTACCTATTATTCTGGCTTTTTCTTCAAGGACACCTATAAGTCATTCACTCAACAGAGATTTATTGAGGGGCATCTATGCACCAGGCACTATTCTAGGCCTTTGGGGTTTCATCAATAAGCAAGCAAAGAGCCCTGCTCTTGAGGATCTTAAAATTCTGACAGGAAAAAGAGATCAAACAGCAAACAACAAATATGTAAATTACATGGTGGAGCACATGGGTTAGGGATCTTGGGGGGGGGATTGTGGCATTAAACTGGATGGTTAGGGTAGGCCTCACTGAGAAGGTAAGACCTATGTTTTCTTTTTTCAGTTTTTACATTTTTATCAACCTATTCTTCGCTGTGTGCAGTCTGATTCCTTCCTTTGCTTTGGCAGCTGTTTCCATGTTCATATCATGTCAGTTCTGCTCTCTTTATCCCTACGTTATACATGTTGTTTTTCCTTGCAATCTTAAAATGTTTAGTTTCAGCCCACTTTCTTTTCTTTTCTCTGAAATGGTAGCAAGAACACTTAACACGAGATTTACTCTCTAGCCAGTTTTCAAGTGTACAGTACAGTATTGCTAGCTATAGCACAAGACTGTACAGCAGATCTCTAGCATTTATGCATCTTGTACAATTGAAACTCCATAGCCATGGAACATGGAACAGAAGCTCCCTGCTTCCTCCACCCCCAGCCCCAGGCCACCACCATTCTTCCCTGTTTCTATGAGATTGAGGGTTTCAGATTCTCATATAAGTGGAATCATGCAGTGTTTGTCCTGTGACTAATTTCACTTAGCACAGTGTCCTCCACCTTTATCCATGTTGTAGCATGTGTCAGAATTTCCTTCCTTTTTAAGGCTGAAGAATATTTTATTGTATGTATGTGCCACATTTTCTTTACCCGTTCATCCGTCGGCAGACATCTAGGTGGCTTCCAGGCCTCCGCTCTTGTAGATGAGGTCGCAGGGAACATGGGGGCGCAGCTGTCTCTTCAAGATTTTGATCTCGATTCTTTTAGACATATCCTCAGAAGTGGGATTGCCAGATCATATGGCAGTTCTGTTTACTTATGTCTGCTTCCTCTCAGCTTCTTTTCTGTTTGTTGTTTCTTCTTGCTTAATACAAGTCATGGGCTTCTAAACCATCTTGTGGGTGATAAGCAGGAATCTTTTAGATTTTCTATTTTCTGAATAAAATTATCGTCTGAGATATAAATTTCCTTGGATGGAGATGGATTCCTTCATCATTTTGTCATTATGTATTCATTCCTTAGCAGAGCAGAGACCACCTCCGCCCCATCCCTGCCACAGACAGATCTCACCTGTCCCACCTCCCACAGCGCCTCCCTCTCTGTACCTCTCTGGAGGATAAACATTCTGTTTGGCTTTCCCTGGAATCCACCCAAGGCCCACACACAGTCTTTACCAAAGTCAGGTGAGAGGCTATGTCCTTTCTCAGAATTCCAAGGCGACATATGAGTCGGAAGCCATTTTGTTCATTGCTCCAGTCCTCCTGAAGAGGCATAGCTCTCGGAGCTCGGTCTCTGTTCCCCTGTGGGGGGATGGCCACACGTTCAAAGACACCAACCAGCCGGCCCCAGTCCTTCGGCTCCTCCCACAGTGCACAGTAAAAGTGAAGGCTGTTGTCTCTGAATGTGTCAACACAGCAAGAAGCAGATTGGCCAGAGTGAGGAGCAGAATGTGATGCAGTGGGACCTGCTCCGGCCACCTCCCATGATGGCTTTTGCCTAGAGAGCTATCAGCACACGATTCAGTGAGTGGTTTTCCCAAATCCAGTCTCCTGGATGGCACATTCTTTCCAGATTAGAGAACTGAGCTTGGAGAATGTAGTCCAGAGATGTTTTTCCCAATCTATTCCCATTGCATTAGCAATGAGGTATACTTTTATTTCCCCCAGTTGCCAGTCTTAATCTTGGATTTTTGGACATTTCCTAGAGCATTAAGAGGAAGAACAGCAGATATTACTAATCTCCTACATTATTGTGAATTCCCACATTAACTTAACCTTTCACATCTGCTTATAAGCCATGAAGGCAGGCACCATTATGGCTACTTTACGGTAAATAAGGGGAGGTTCAGAGAGGCGAGGTGACTTGCCCAGGTCCCACGTTTAGAATGGGATAGGCTCGTCCATGTACATGCCTCCTCCCTCCCTACTCACTCTCCTCCATTGTCCGTCTCTACTCCGTGGATTGTGGTAACACATTTCAAATTTAAGGCTACTTTACCACAGCAATTTAGTACTTGTATATCTCTTAGAAACTGTCTGCCAGCCGTGTGTTTCATGTGTGTTTTAATTAATAAGGAATTGGAAACACCACTGTGTGTGTATAACTGAAAGCGAATCTCATTTCAGATTCAGACTTTTTTCTGTCTTGTATATGATGCCATCTCACTAAACAGAATTAGGGAGAAAACTGCCTAATAGGCATTTCAAAATGACTAAAACTCTTGGGGCACATCTCAGCTACCGTGCTTCCCTGCTAGTGTGAGGACCGGGAGCCGCACCTACCACAGAGCATCGGAGCTGAGTGTTTGGGGGTCTCTCTGGCATTCCACTGGAGCCCCTGCTGTTGGCATCCTTGTGGGAGGGCTGCAGTCCTGGAACTCCAGAGCTAAGCAAGCTGCTTGCCTGTGTGTGTGCTCGTGCACAGTAAGCTCTGCCTTCCTGGTTGTTGATTCATGGTGGCACCCCGTGGCATCTTGGGAGATGTTTACTCTCTGTTCCAGCTCAGGCTTTATTTTTCCCACCCTAACACAGACCACCAAGTCCTCACAGTAGAAATCCCTGTCATTCTCCCAGGGGAGGCCATGTCCAGTAAAAGAGAAGGTCCTGGGAAGCAGCTTCTGGCTGTGGGTGCTCTGTGCTGCACACGGCATGTCCGCTATTCATCTGCACCCGCAGAAGGGCAGGTCACAGAGACCCGCTGGACCAATGGACTTGTGTTGTGGACACATTCTTTCTTCACACACACAAAGTCCAGGTCTGAGGCACCTGAAGGGGGTTGTGGGGCAGGGATTTGAGGCTCTCAGGGGAGAGGAGGGGGGTCTCTCTATCAAAGTAATACAAGGTTACACAGGGACGAATCTTTAGTAAATTGTTCGGCCTATCATATAAATACATTGAGGCGACTGATCTGATGGTGATTAAGAAAAAAACATGCTCACTTTAGCAAACTCCGCGAGGCTTTTAAAAACATTGCTCGAAAAGACTGGTATTGGTTAAGGTCACATAAAGGCAAAATGTAAGCCAGTAACATCACATGGGCCCAATACCCACTGTCCCTGTTTGCTAGGCTGTTTTAATGAGAACCGAAATCTTATTAGGGCAATCACCACGAGGACGCTAATAATGTTACTCCCATTCAACGAGTAATTCCATTCCCTGAGGGTGAGCCAAGAAGGTAAAACAATAGAACAGACTCTGGTTTCAAGGTCCAAACCTAAATTTAAAAGACGTAGACAGTAGTTCTCAACTGGGCACATTCTGCCCTCCAATGTCACCACCTGGTAGGTGTGCTTTTGGCATCAGTGAGCAGAGGCAGGGATGCTGCTAAATACCCTACCAGGCTCAGGGCAGAAACCCGCTGCACAGCTGCCGCGCCCTTGCTCCGAGGCCCGCGGCACAGCCCTGTGAGCAGGCTTTCCTGTGCTCGCCAGCCTCCCTCCTCTCTTCCTCGAGCTTCTCTCCTTCGGGGAAAGAGCCCACTTGGCAAAAGGTCCACGTGTCGGCCACACTCACCTTTCCCTGATGGTCCGTTTTGATCTCCCAGCCCCGGGGCAATTCGAGCCGCGTGTCTGCAAACATGTTGATGAAGTTCACCAAGTCCCGGTTGTGCTGGTAGCGCTCAAAATTGCGCGCGTCCCGCCGGACTTTGAGAATCATGTGCTTTAAGCAGGTGCTACTGGTGAAGACTCGGTAGGCACTCTGAGACGGGGTTAGGGCCAACGGGGGCAGGAAGCGAGGCATGAGGAAAAACAGACGGAGTACATTTTGAGCACCTTAACATGCTGGAGCGTGATTGTTACACGGCGATTTATTGTGAGTTTTGAGAGGGGCGCCTCAGAAGCAGAGATCTTGCTCAAAAATTAAATGCACACCTGAAACACATGCAGAGCTGTTTATGATCCCAGCTTTCCTGCTGCTAGGCAGCCTCCCACACTGTCTGCCTCCAGGTGCATCTCCAGGGCTGCCCCCTCCTCCCTCCTCCCAGGGGGCTCTCTGGAGTCTCCCTCTACCTCTCTGAGCTCCTTTCTCTCCTCCTTGGTTCCTTCTCTGACTGCCAGGTCCATCCTCACTCCTCTTATCTGTCTATAACAGGAGAGTATTAATTTAGGGTCCCTGGGGACTTAAGGTTGGATTTCAGAGGTCTGTCACTCCTTTGAATCCCATGTAGAAACGTTTATGTGTAGAGGGGCTAGGGAAGGAGAAAGAAGAGTTTCAGGAGTTCTAATAGTGCCAAATGACACTTTTATGGTGCATGGGGCTGGTGCGTGTGTGGTGAGGGCAGAGCTGCTTGCAGCCAGAGCATTCTGGCACAGTGGCCCGGGGCTGAGGGCATTGGTGTCTGGCATCTTTGTCCCCCTCTGTGATTCACCTCTGCACTGGTGGAGGCTGCTCTGGGTCTAACCACTGAAGGTCCCATAGGCTTCTCAAATATGATCTGCTAAGAACTGGTCTCCTCCTCCGCTGCCACGACCTCTATCGGCCAGTCAGCCTACTGCACCGTGTCATGGAGACGCCATCTAACTCAGGTGCTCCAAGCAGAAAGGACCCGGACTTTCCTGAGTCCTCATCTCGCCCCCCCTCCCCATCACAGCGGTCCCAAGCACTACTAATTCTATGCAGAAATAGCTCCTGAACTGAGCTGTTCATTTCAATGCTCCCAGCCCCTTCTGTAGGGCAGGCCTTCATTAGCTCTCACTCGAGCATTGGAGTCGGCCTCTAGTCTCAGCTCCCTCTGTCTCTCCTGCAGTTCTGCCAGAGAACACACATCAAACACCCTGATCGTGTAACACCAATGCCTGAGACTGCCGTTGGCTCCTGCCACCAAAGTCCATCGAGGCTCCTTTTCACGGCTTCCCAGGTGTTCTGCTATTCACTCTCCACCCCTCCTCCCACCTCTGCCTGTCCCCACAGGCCAGCCATGCAGGACCCAGCCCCAGGTCCCTCACAGCCGCTTCCTCGGGCAAGCAAGCCAATGCTCCACCTCCTGGGTCTGCAGAGGGAAGGCCCTGTCCTGTCCCATTAGGCTGGCCTTTTCAGGTGTCTGCTGCTCCACAAAACGGGGAGCTCCTGCTAGAGGTCTCACCCTAATCTGTCTTTGGGACTCCAGTGCCCAGATCAGAGCCTGAAGCACAGAAAACATGTGTCAAATGAGAGAGAACTAATAGCAGAGTAATATCATGTCATTGCTTTCTTGAAAATACCACAAAAAAAAGAAATGAAAAAACTGCCTGTGTAACAATCCCATAACGTTTAACGTAAGCATGATAATTGAAATTATACACACTTAAATTTCTTTAATAAAATGATTCAGGCTGAAGGGAATCTGTCACTTCATGATCTTGTTCTTTCAGAAATTCAGCAATAATAAAAACATTTATTTCCAAACCACTTTCACTGACATTAACACTGTGAAGCTAACAAACACCTGAAGGGGAAACAGCCTTCCCAAATCCAGTTTATCTCCTTTTTGGGAGACTCACAGATTAAAAAAAGGGTGGCCTGAGCTGTTTTTTTTTTTCCCTTTTCTTGCCTGGGTTAAAATGCTACCATCTTTAATCTATCAAACCACTTTGCAAAGCTATGTTTTGGGTCTTGATGGAAGCCAGGCAGGCTCCCTGTTCATTCTGGAGAACTCACATAATTGGCGTGCAGCACAGTGAAGAACTCGGGGTTGGTGATGAACTTGACTGCTGGGGACTGCAGCAGCAAGGTGATTTTTTGTGAAGTCACTGGAGAAAGTGACCCTTCTCTCCTCAGATCTGGAAGAAGTAAAGCAAAGAAACTGAATGCATTGGAAAAAAGTTGTTTCAAATACAGTACTTCTCTCCCCACACCACACATGCCTTCATGAGATAGTTGGAGCAGATGTTTTGAATACCAGATGTCACAGTCCAGGACCAGGAGTCACAGTATGGGACCAGCAGTCACAGTGTGGGGCCAGGTGTCAGTGTGGGACCAGGAGTCATACAGTGTGGGGCTAGGTGTCACAGTGTGGGGCCAGGTGTCAGTGTGGGACCAGGAGTCACACAGTGTGGGGCTAGGTGTCACAGTGTGGGCCAGGTGTCAGTGTGGGGCCAGGTGTCACAGTGTGGGGCAGGTGTCACAGTGTGGGGCCAGGTGTCACAGTTTTGGGCCAGGTGTCAGTGTGGGGCCAGGTGTCACAGTGTGGGGTCAGGTGTCAGTGTGGGGCCAGGTGTCACAGTGTGGGTCAGGTGTCAGTGTGGGGCCAGGTGTCACAGTGTGGGTCAGGTGTCAGTGTGGGGCCAGGTGTCACAGTGTGGGGCAGGTGTCACAGTGTGGGGCCAGGTGTCACAGTGTTGGGCCAGGTGTCAGTGTGGGGCCAGGTGTCACAGTGTGGAATCAGGTGTCACAGTGTGGGGCAGGTGTCACAGTGTGGGCCAGGTGTCAGTCTGGGGCCAGGTGTCACAGTGTGGGGCCAGGTGTCAGTGTGGGGCCAGGTGTCACAGTGTGTGGCCAGGTGTCAGTGTGGGGCAGGTGTCACAGTGTGTGGCCAGGTGTCACAGTGTGTGGCCAGGTGTCAGTGCGGGGCCAGGTGTCACAGTGTGGGGCCAGGTGTCACAGTGTGGGGCCAGGTGTCACAGTGTGGGGTCAGGTGTCACAGTGTGGGGCCAGGTGTCACAGTGTGGGACCAGGTGTCACAGTGTAGGGGCAGGTGTCACAGTGCGGGGGCCAGGTGTCACAGTGCGGGGTCAGGTGTCACAGTGTGGGACCAGGTGTCACTGTGTGTGGCCAGGTGTCAGTGTGGGGCCAGGTGTCACTGTGTGTGGCCAGGTGTCAGTGTGGGGCAGGTGTCACAGTGTGGGGCAGGTGTCACAGTGTGGTACCAGGTGTCACAGTGCGGGGCCAGGTGTCACAGTGCGGGGTCAGGTGTCACAATGTGGGGGCAGGTATCACAGTGTGGGGTCAGGTGTCACAGTGTGGGGTCAGGTGTCAGTGTGGGACCAGGAGTCACACAGTGTGGCACCAGGTGTCACAGTGTGGGGCCAGGTGTCACAGTGTGGGGCAGGTGTCACAGTGTGGGACCAGGTGTCACAGTGTGGGGCCAGGTGTCACAGTGTGGGGCCAGGTGTCAGTGTGGGGCCAGGTGTCACAGTGTGTGGCCAGGTGTCAGTGTGGGGCCAGGTGTCACAGTGTGGGGCAGGTGTCACAGTGTGGGGCCAGGTGTCACAGTGTGGGGCCACGTGTCACAGTGTGGGGTCAGGTGTCAGTATGGGGCCAGGTGTCACAGTGTGGGGTCAGGTGTCAGTGTGGGGCCAGGTGTCACAGTGTGGGGCAGGTGTCACAGTGTGTGTGGCCAGGTGTCACAGTGTGGGGCAGGTGTCACAGTGTGTGTGACCAGGTGTCACAGTGTGGGGCCAGGTGTCACAGTGTGGGGTCAGGTGTCAGTGTGGGGCAGGTGTCACAGTGTGGGGCCAGGTGTCACAGTGTGGGGCAAGGTGTCACAGTGTGGGGTCAGGTGTCAGTGTGGGGCCAGGTGTCACAGTGTGGGGTCAGGTGTCAGTGTGGGGCCAGGTGTCACAGTGTGGGGCAGGTGTCTGGTGTGTGTGGCCAGGTGTCACAGTGTGGGGCAGGTGTCACAGTGTGTGTGACCAGGTGTGTCTGAGTGTGGGGCCAGAGTGTCACAGTGTGGGGTCAGGTGTCAGTGTGGGGCCAGGTGTCACAGTGTGGGGTCAGGTGTCAGTGTGGGGCCAGGTGTCACAGTGTGGGGCAGGTGTCACAGTGTGTGTGGCCAGGTGTCACAGTGTGGGGCCAGGTGTCACAGTGTGGGGTCAGGTGTCAGTGTGGGGCAGGTGTCACAGTGTGGGGCCAGGTGTCACAGTGTGGGGTCAGGTGTCAGTGTGGGGCAGGTGTCAGTGTGTGGCCAGGTGTCACAGTGTGGGGCCAGGTGTCACAGTGTGGGGTCAGGTGTCAGTGTGGGGCCAGGTGTCACAGTGTGGGGGCAGGTGTCAGTGTGGGGCCAGGTGTCATAGTGTGGGGCCAGGTGTCACAGTGTGGGGTCAGGTGTCAGTGTGAGGCAGGTGTCACAGTGTGGAATCAGTTGTCAGTGTGGGGCCAGGTGTCAGTGTGGGGCAGGTGTCACAGTGTGGGGCAGGTGTCACAGTGTGGGGTCAGGTGTCAGTTTGGGGCCAGGTGTCAGTGTGGGGCCAGGTGTCACAGTGTGTGGCCAGGTGTCACAGTGTGTGGCCAGGTGTCACAGTGTGGGGTCAGGTGTCAGTGTGGGGCCAGGTGTCACAGTGTGGGGTCAGGTGTCACAGTGTGGGGTCAGGTGTCACAGTGTGGGGCAGGTGTCACAGTGTGGGGTCAGGTGTCACAGTGTGGGGCGGGTGTCACAGTGTGTGGCCAGGGGTCATTGTGGGGCCAGGTGTCACAGTGTGTGGCCAGGTGTCAGTGTGGGGCCTGGTGTCACAGTGTGGGGCAGGTGTCACAGTGTGGGGCAGGTGTCACAGTGCGGTACCAGGTGTCACAGTGTGGGGCCAGGTGTCACAGTGTGGGGCAGGTGTCATAGTGTGTGGCCAGGTGTCAGTGTGGGGCCAGGTGTCACAGTGTGGGGCAGGTGTCACAGTGTGGGGCAGGTGTCACAGTGTGGAACCAGTTGTCAGTGTGGGGCCAGGTGTCACAGTGTGGGACCAGGAGTCACAGTGTAGGACCTGGTGTCACAGAGATAGTACCAGGAGTTACACTGATCTGATGAGGAGTCACGTGTAGGACAAGCTGTGCCAGCTGAGGCCACCCCAGGCCAGCCAGCCGAGGCCGATTCCTTAGCTATAGATGTGTGCCTGAGAGCAGGGGCACCTGAGGGACTGCCCAGCGGAGCCCAGCTCATGGCCCACCTGCAGGACTGCGGGTAAATCCAACTCTGTGAGTTTAAGCTACTAAGCGTTAAGGTGGTTTGTTACACAGCAGATGCCAATGGATCTACTACCAAATCCAGAAATAAATTTCCTGTCCCTTCTTTCACCATGTTTTATTACCACATCTTTCTCAGAGGCTAAACAGAGAAATCAGTCATAAAAGACCTAAACTGTCAGTTCAGTCAATATATCTGGTAAAATGAACAGAATGGAGGCAATTACAATTGCTGGAGGACCCGTGTTAAATGCATGGAACAGACTGCCTGAAAATGCCACTCTTCACATTGCGGGAGAGAGCTGAGTCCAGCAGGGCTGGGAACACATGCCTGCTCGCTCAGCCTGTTCTCTGAGCCTTCTGTTAGCCAGTATTTCCCATTGAAAAAGAAGTGGATTACTAGGATGTCACTGTGATAATCTTAGGTCCTTACAGGTCTAAAAACCAGAAGCCCACCTCCTGTGCCTTTTGAATACTCTCGTCTGAGTTTCACTCAGGCAGATTGAAAGAAATGAATGCCATCCTCCTGGGGGACGCCTCACCTACAGTATTTGGTAAAAAGCCTCTCAGGCAGAGTGCCAAACCATAACCCCCCGGAAAACCTCTTTATTTGCAGGTTCCTCCCCCAGGGGGATTGTATTTAATTCTCAGTGCAAACAAGTAATTATTCTTAGTGTTGGTATGTGGGCCCTTTGAAGTCAACCGTGAATTTTTATTCTATGTTTATTTATAAGTGGCAAATCTTTAGGACACCAACAAATGTACTTAACAAGAAATGATTCAGCCACTGAAAAAATTGCCTCGATGTACAAGTTGCCCTCACTGTGAATCCACGTCCCATTTACGTTCCTGGTGGGAAACTTGTTTGTTTTGTGCTGCTGGTACCAGACCTCTGTCTCCTCTACCCTAATCTGGTCCTCTCCTTGGCTCTCTTTACCCCGAGGCGCAGTGCTGGCCCACAAGGCAGGAGAGGGGCTCGCCCCCTCGGTCACACAGCCACTGGCGGCCACCCCAGCAGTCCGGGGACCCCTCCTTCCATACCTAAGCTCGACTGAGAAGATTCGGCCTCTGAGTCACTCCCACCACCTCCACTGCTGCCTCCTGCGGGGATTTGCTCACAGCTTTGGCTGCCAGCATCTTCTTCAGTCCTCTCTGTGGCGATGGTTCGCTGAATATTTTGATACCTTTGCATCAGAAAATGGAAAGATGGAGTTAACTTTTGTTTGTTGGTTGATGCTCTGCGTCAGATAACTGGGGAAATGTGTCAAGAATCGTCTTGAATGTCAGGAGAGAAATGCTTAAAATTCCCAAAGGATACTCAACACAATGAGCAAGACAAGTGTCTCTGGATGATCGGACTCCGTTTTGATTTGTCATCTGTGATGAGTTTTGAGTATGGTGTCTTTAAAAATACCAACATGAATAGTAGCTACTCATGAAAAACCACCTCTGCCCTGCATGAACCGAACTGTGCTAAGTCTAAAATAATGGGGTAGGAAGCAACTTAAAACGTTACAACTAAGCTATCCAATTACTTCTATGTTACAGTATGAAGTCTACGAACTAGTATCATACTCCTACATGTTTTTATTTGGCAGTTAATGTATATGACTGCAGGCTGTGGAGACATCACACAGCAGGACCAAGCTGGCAGACAGATACAGGTTTCCTGGTCATTGGAAGGCTCCTTTGATTTTTCTTCCCAACTTGGAGACTGGCCAGTTGGTCAGCCAGGCAGTCACCTTGCTGGGTACTTGCTAATTATTTACTAAATCTTGCAGTATGCCTAGGCTCTGTGCTAGACTTTCAGATCAAGAAGGAGACTAGAATATGAAATCACCCTCTGAACACACACAGTCAGTCAAGACCGAGCAAAGAGGGGAGGGGCACGTCAGCCGTAACTCTTAGCAATGTGGGAAAGCTCGACGTGAAAGGGGTGAGGGACACAGACAGGGAAGCACCTAAGGTACATTGATTTTGAGGTCACGAGTGTGAACTTGCTGGGAGCAGCATCGAGCAGGACGGATTGGCAGCTGTCTGCACGTTACCCTCCAAGCACAGCTTCTCCAACCTGAGCTGCATCAGAATCACGTGCTGGCCCCACTTAAAGTCTCAGACTCTGCAGGCCTGGGGGTGGATTTACAGCTAGTTCCCAGGTAACACTGATGCTGCTGATCACGGGACCAGCTTTGAGCACCACCGGGTAGCTGGGCAACTGCTGGAAGAGACAGTTCAGTGATACAGGGAACGGTGACCCCCATCCAGAGGGACACGCACTGGAGGAGAGCGTGGAGTCTGGGGCACTGCAACAGCCAGGCTGGAGGTGTTACAGGCGAGGGCCCAGGCGGGCTGGGGGATCACGTTGGCTCTGGAGCATGCTGCCAAGGGAGAGAAGCACCCCCACACTGCAGAGATACTTAGATCTCCTACATCTGTCCTCAAAAGACTCACAAAAATGTCTTAAACCTCCCTTGATAGCCTGCTCTGCCTAAACCATCCTATTTTGCAGGCATATGTCCGGCTGTCTTAGTCCTCTCGGCTCTGCTCTGCTTCCTACACCCCAGCTTCCCAACCACGTGGCTTTTTTTTTTTTTTGCCTAATGTCTGAGCCTACTGAGGCACATAACTTTTTCAGCTTGCCTTTTCCTCAAAGCATAGTGGGAAGGGAGAAGAGGTTGAATTCAAGAGATATTTAGCAGCAGAATTTGCAATGATATTTGTATGTAGGCTCAGTGGGATTTGGGGCCTGGCTGGATATGGAGGTTGAAGAAAAGGGTGGAGACAATTGTGAAGTTCAAGGCTTCTGTTCGGACTGGGTGGGTGGAAAGTGGAAGTGTCAATCCTGGAAGACAGCACGTAGGAGGTGGGTGCATGGGGAGCGGAGGGGAGTTTTGGGTGTGGAATTGGACGTTGATTTGGAGGTCCTTAAAGTCATGCACATGACAAGGCCAGGAGAATGTTACCACATGGCTCTTGGGCCCAGGAAAGAGCTGTGGGGGTGGAGGAGGTGTGAAGAAGAGTAGGAGGTGAGTGTCCAGGTAGCAGTGAACAATGACATCTCCAAGCACAGCCCAACATGCGGGCAAGCGGGCCACACCGTTACACAGATATGGTCTGCTGTGGCGGAGTTTCTGAAGGCCAGTCACCTTGGCTTTGAAGAGGACTTTTTATCTCAAGTGTGGTCTCCAGACCACTTGCAAGAGAATCCTCTGGATGCAAGAGAATCCTTTGGCTATCAAAGCAAAACTGAAGTCCACACTTGTACCAAGTTCTTCAGGTAATGTTATCTACATCTAGGTTTGAGAGTCACTGGTGTAGGGCTTTTTTAAGTTTCATTTTATGTAAGAGACTCAGCCATTCACTCCTGACACCTGTCAGAAGACATCTTTGCCTGTGGTGGGGAGGTCTGAGGCAAAGGATGGCTCTGTGTGAGGCTCTCCCTGCTGGAACTCAGCGAGTGCCCCAGGTGGGACGGACAGGGGGCCAGTGAGCAGCTGCCTAAGCGTGTAACCTTGACAGGGGAGGAGTGCGGCCTGCTCAAGAGCAAGGGCGCTGCTGTTGGAAGGACCCCAAGTGGCCCATGGCAGGTAGCATGTTCCAAAAATGGCTCAACAAAACCTTTAATCCCACAAGCCCTTCTAGCGCCTCACCACTCTCCTATTAGGGTGTAAAATCAATGTCGCCTTCCCTTGACCCTGGGAAGGTCTTGTGGCCACCTTGACTAATGGAAGATAATGTAAGAGAGAGTTTGTGATGGAGCACAGTGGCCATGCTGTGGGAGGCCAGGCCATAGGGAAGTCCAGGTGAAGACGTCTGGCTGACAGCCCCAGCTGAGGTCCAGCCCACAGCCAGCATCAGCCTCCGGATGTGTGAGGGCTGGGCTTCAGCCCCAGCCACCCTCTCACTGCAGCCATGACATACCCTGAGATGGAACTGCCTCGCTGAACCCAGTCAACCATGAGAAATAGGGATAATCATACTAATAAATTACCATTTCATCCACTGAGTTTGGGTGGTGTGTTAGTCAGCAATGAATACCTGGAACAGGGCTTAGACAAAGATCAAGTTGCAGCCTCTCTTTGTCTTCCCAAAGAGCAGTCAAAACAGGAGAGAATTTTTCGAGTAAATACAATGTTATCTGATGGTGGAAGTGTCAGCTTCGTATGCCCTCAGTGGGGCCTTGCTTATGTCATGCCTTACTGAGTCAACAGCCTCAGATCCCAGGTTCCAGTTCCCACCCCTGGTCTCTGCTGAAGTGCAGGGACAGTTTTGGGGAAGAAGGAAACCCAGTGGTTTGTGGAGGGATCACTCGGTGAGGCGGGACTGCAGACTCAGAGGCTCCCTCTGTTTAAGGATGAGAGAGGGAGTCAGAAAGCTGGGTGTCTCCTGTTTCATCTCAAATTATCCTTCAATGGCCTCCCTTACATTTTTTTTTTTTTTTGTAGTGAAGGTTTAAATATTTATATCACCTAAAGAGTTATGAAAATTGGTAAGAAAATCAGCTGGACTGTCTAATTTATAAATGGATACACACACAGAGGAACATACAAACACAGAGAAAACCAAACACGGAAAAAAAAAAGCCTTCCCAAGCCAAGCCCAACCATGCCAAACCAAATCTTCCCAAACCAAACCAGACCAAACCAACAAAGCCCAAGAACAGATAATTTTCACGGGAGGAGCTAGAGCTGGTATGAGAAAAGCTTATGGAAACAAAAGTTGACCCTCCCTCTAAGAAGGGAAATGGAGGAAGCACGAAAACACCAGGATCACCTCTTAAGTCAGCAAAACACACCAAAAGCTGTGAAGGAAGTGAAGCTATCGTTGCTGGCAGCAAGTCCCCAGGACCACTTTAGAAAACACTGGGTAGGCGGTGACATCAGATACCAAATCACGCTGATTTCCGTCAGCCTGCCCTTTGGGAACATAATCCTAAGGAAACACTCTCCTGGAAGACAATCATAATACTAACAGGCCCTTGGGCCTTATCCAAAATACTGATGAAATACGATCATCAAAACATCGCGCAATATGGCAAACTAAGTCAACGAAATTACATCCACTGACTGGAATACTATACAACCATTTGAACGATCATCTTAACACGATAGCAATGTGAAAACACTTGTAACAGAGTAGGTGAAAAACGAATCTAAAACTAACTATATATTGGTATGATAACTATGCAAGGCCTGAACACTCACAGGGAAATTGAAGACAAAATTTCTTGAAAAGCTTGAGGAAGTAGGATTGCAGATGATTTTTTTCCTATTTAAAGCTTCTTTTTCTCAATACTGTAACAGTTTTATCTGAATAACCAAAAAATCAACTTCAGTTGATTATTTCAAAGGAGAATACATGTTGTATTTTCTGCTTGCACAGTAATATTTATAGAGGTAGAATTAGTTAAGTCAGGATATTCTGAGAGCGCAGGAATGAATGCAGGAGACGGTTTTGTCCTGAGTCCTGCTAAACTCTGGCACTGGGAGGGATTGCACGAGGAATAAGTTCAGAAGGGAAGGATGGTAGCAGGAGGCAGCTACCACCCATCACAGTGTGGAGGGGTGGCTGCTGGCGGTGTGTGGACGGTTCCTGGAAGGTTCCAGGGGCCACATGACATTCAGGTTGGGCCTTTGCAGGATGGAGATGTGTACCAGGCGGAAGGCAAGCAATGAGGGATTTCCCTGCAGTGAGAGCATATGGCAGAGCCAGGAAGGCTGGGAAGGGTATGCTGTATCTGGGGAATGGCCAAGTCGGAACGGTCACCACACGCTGCTCTTGTGCACCCCGCATCTCTCAGGGAGTGTTTCCTTCCACAAACGCATTTGATTTTCACAATCACCCTCTCAGAGGTCAAGGGAAACTCCTTTGATGGGTTCCATGGCAGGCCGCCCCAAAATAGGCTGCTCTGGAGTAATGATAGTTTGAATTAAGGTTACTTAACAGCCAGAGCAAGAAGGGCATGCTGACACTCCTCTGTCTCCCTAAAAGCAGGGAACAGGTTCCCCCTGTGAAGGGCAACCCCCCACACACCTGGAGGGAAGAAGGCATCCTAGTCACCAGTCATGTCTCTGGGACAGAGAAGGCTGCATCAACAGTCGTTGTTACTTCTTTACTACTTTCCTACCTCAAGCCCAAACTTCTTTGCCTTGTCAGTTCCTCACAAACTTTTTGTTTGTTTAAAAGGCACAAAAACTGCCTGCTTTGGTCACTTCTTTGAGTACCCTATTTCTATGAGCTCCATACATGTGAAATTATATTTGCTTTTCTATTATCAATTTGTTTTATGTCTAAAGCATCAACCCCCCCCACCCCCACCCAAGAACCTAGAAGGGAAGAAAGGACAAGTTTTCCTCTCATACCTTCTTCCAGCCCTGAGGAATATTTCCATTTTTCTGTGGGACAGTGATTATTGTCAATTTCTCCCAGAAACTGCAGGTTATCAAAACATGACCACTGTGTGTGATCACATCTGTGATGGATGAGTCTGGCAGTATATTTTCTGTAGCTGCCGCTTCACACCAAGTCTCAGAAAACTAAATGCTTGAAAGCAATAGGTTAAGATAAGTAGAGAAGAGCCTGATACTTATCTCAAGGTTATCTGACCTTCCCTAAAGAGGTTTTTTCACAAGAGATAAGCATGTTCTTAAATTGCTAAATTCCTGTTCTTTCTATCTGTGCAGATGGATGCAGCAAATACAACTTGCTAGTCAGTGAAGTCTGGCTGCCTCTCCCAGGGTGTTCAGCTCCACTGGAAGCCACAGGAATTTATATATCAGAGCCTGAAAAACTTCTCAGAGGCCTGGTTCAGGATGGATTTGGCCTAATTTTTATATTATACAACCTGAATGCCATGAACTTTCATGGATTTTTATGTCACAGGTCAACCTGCTCACTTCTATTTCCAATTTGTTGTTTTTACTGATCAAACCGCACTCTCATAGATATAAGCAGATGATGCTATCACTGTCCTTATTTCTTCGCCTCCATTAAATAAGCTTGCTGTGTCCCCACGTTTTTAGTTACAGGAGTTTGGTTGCAAACACCACAAAGCACTCTCCCGTGGATTTTTGGTGCATTTGTATCTAAAGCTGGGTTATCACAAGTTATCTTCCTTGTAATTCTTTCTGTAGGAATGATTGTAGAGATATATGTTGCCAGTGAAAATCCTTTCCGGTTCTTATTAATGACTTAAACACTCGGGTACTGATGGGAATAAATGAACACCAAATGTCTTCAAAATGCTCAAGCCATAACAAATCTTGGTGGCTTTCACCTGAAGCACGCCCCTCTGTGTAACCAGGAACTTAAAGGAGTAACCGGAAGTTCAATGGTTTGTCTCTGTGTATTTTTAATAGGACTAAATTGTGCACTTTTTTTTTTCTGACTGATACACCTAACTTCCAAAGGACGTTTGCTATCAGTGGGGATGCCCCCAAACCCAGTTCTGTATTCTTTGTAGTCCTTCTTAACCTTTCCTTTATGTCATGCTAACAAGAGGGCATGTGGATACAACTGAAGTTGAGTCTTCAGTTTGCATTACTGGCTACTTAAAGTATCCCAAAGCCACCATCCTGGCCTTTGAGAAGCAAGATGTTGGATGTGACGCTCCTACTAGCTTACAGCATGGGAGACATGCAATGTAGGGTTTCGTTTGCAGGTTAGAAACAAAATGACATCTTTTTAAGTTCACTAGTAAGGGTCTAGATTTTAGACAAAACAGCTTTTAGATTAAAACAATTCTCAAAATGTGTTTTTAAACATTTCTTTTTCTAAGATGAAGGCTTTGAAGAATAATTATTTCTGAGAATATAGCAATCATGGGACTAAGGTGGACATGAATATAGAGAGTTTTTTTCCCCAGACAGTTTTTAGTATTCTGTGGAACTATTCTTGGAATGTTTTCAACTGTTTGAGTTCTGGATCCTCTTGAGAATCTTACAACAGATATGGATCAGTTTCGCAGAAAAATACACATCCATGTATAACTTTGCCTACAGTTTCTGGAGAGTTCCTGGAAGCTGACACCCTCAGTGGGTACCTGGGTTGGGGGGGGGTGGTTGTCCATGGGCCCTTGGTTAAGAATACCTGTTTGCAAGCCTGGGCTGTCAAGAAGTTCAGAGGATTCCCCATTATGAAGTGACACTCAGGCTTAGCTTGTTTTCTGCCACCAAATTCTAAATCTAGTTTGCCACGTACCTACTATGGATGGGTTTCTTAAGACACATAATTATTTTCTGGTCTCCTACAATCTGGGCAGAAGAGTGTACGAGGGGATTTCTTTAGGTGCCATTCTCCTTTCCCTGGGGTTTCTAGGGGCTCACTGCATGCTGATCACCAACCGCCTGTTGAGTTGCTCCATCTGCTGGATGGACCCTGATCTCCGCATCCCATCGGGGGTGGCTGCCGCCGTTGGACGCTGCCAGGTGGTCGTTCGGTTCACGTGGTCCACGTAAAAGACTCGCCCATGGCTGTCAATGCGAGCTTCCCAGTCTAGCGTGTAACAAAAGGCAAAAAGAAAAATCAAAGACAACTACTGATCCATGTGAAACATACCACTTTCAGGTCTTCTGCAGGCAGAACTCACCGTTGGCTACTTGCTGAAGGCCAGACATGGCCCACAGCACTTGCCAAGATGTCTGAAGCATTGGCATGGAGTTGACATTCCAGAAAAGACCCCGCTGGACTCAGATTCTCTGCTGGAACAGTAACTGTGGTTCCTCAAATATGACCCATGTTAAAATTCTAAGAATCTTTGCAGAGAAAGTCCAACATTTAATTTATTTCTTGAAAAACTTCCATCCTCTCAATCTTGTTGCCTACTCAGATGACAGCTGGAAGACTGGAGATCCCCCAGTGAGAGGTGACCCTCATGTGGGAGGCACTCTCTTGCTAAATCTGAGAGAGGGTGACTAGTTGGGGAGGGAATAATAGCCCTCGTACGAACACCAGCTTTAACTACAGCTCTAAAACACTGTCCAGGTAACTTTAGGTGAGCTCTATCTAAAACTTAGCAACTTTCATTGATGAACATTCCTCTTAAGAAGGAGAAAGGGAAGAATTTGATACCTAGGGTTTTAAACTGTGCTTTTGGAAAGCTGTAAATTCACGGCATACATTCAACCCACCTGTGGCTGCCAACTATCTTCTGGCCAAAACCAGCAGAACCAGTCACAATTACTAACCAAACTTCAAGCTTTTAAGTACCTCTTTGTTGATAAATAACCATCCTGAACAGTAGAGGGAGCCCACGGATAAGTTCCTTCACTTCTCAAATTAAAAAAAAAAACAAAATAAAAGAAGCATAGATGATACACTACATCATATACGTAGGGGCTGGGGTGGGTGGAGTGGGAGAAAAAGTGTTCAAAACTAGAGGGCTGGAGCAGTATATACGTATCTGAGCTTAACATGGAAGAGCAGTGTGGGCTGTACAGAAATGGGCCAAGCTTTTAGAGTCCACATGTAAGATGTGGTGGAAATAATAGCTTCATGGTGTGTTATGCTGAAAAATGCATTAGACTAAAGAAAAAGCAAAAATGACTGCAAACAGAGGAAAACCAGCTTTTAAAGTGAGAAAAGTCATAGCTTTGGAGAGTAGGTCAGATACTAACAATTGTATTGAAAAATTATCATTCAGGCAATGACATAGCAACTCGATTTTTGAAAATGAAAACCTCAGTATATTTGGTGTATGTATGGTTTATAGGTACATAGAATACCTGTGAACACTGCGGCTTCTGTCTGACATTGACCTGAAGAATTGCCGAAGAACGCCCAATGAAAGCGAAAACACCAGAAGGCACTAAATGTAACTAACGAGACAGATTGAAGGAAAAATGTGTAACTATATTCTAGAAGGTTTTGATTAAAACTGAGGACAAGATAATCCAGCTGTCAACTGTCACTGTAAATGTTAATCAGCTCACTGATGAAATTGTGTTTATGTGTAACTACTAGTTGCATTTGGACAGCTTTTTCCTTGAACCCAATGTGACTGTCACCCAGCAAGGAATGAGCATCCATCGGTGAAGAGTTCGGTGCCATTCAGTTCAGCTGAACAAACGCCTCTGTGCACCCTTCTGAACTAGAAACTATTCAGGTCCTGAGGAATTCCACAGCTGAGTGACACGTGTCCTGCCTTCCAGGTGCCCACAGTAAAGGAAGGTTTCCTTCAAAGACAAAGCCTGGTCTCCTAAAGTCTCCAAGGACGAATGCTAGAGAATCATGCAGCGATAATAGTTTCTCTCTGCAAGTTTCAATATTTCCAAATCACTCATGGAAAAGGATGGCAAATCAGACAAGACAGATAGGCCCTTGAAATACATTAAACATATGGAATGCATAGTCCTAATTATATACTCTTTTAAGTATTCAGAAAATAATAGCTAAGTGTAATTAGAGATTATAAGTGTGTTTTCTGGGTTACTTTGTACAGAATTTACCTCCACTTTTTGTACGAAGATAAAATTTCCAAATGGATCTTCAGGCCTTAGCATGTCACATGGATTTGGCACTGTGATGCCTAAATAGATTGCTGAAAACAATTCCTTTATGAACCTGGGGCAAGTTAGGATAATTCATTTGTGACTGAAGGACCTATCATACACTAAATTGTATATTTTCCATGAAATCTAAGAACAATGTAGAGCCTACTTATGTATCTTTAGTTATTGTGCTAACAAAATCCTGTCAATTTGTCCTTCCTTTTCTTTTTACTTTAACAAATGCAATGCCACGTTTCTCTTGAACTTCAGCCCAATGGCCTTCCTGACATCACTACCTGCATGACACCTCAAAGATGACATGATCAAATCCAAGTTTCAGATCTTTCCCCCTGAGACCTGTTTATCTGCAGCCTTCCCTTCCCATCCCAGCTGAAGGCAATGCCATCCTTCTAGGTTAAAATTCTTCCATCATTCTTGACTCCTAGCTTTCTCTCACACATCACATCGAAGCTGTCAGTCAATCTAATACAAAATATATATTTAGAATCTAACTGCTCCTCATACCTGCACTATGTCCCCCGGGCCCAAGCCACCACATTTCTCACTGGCAATACCTCATGTTCTGTCTCATGCTTCAATCCTTCTCCCTCACAATTAAGTGCCAACACACAACCACTGAAAACCTCTTAACCCTAAGTCAGACAACTTCACTTCTCTGCTCAAAAACCTACTCTGTCCCTGTCATCCAAAGTAAAGGCTGATGCCCTTAAGAGTTCTCTGAGGCCCTATGTGATCCGGGCTCCTAATATCTCCCTGACTTCAGCACTCTCTGCCTTCTCCCCTCCTAAATCTTGTCCAGACACACTGGTCTCCTTGCTTCTCAGACCCATCAGGCAGGCTGTTCTCTTTGCTCAGAAAGCTCCCTAATATTTGTGTGGACATCTCTCTTACCTCCTCTGAGTCTAGCTTCAAGAGCTGCCTCCTCCATGAAGCCAACTTGACCACCTTATTTAAAGTACGGTCAGCCACTACCACACACTCCAGAGCCCCCTTACCTTTCCCTGCTTTTGTTTTTCCATAGGGCTTATCACCATCTAACATGCTACACTATTTTCTCATTTATTCTTTTTGTTGTTTATTACTGTCTCTGTCAAACTAGATTGTAACTTCCTTGAGATCAGGGATCTTCGTCTGTTTTGCTTTCCCAAAACAGTACCTCACACAGAGAAAGCATTCAATGAATATTTGTTGAATGAATGACTGCCAGTAGTAAAGACAGCCAGGTACTATCTGAGATTATCTAAGAGAATTCAGGTGTTAGGCTCCACTACCAATTTTTCTAGTATGTTTCAGTGTCTCATGGACAGAAAGGCAAAACCTATCTGGAAAAATTTGTTTTCACTGTTGAAAGCAGCTTATATCAAGTACTTCCTTAAAATAGATTTATGTTCAATTATTTAAAATATCTGTCTATATAGCTAGTCATTACTCTTGCATGGACTGACAGTTAATTCATGCATGCATGCATTTTGATAGGTTATTTGTTGTGGGGAAAGTGTTCCTTTCCTGGACAGAACATGTTGTAGATATTTTTCAGGTAAGTGCTAAATAGGAAGTATCTATAGTGACACTAAAATGTTACTGTTCGTTTATGGAATATCCATTAATCAATCTCTGAATAAAGGAAAAAATCAGGTGTCAAGAGTTAAAGGACATCATGTTTGGCTTGGCCCCCCAAAGCAAATATGGGGTCCTTTCAAATGTGTACATATTAAAGGTAGTCATTGTTTTCTCACTGGTAAATTGCAATTAAATAGGAGAAGAATGGTGCGTACAGAAAATATATTATATTACCATGAATAGATGAATTAAGTAATAAGCATTTCTCCTTTTGAAAACTGTAACCTCTTAATGTAAGCACAGATAAAAGAATGGAAAGAGGCATTGATTCCTTGCATCCTGGAAAGATGTGCAGTTGTAAAATGTATCAAATCCTAAAGGTTACCTTTGCTTGAAAAACAAACCTAAAACAAAGTAGAGATGTTCTAGAATTTGTAAGTGTACATGACACTAAGTGAATCTATAATGTCTGGGGTGTCAGTTCGTCATTACAAATTTATTATAATGGAGTAGTATAAGGTTAAAGCTGGAATGATATCTAGAGACTACCAAGTCCAAATCTAGCATTTCTCTAACTGAGGGAATGAAAGCTTTACTTCACAAATAAGAAAACTGAATCTTGGCAAGAGTAAATGATTTTTCCAAGTTAAAATGACTAGTCAAGTAATTATTAATTACACACTACAGTTACCAGGAGAAAATGATTTGGAATTCTATCCCTAAAGATGATATTTTGCCTGGAAACTCCTAAGAACCAGAGAAGAAATTTGAGGCTGTCAGCTATTGATGCAAGTTATAGTATAACTTGCAAGTTCATGGGTCCTGATTGATTGAAATATTTTATTTTATGGAGATACTTGTGACATAACAGATCCGATGGAGAGCAATGGGAATATTCTATCTTGAACTGCAAACTTTTGAGTATAAAATAGTATGATTTGGGACTTAAGGGGCACGTGCAGTTTGCAAGGACTAGTCAAACTCTTGTAAAGAAATGCTCTCCATTTCCAAAGTTGAGGGGCACTGGAAATACTGGGTTATCTCTCCAAGATCACATGCTGAAACCATTAGTCAAAACAAACAAACAATTTTTCTAGTAGGTGCCATATTGGTTTTTGATAACAGGGTAAGGCATGGTGTTGGGAAAGAGTCTGGATGTTTACATACAAGTTCATACTGACCTGTTTAGACTTGGTAGGAAGAGTTAAGACATAGATTTCAAAAACTAAAGCTTACTTGGTGGAAGAGGCTCATCGATTGTTGGGTAGTGATGATGTTCGGGCCTCAAGGAAGGAAGCCGGCTTACTGGCTGGGAATTATGGAGTATAGGACATTCACCTATGGACAAGATAGTCAAGGCATTCAGGTTCACTCATGGCTGTGGCAACGTCATCGAAAAGCATGACTGGAAAACAAAAGACTACAGGAAACCCCCAGAGTGGGCAAAAATCTGTTTTTGTGTGTCAGTTTGCTACATTCACAGTCATTCATGAGAGAGGGAACAGAGGGAATTATTATTTTTTAACCCCAAAGAACATAGCCGACCACTTCATGACTACGATACCACACAGACCAATATGTAGGATCAGGGTCTGACTCTGTAACCCCCTGAATCTTCTTGATGGGAAGGGACACAAAAGGGACACATCAGAAAGGGGCACAAAAGAGAAAAAGCAGAGCCCAACTTTGGCCCAGCCAAGGAAACCAGCCTGTTTGAGGGAAGTGCAGCATTTATAAGGCCCCATAAGAGCTTGGTGGGCCTGTGCAAAATATAGCTCCACATTTAGATAGGTTTCATCAGAGGGCTGGGAAGAGGCCATTTTTCAGATTTTGCTTTTGGAATGAAACTCATAGATGGTGCCTTTCCAAGATGGAAACTGGTGGGCCAAGAAGGTAAATTTCTGTAGTATGGAAGCCAGAGGCTGGGGTGGTGGTCAAGGAGCTATGGGGTCTCATGATTTACTCCAGATTATTTTGAGGAAGAAATCAGACAAGCCAGGGTGCTCTGGAAAGAGAAAGGACAAGAGACAAAGGAAGTAGATAAAGGGCAGAAAGACTGAGACAGGAAAACACAGAAGTGGGAGAGAAGGAAAAAGACAGACGGACATGAAGAAATTTTAGAGATAAACATACCCACAGAATGCATGCCTCGATTATTATAGACAGCTAATATTTTCAGCCAGACTTAAAATGAACTGAACAATGTTCTAAAATGGTGTTCCTGTTTCATGATATCCTCAGGTCCTGCAACACTGCTGCCTGTAGAGTGGCTGTGTGGGTGGGAGGCCCACAACACCTGCTGTTTTGGTCACATTATCAGAGACAAATGCTCTTGAGTTTTGGAGAGAGGTAGATGGGCCCAGGCCATCTGGCAGCCGCCATTCAGACTGGTGTCCCCCCGTCTCACAAGATCCTGGCTTTCTGGCAACAGTCTCTATTAGTCAGAGGACAATGGTCTTGCCTTCTCCTTCCTGAACCCTTCGTGGCTGATGCAAATAGCAAGGGTTCCATTTTCCTTTGGGTCAAAAAGGAGAGAAACTCTGAAAGATAGTGGTTAAAGCTTCATGGGCTCGCAGATTTAAAATATTTTCCAGAAATGCCCATAAATGGAAAGGGCAATTATTCTTACTCTAGATCCAGAGGACTGATTTTAAAAATTAATTAGGAAAGAAGTTAGGTAGGTGTAATTTAACAGTATAATTCCTAGAACTAACTTGAAAATGAAAACAGAGATGTACTTAGGAATAAGGGGTCCTTTTAAATGTTGAATATATAACATGATTTCTTGTGCAAACCCTGGTGTGTTACTCAAATCCTTGGGGACCTCTGAGACTAAATGTCAGGCAAGGTGCCCCTCAGGCCAGCATACAGCTTCCTGAGAACTGACTCCTGTTACAAAGATGCGTTCTGTGTTTACCACACCCGTGTTTGTCTTTATATATGCTTCGTGTCAGCAAAGAAAATACAGTGGGTATAGTTGTTATGTCACCAGCTGCAGTATTTTAAATTTAGGTTCTTTAGAGAAACAACAAACTTACCTCTCATCATTAATTCAACAAATCAGGTTAATTACTCCTCCAAGCTAGTGGAAATGCAATATTGTCGCCTGCCGGGGTTAATGGCGCTGACCCCGCCTGCTTGTGAACCCTGAGCAAATGGAATGATGTGACTGATGCAGCTCAGGCCACGGAATGGAGGGAGTGCACAGAAGCAGCAAGCAATTCTGTTCTGCACGAAGCCGCGGCTCTGCACAATCACCCTCCTCTCAAACACAAAGCTAGTGTCCATCCCACTAGAACCTCTGAGAACGAAACACATTCCACCTTAAGAGTTAGCCTCCCTGCTTGTCTGCCTGGAAGAACTATCATGCAGTGAGAGGCCAACCACTTACTTGTATCATCTTACTTAAACCAATAACCCTTTGAGGTAGAGTCTACATTCACACCCATTTTACACAAATGCGGCATGGAGCATTTAGGTAACTTGTGACTAAGAAGTGGGACAGAATATAAACCCAAGGGCCCTGACTCCAGGGCCTGAGCTCACAGGCACGTTGTATTGCTCTTTTCATCCAGTCTGCTGAAGGTTTTTAAAATGTTAGTTTATGTTGAGGTATTCATAAAGGGAAAACAATCTAAATGAAAACAAAGAGTCCAGCTTCCATAAACGGTGGCATGGGTTGTTTGGGCACGGGTACTGTGAGTCTACCTTGGCTAACTTAGTGAAAGAATTTGCAATCCTAAAAGTCCCAGTTGGGGGGCAATAGTGATTCTCATGGAAGGAGAGGGCACACAGGCACATAGCAGGCAGGTGGTGTCGAAACCCTGCTCTCTTTGAGCACGTGCCAGTGAGGGACGGAGGCACAAGGCTGACGCCATTAGCTCAGTGATTCACTGCCAGGGCAGTGAAACTGGCTGTGCAGAAGTCACCTGCCAGGGGATGCACGATCTTCATGAGGTCAACAGCCCCTCTCACAAGTCTGCCCCGTGCCCTCTGTGACCACCAACACGAAGCACACAGGTACTTCTTAACTGTTCCTGAGTTTACAATCTGCCAAATTCAGGAATTTAGAAGTTCCCTTAGAAACAGTCCTGCAAAGTCTTCCACTATGGCCCTGAAACATTTTTCTGTGAAGGGGGCAGCTTATGGACAGCTGATGGACTGTTAGTACCTCAGAGGCATGGACTGTGGTTTTTTGTTTGTTTGTAAAACATGCTTTTATAGAAATGTATACTGAGTCAATTTCCAGTTAACTATGTGTGGATTGTCTCCCAGCCTGGTGGTCAAAATGCACCCCATAGGCTAGTAGGGGTTGACAGACTATGAATCTAGCCTTCTTTTTGTATGACTCTGAACTAAGAATGGTTATTACACTCTTCAGTGTAAAACTGTTTTAAAAATAACTTTTGGTGAGAATAGTTGCTTGATTTTTGCTCTTGACCCCCAAAGCCTAAAATATTTACTATCTGGCCTTTTTCAGAAAAAAGTTTGTGACTTCTGGTCCAAAACATCCCTGCCAGCTCCTAGTGGTGTCCTTTTATGTGTACATTCCTAAACCTCCTTATAATGTGATTATTTTTAATTCCATTGTAATTACTGAGTACCTTCCCTGCATTGTCTGATGCTTATCCATAGCATCTGGCCCAGAACAAGAAGGGACTGGAAAATATCCTTGTTAAAGAAAAGAATTGTCCATCCCAATCTCACTTGTGGGTGCCTTTCCATATTGTATGTCACTAAGGTTTTCCTCCCTGTGCTTCTCGCTTCTTCTTATCCCATGTGTCACTTCTCCTCACTCTTTCTTTCTCTGAAATGTAGAACTGGGTGTTGTTGAATTCTTAAACGTGATTATTTTTTGGTGCTTACTTACTTCAGTTCCTGTGAAAAGGTCAGGTGTCAGGCATTGGCTTAGGTGCTGAGACAGACATAAGGAAGACACAGTTCTGGCTCTTGATGAGCTTACAATCTAGAGACAATAGCACCACATTTTATCTGGAGGCTAATTTAAACAGTAGAATTTGCTAATTTAAGTAATTTAGTAAATTTGGTAATTTAAGCAAAAATAGCAGAATTCTGTGAAAACAACTGAATTCTTTCATATCATTACATGACTTTTGAATTGTTTCCCCCATGTCCCTATCACCTGATTGAAAGATGGTTCGCAATTCTGAATGAGGAAAGGCAAATTAAATTTATATGGGATTCCTCAGACATGACTAAGAAGAAATGTCTTTGGTTAAACTACAGAATACATTTTAAAACTAAAGGTGGCAGCTTTGGGATTAGAATCTTACTTGAAGCAGAGTGATTTATGCATTCACACTATTTTTTCCCTTCCATTAGCCAAATAGTCAAAACAAAACAAAACCCAATCAAACACACGAACCAACAAAAAACAACAGAAACAAACCATAGTGAATTACTATAGCTCTGTAATAAGAGTTTGAAATCAGGGAGTATGATGCCTCCAGTTTTTCTTCCCAAAATAGCTTTAGTATTCAGGGTCTTTTATGGCTCTGTACGGAGTGTTAGGATTGTTCTATTTCTGGGAAAATGCTCTTGGAATTTTGATAGGGATTGCACTGAATCTGTCATATTGCTTTGGGTAGTGTGGACATTTTAACAATATTGATTCTTTCAATCCATGAGCACAGAATATCTTTCCATTTATTTGTGTCTTCTTCAATTCTTTCATGAATGTCCTACAGTTTTCAAGAGAACAGAGAATCCAATGCAGGGTAAGGGGCAGGAGAAACGGGTGAACTGCTTTTTTTTTTAAGTTGAAATAAACTGAATAAAATAAAAAAAAACACAACAATAATGAGAATTAACCACCAGACAGAAATAATGACAAATACATGTAGCTATACATATCCACATGTAAACAAACTAGTTAAATTCTAAACAGAGGTAAAAATCAATGTTCTTCAACTTGTATTAACATTTATTACTAATCTTCAGTATGTTTTGGGAAGTCAGCAGATATTTATACAAGCATCCACCTAATGTTGACGATCATTCACTGCTTGTACCTTTTGACACTAGTCTTAGTGATCTGGTTGCTGTCATGACTAGAAGGGTAACATGTACACTAACCAGTTCTGGTGATTAGTTAAAACAGAGATGCACACATACACATGCACACACACACGTGTGCACCAGTTGCAATTCGTGGTGTGTATATCTATGTATGTATATGTATCTATCTATCTGCGGGGTGTCTGCTAGTCATAGGCACGGATACTGAGATACACATATACACATGCACACATACATGTACAGGACAGGCGTACATTGCCCCAGCAACCCTACTGGGGACTGAGCCTCTCTTGTTTAAACCATGTTGGTGAGGCCTGTGTCCCCCTGGTGGTCCTATTCTCACTCTGATCAGGTTTGAGGTCTAACCTTCTCTCCGATTGCTTGGCCCTGCCACGGGGGACTCCAGACCGTCCACGGTCATCACCACGCTCCCGGTGGGGCCGACCAGCTCGTCTTGCCACGGCCCCGCGCCGTTTGTCAACTCGGGGTCCAGCTCAGGGCTCTGCACCGAGTCGGGCACCGACTCGAACGCGCTGTTCTCCTCCTCCTCCTCGTCGTCCTGCGAGGAGAAGACGGTGCTCTCGGAGATCTTGGCGCTGTCCACGGAGGAGAAGCGGGTGTGGCTGGAGAACCTGCTGCCATTGTAGCAGGAGGGGCTGTAGCAGGAGGCGCTGTAGCAGGAGGAGCTGTAGCAGGAGGCGCTGTAGCAGGAGGAGCTGTGGCAGGAGGGGCTGCAGCAAGACGTGTCACAGCCCTCGCAGCTGTGGTCCCCTCCCTGCCGGGGGCTGGAGTCGCTCTCGCTCCCGGTGCTGAGGAGCGCGTCGCCGTCGGGGACCGTGCCGTTGGCCACGCCCGAGTGGCCGGGGGGCGCCGTACCTGGCGTGGCGCCCTCGGGCTCCTCTCCATCCTCTTCCCTGGAAGGCGGCTCAGCAGCTACCGTGTCCACCTCGCTGAGCCCGTCTTTCTCCGAGGCGTCCTTGAGGGTGGGCTCGTCCTCGGCGCTGTCGTCGTTGGCGCCGCCGCCCTGGGCGGAGGGCATGCTGTGCAGCAGGGTGTGGATGCGCAGGTAGTGCGTGCGCGGGGTCTCCGGATCGCCGCAGGCCGACGCGATCACCGTCTCCAGCTCGGACACCGGCAAGGAGCACGGTCTGCTCTTCCTCTTCGCAGAGGCCCGAAGCTGCAACCTGTCCTCCCCCTGCCCCAGGGCGGACACATCGCCCTCCTCCTCCTCTGCCTGCTCCTTGTTCTCCTCACCCCCAGCCCGGCTCTCTGTCGCCGCTTCCCCTGCCTCCGGCTCCCCGGGGCTGCCTGGGGCTCCCGCGTCCTCCAGCAGCTCGGCTGGGGGCTCCTCCCCTCCCAGGTCCAGCCGCTCGGCCAACTCTTCTGCACTCAGAGCGGGCTCGGCGTCCTCTCGCCCCCCGCCCTGGGGCGCCCCAGCCCCGTCAGGTCCCGAGGAGACCGCACTGTCGTCTCCTGCCTCCGTGGTACCTGCCGCGTCTTCCGTCGGCGTGGCAAGCGCCAGGCCCTCGTCCCATGCAGCGTCGCCGGCGCTGCCCTCGCTGGGCTGCGCGGGCTTCGGGCTCCCGGAGGGCTCGGGCGCACGGTGATCGGGCTCCGCACCGCTGCCCGCCACCAGGTTGCCCTGAATTTCCGCTGGCTCAGGTTCGGTACTCAGGGAAATCTCTTCGTCATCTGCGGGCAAGAAGAAAATGTCATTCCTTCTAGAAGAGGGCATTACTATTCGTGTACTCTGCTGACATGCAAGCCATCCTGAAAGATTTCTGAGTTTGGATACTGGATGTAGGGGTGGATGAGTGTTTCTTCCCGCCAAAGCTGTGCTAAAAAATTCTGCAAGAATAAGGTCTCCTTCTGTTAGTGACAATCTGAAGTCTTGACATATTTCAGAATTCTGTTTCAAGGTAATTCATTTATTTGGTTAATAAACCCAAAACCTAGAGCTACCCCAGTTCTGGACACATGGCAGGTGCTCAGCAATGTTTGCTACATGGAAGATTTCAGAGATGAGGAAAGGGTATATAATTCCTTGCTACACCCAGGCAAGGCTAATTACAATGTTCAGTGTGATTCCTCTGGCTGGGTCTACCAGGATGGCAGAATGGTTAAGTCAAGTTCTTAGGCAACCAGAGAGAAAGAAGGGGCCAGGTGATAGGAGCCAACCACAGCCCTTCAGTAGGTAGCTCAGGCTAGGAACCGTCCAACATGTGAGGTTATCGCAATGGAAAAATAAACATAATCTCCACACCATGGAGCAGCAACCACTGTTTACCCCGACCTTCCCGCAGCTGCTTGAACTACCAGATCCCTGCCAGATGTGAACCTCCTGCTTCTAACGCTCTAGCAATTCAATCACTGAAGAAAAACAATCTCTCTAGTTAATTGTAAGGCTGTCCTTATTGCTATCCTGAAGGAAGAGTCAGTTTTATTCTCAGAATGTAGAAAAGGCTGAGACTGAAAAGATAAAACAGGGTGTTTTCTTACAGTCTGCATAGTACATCAGGCATAGAGAAGTGCGGCCGGTGCTTAATGAGTGGGCAGCGATAAACTCCAGACTCTGAGCTCTGAAAACATCACTAGCTTTAACCACACCTCATAAATGTGGCCCAGGAGGACCAACCAATTCTCAGCATGATCTACACTTAGAATAGGGGTCATGGGAGAAAAGTGGAATTACGAGGCACCTGATCATTCTTACTTGGAAATACGTTTTGGGCTTGAAAAACAACACTGGATGGTTCTGAAGTTTTCTGTCCAACTGATATTTTTCATTTTTCTCTGATATTGTAAAAGCCATTGCACAATAGTAGTTCTTCAATAATATGACATGAATCACATTCACTCATGTTTCTCTTTCATTTATTCACATATGCAATGATTAAACATCCACGGAGTACCTCTTAGGTACGTGCTAGGAGTAAAATGATAAATAAGACATGGCTCCATACCCAGGCATTGTCAATCTCATGCCACTGTCTAACCTTCTACCTTTGGGTCACCAGAATGAAAAGGAGCCTCTCAATCAAGGAAACAGCAATCTGGCTTCTAGAACAAATCACTGGCTTCTGGGCCTCAAATGATGAAGATAAGAGTACCACAAAACCTAGGCATGCCTGGAGAGAACCATGGTTATTGTATTTTAGAAAAGGGAACCACACTATGGCGCTAGGCTAGGACAAGACATGAAGTTCATGCTGAAAATACCTGGGTGGATGGAGGAAGTGATCTCAAATCGGAATTGCAGCTGTCCACTCACATGATCTGTTGGAAGCCTGCGGCCAAGTGTGTAGCTGACCACCCTATCCCTAAAAGGAAATAGGCATCATTACAGATCTGGTTAGTACCTGTCCTCTTAAAGACTGCACAGTGTTTTCTATACCAGAAGGTGAGGCAGGCAAGTCCAAGGAGGCTGTGATAATAGGACATGATCTGCTTGGGTGCATGTGAGACCGTCCTGAGGTGAAGGTGGGGAAGTTGCTTAACAGCACTGAAAAACTTTAAGAAAATCCTTATCAAATATTCTAAAGCAGGGTCAGCCCATCGGCCACATCTGCCCTACTACTTGTTTTGGTACAGCTGTGAGCTTTTCACATTTTTAAGTGGTTAGTAAAGAAGTAAAAGAAGAGTAGTATTTTGTGACAAGTGAAAATCATATGAAATTCAAACTTCAGTTTCCACAAATAGAAGTTTAATTGGAATACAGCCATGCTTATTAGTTTATTGTCTGGGGCTGCTTTATGCTACAATGGCAGAGTTGAGTAGTTGGGACAGAGAACCTAATGTCTACAAAGCCTGAAATAATTACTACCTGACTCTTTACAGAAAGTTTGACAACTTGTGATCTAACTACCCCACTCCAACCCAAAAAAAAGACATGGATATCTTGCTTGCTTTTCTTGTACAAGCTGACAGTTTCCAAATACACCCTTAATCATGGACAGTGCCAGCACTGTTTTATGTACATATATTTATATATATCTGGTTACTGGAGTGATGTGGAATGCTGTGGAAAGCTTCAGAAAGGGACCTACAGCAGCATGGAGCAAAGCAGGATTTGTGGGCCAGGTTCAGTGGCCTGTGAGTTCTGATTACACCAACTCCAGGGTTTCACATAGAGACTCTGAAACTCCATGCTGGACTCTGGCACCATCCCCTCTGCCCACTCAAAGAAATTTCTTAATTATGAACAAATTTTCTAGGGGAAATCAACCTGAAACTTTGCGTTTAGAGTTTCACCAACCATGTAGCTTCAGCAGAGTACACTGCCCCCTACCTTGGCCAAAATAGAAAGAGTAACTACCTTGGAACATTTCAGGAATTAACAAATCCTGTGTGCTCAATGATAACGAAGATATTCCCAAACCACTTATTACTCAGATGATTCTGTGCATTCCATTTACTCATGTTTCACATTCAAAGAAAATGATAAATCACTGGCTGGTAATATTTCTTTCTAAAAAACACCAGCATTATGAAACAAACAGCACATATCCCAATGATCAGCTTACTCAGCATTTTTCTTTGGTAAGCCATGGTTTGGTATTTGGAGTTCCTAAGAAATCCATTAAATAAAGCATTCTATACAGGAAAAAATGGAATGAGCCATAATATATATATATATATATATATATATATATATATATTTTTTTTTAGAAAGGGCCTTCATCAATATTACAAAGTAGATCTACTCTGACCATAAGAGAGAGGTCCTGAACCCAAATCTAGCTGAAATCAAGGGAGGCCTAAAGACAGTCAGACAGGGAGACAAAAATTAAATTATTTTGCTTTACATTTGCTTTCCAGGCTGTTTTTCTTTGCTTCTCACCCAGTTTATCAACTAATGTTTTTTGAGCTTGTGTGATGTAAAATATTGATCCTACAGTTGATACAAAGCATGTAATTGCATAGTCCTGCCTTTAAATAGCTTACATCTATCTGGAGGCATAAGGCAGGACCTCCTAAATGGTTCAAGGCAGAAGTGATATTTCCACAGGAAGCTGAGGGGGTCAGGGCTCCAGGACAGCAGGGGAGAGAACCAGCTGATGGCTGGGATCTTATAGGCAAAGGAGTCGAGGGAGCCTTCTGAGTTGCTTTGTTTTAACAGCCATTCAGTTTGCTATTTACAAAACAAATGGTTATATAGTTTAGTCCCCGTGTGCCAGGGATTGCTTCACAGTCTTTACATACATTTTCTGTTTGGTCCTCACAGCCATGAATGAAGAGTGCGAACACTGTGTGTGACACACTGTGTGCAGCCCCATGAATGTCAGCTCCCTTTGGCTTGCGAGTTAACGGCATGTCTATATGCACACTGCTGCATACAAACCATAAGCTGCACTATCTAATTAAATGTCCCTAATATTCACCATAAGTGACTCCAAAGTCCTTTTGAAAGGCAAAGATCATTAAATTAATACTTGGAAAGATTTGGAAATCCTGAAATTTTTTTTACTCTTTTGATGTCATTCTAAGGGTTACATCATATTGAAGCATATATTTATGGACAGAGGCTATACCTAGTGTTTTCAAAGATAGTTGCCATTAGCTAAGGGAATATATATTATATGAAAATATTTTATCTGGCCAGAGTTCACTTTAATGAGAATTATGAGTGGACATGAATGTAAAAGATACAGAACACAGAAACATTCTCATATACAACCAAATTCTGCAACCAGTATAATTGCTGTCATTCCCTGAGAATTCATGCTTTTAAAATTTCACACATATTATGCAGCATTTTCTATAAACACTAAGCACAAAGCAGGCATATGAATGGAATAATATTCTTCATAGTAAAACAAATTTTAATTTCTACCCATATGAAAAAACTCTGTATTAAGGGCTTCTTTCAATATTGCATCTTAAGAATTTTTTACTCTATTGGCATAAGTATTGAATATGGCAACATAATCAATGAGAGAAGCCAAGAAAAGAAATTCAACACCACTGTCTTCATTTGCATCTCTGTGAGACTATATTGTTGCAGCTTGCAGGCTCCCCTAGCCAGCTGACCGAAGCCTAGTGATATTGGGGTCTGAGTCACAGTTTACCCTATGGCGTGTCTTTCCAGAAGTCTCTGAACGGGCATCGACAGCTTTCCCAAGAAGCGCTTGATGATGGGACGGCTCTTGGCAAACTTGTCCTTCACCTCAATTTCCAGCACATCAGTGGGCAAGGACACAAAGCTGAACTGCTGCAATGAAATAATATGTCACATCAGTGAACTGAAAGGTGCGAGGGCTAGCCAATTCTCAGCCTGCCTTGTATGAAGTCATTACAGAATTTCCCAGTGGCAACATATATATATACACCTACACACCAAGGCCTTAGAATTGCTGTGAGTTCTGTTTATTCAGTAATGAATAATTGCAACAATGAGGTGCTTCCTCAGTGCTTAACAATAAGATTATTCTCTGAGATAGAAATAATATAATCAACTCATCTTAGAGAGAAAGAATGCCACCCTGGCCTCACCATACTCAACACACTTAAAGAAAGAACAGAACAAACTCATCTATAATTAAAGAAATGCACTTTAAATGAATAACATAGTATCTTTTTTCATGATTAGAATGGCAGAGATTTTTGAAAGTTTGATAATACTCTGGGTTCTTGAGAGTGGGAAAAGACAAGAACTCTCTCACACAGTATTGATTGAATGTAAATTGATTTGACTTTTGGGAAGGAAATTGGCAATACTGATTGGCATTTAAACTGCAAATTCCCTTCGATTCAGAGTTCAGCTTCTAGGGATTCTCCCTCTGGATTTACTTTCACAAGTGTGCAAATATATATTTTATAAGGATGATCATTGGAGCATTAAAATGACAATAGCAAAAGACTGAAAAGACCAAATATGTCTATCAAAAGGAAACCAGTTAAATGAAGGATGGTGTCTTTGAAATGGATAACTCTGCTGTCATTAAAAAAAAACAAGTAATTATGCAACCACTTGAAAGATACTTGACAGGCTAGGTCAAAAAGCAAGGCATAGAAGAATATGAAGAGAGATGCCATTTGTACTTTGAACTGAAGAGAAAATGCCTGGAGGGCTCTAGGAAGTGGGCTGGTAGGGGAGGGGAGAAAGCAGAGCCTTTTCACTTAATTCAAAACTGTTCATTTTAAAAATAGCACGCTTTATGACTTTTAAAATAAAGGTAACAACAATTAAAGGAAGACTGTGACCATCAGAAGTTGGCTTGGTCAACAACGAAAGTGTAGAAAAGGAGAGGGAAGTAAATGTTGACATTGCCCAACTCAATCTGGGAGGAGGGCATCTTAATTAATATTGAATGTTGCAGCACCTATAATAGCAGAAATGTAATTATTTTCTTTTATTCTGATTAATTCTTAAAGCAATCTTTTAACTTTAATTTATTTTTAATTACAGAGATGAAATATGTATGTTGGGTGTGCTAATGTTAAAATCCCTTCTGTACCATCACCATAGGCTAGGGCATACTGCAGAAACAAACAGATTCCAAGTCCCTATGACTGGTGGTGGTAAACTTTTGTTCCACGCTCATACTGTTGTTGTGGGCTGGTAGAGAACTCTGCTCATTAGTCACTCAGAGCACGGCCGATGGAGCAGACATTCTCTCAAACACGGCACACCACAGGGACAGAGGGAGAAAACTTTGGAGGATCTTCCTCCCGCAAATGTGTTTACTTCCAAACCCAGCTCATCATTAGAATTAGACACATGCCTCAGCCAACCACAGGGAACGGGAAGTATGATCCTACAGCACGTCTGGGAGGTAAAGAGAGGAAATATTTGGTGAACAGCATTAATGACTTCCATACCCTCCATGTGGCCCTTCTAATTTTCATTATATATTAGCTTAGTTCACTTCTAATTCCTAAGAACCAATCATTCCCAGTACTGACAAAACTGGATTTATGGACAGGCTAAGTTTGAGGATCAAACCCAGAAACAGGTACTCCTCTAAGAAGGCCTGTCTGGGTGAGAGTCCAGGCCCTGTGCCTCAGGTCTTCAAAACTTCTAGATCTTTGGTCCAGTAATTCCATTCTGAAATGTATTATAATGGATCTTTATTGTTCATTATTTAATCATGTTTATTGAAATATAGTTTATATACAATATTATATTGGTTTCAGATTAATAACAGTGATTCATCAATTATATACATTATTAAATGCTCACAAGGATAAGTATAGTTACCATCTTTCACCATACAAACATTTTACATTGAGCTATATTCCCCATGCTGTACTTCCATCCTTGTGACTATAAGTTATTTTATAATTTAAAGTTTGTACCTATTTATCTCCTTCACCTATTTCATCTGATCCCCACCTCCCATGGTAACCAACTGTCTGTTCTTTGTGTTTATGAGTCTACCTCTTTTTTGTTTTTTCCAGATTTCACATATAAGAGAAAACACAGGGTATTCCTATTTCTCTGAATGACTTATTTCACTTAGCATAATACACTCTAGGTCTACCCACATCATTGCAAATGACAACATTTTAATCTTTTTTATGGTTGAGTAGTATTCCATTGTATATATGTACCACTTCTTCTTTATCCATTCATCTATTGTTGGACACTTAGGTTGCCTCCATATTTTGGAAACTGTAAATAATGTGGCAATAACAACAGGAGTGCATATGTCTTTTTGAATTAATGATTTTGTTTTCTTCAGGTAGATTCCCAGAAATGGAACTTCTGGGTTGTATGGTATCTCTATTTTTATTTTTTTGAGAAACCTCCATACTGCTTTCCTTAGTGGCTGCACCAGCAGTGTACAATCCCACCAGCAGTGTACAAGGGTTTCCTTTTCTCCACATCCTTTCCAACACTTGTTAGCTCTTGTCTTGTTGATATTAGGCAGTCTTACTGATGTGAAGTGAATCTTCATTGTAGTTTTAATTTGCACTTCCCTGATGATTAGTGATGTTGTGCATCTTTTCTTGTGTCTGTTGGCCATCTACCTGTATGACTTCTTTGGAAAAATGTCCATTCAGGTCTTCTACCCATTTTTTTATTGGACTATTTGTCTTTTTGGTGTTGAGTTGTATGTGTTCTTTATATATTTGGATACTAGCCCCTTATCAGATACATCATTTGCAAATATATTCTTCCATACTGTAGGTTGCCTTTTCATTGTGTTGATGGTTTCCTTTGCTCTGCAGAAGCTTTTAGCTTGATGTGATCCTACTTGTTTATTTTTGCTTTTGTTTCCCTTACCTGGGGAGACATATCTGGAAAAAATATTCTAATATTTATGTTCAAGAGTTTACTGCCAATGTTTTCTTTTAGGAGTTTTATGGTTTTAGGTATTATATTTATGTCTTTAATCCATTTTGTATTTATTTTTGTGGTGCATAAAACAGTGATCCAGTTTCATTCTTTTGCATGTAGCTGTCCAGTTTTCCCAACACCAGTTATCAAAGAGGCTGTCTTTCCCCACTGTATATTCTTGCCTCCTTTGTCACATATTAATTGACCGTATAGGCATGGTCAATTAATGTGCTTTCAATTCTATTCCATAGGTCTATGGATCTGTTCTTGTGCTGGTACCATACTTTTTTGAGTACTGTAGCTTTGTAGAATAGTTTGAAATCAGCATTATTCCTCAGGTTTGTTCTTCCTCAAGATTGTTTTGGTTATTCAGGATCCTTTGTAGTTCCACACAAATTTTAGGATTATTTTTTCTAGTTCCATGAAAATTCTATTGGTGTTTTGATAGGGATTGCACTGAATCTGTAGGTCTTTACATTCTAATTAATAGCAGTGGATGGTAGTGGGCCTCTGCCCAACAGATGGCAGTAATAACTCCCTAGTTGTGAAAACCAAAAATGTCTCCAGACATTGTCCAATGTCCCCTGGGAGGAAACTCACCCTTGATGAGAATCACTGATATCCCTACCATCTTCAGTTCCCCAAAGAGATGCTAGGACTAGTGTTTAAATATGTGGGCTATCTGTTTTGGTTTGCATTGTTACTTAATAGGACATTTATAGAAATAAGATACTTTATTTGTTATATTCGATCTTGTTTCAGAAAAATTATGATGTAGATTCTCTATAAAAAGAACTTCCATAAATTGAACTTACTGAAATAAAAGAGGAATAGCTAACTGAAGGAAATATTTAACTGACAACTATATAAACTGGCAGAGAGTAGGAGAGCATTGGTAGCAAGGGAGCCAATGGCTCAGGAGAAGGGGAACATTGTCTATTCACTCACAAACACTTGTCGAGTACCACCTCCGCCCTGGGTGCTAGAGACAGCCCCACTGTTAAGTGCTAGATCCATAGATCTCTAACCTTAAAGTCTCAGCTGTATTTTGCAGGTAGACAACGATGAAACAGAAAGTGCTGAATTTCAGTGAGAGCCATGGCATATGGGAAAGAAAGGGGCCACAAATTGCCCAGACTGCATTTTCAAGATTAAAGGCATGTGGGGGCACTGATAGCTAGGAATGAAGAAAGGGGCTGAGTGGATGAATGCCCCAAAGTGATCAGGAAAGAGAGTGATAGAAATAGGGGGTTGGGTATGGAAGGATAGTAGACTGTAAAGAAAGCTGGGGAGCTTGTAATATTTTAACAAGATTTAGGGTGTAAGCATTGGAAGCATTGGAATGGTCAGTTGGTGATGGATGGAACTGAAGGTCAAGGAGATTGATAAGGTCAAGGAAACGAGGATGTCTGATAGGTCATTCATGTGGATCCTTATCACCACAAAAATGGTAGATCTTGGATAGAAAGGGAAGATGTTGCCATAGATAGAAAGGTCTTTACTGTCATGACAGAGTAAATGATGGGACTCATAATTGCCTCAATGTAGCCAAGACAGTAAGGATATTAATATGAGAGGGTGATACTATAATAAAAAATGAGAAAATAGTTGTGGGAAATTTCAGAGACATTTTCAACATGATTTGGAAAGTATATTCACTTAGACATTTAGGGAAGAGTATGAGAAAAGATGACCCCAGTCTGACAGAGAGGAAGTAAATTCTATGATTCATTTATGCCCACTCATAAACTTAGGCAAGTGGGGAATGGTTGAGAACTGAAAAGTGGTAGAGATGGTTAACATGGTTTAGATCATGTTGCTTTTGAAAAGGCAGGAGAATATTCAGATACAAGGCAGAAATACCAACTAGAAACCAAGATTACATGCCTGGAGATGTGGGATAAGAGTATTCCTAATTGTTATGTGAAACAGGTCATGTTATGCATTTAGAGGGGGCATCTAGTTTTGTCTCTCCTCTCTTGCAGCTGGACATAGGCAGAATAAAACACCAGCTCTGTTCACAAGAATCTGCCTGGTACCATTCAGCCAAACACTATTATTTATTGCTGATGAAAGTCACATGGAGTAGGCTTGCTGCTTCCTGTGCAAAAGTTCTCCAAGGAGGAAAGCAGGAAAGAAGGGAATGGAGCACGCAAGCTGTAGCTTCTCCTTAGAACCTTGCATGGCACACGATTTCAATTTAGGTGCCACTATGCACTGAGTCTAAAATAGTGCCGCCTAAAGTCAGTGATAATGACAGAAAAACAACTGCATTAGGAGAGCTATAATTGACTTGAGAGTAATTATTTTCCCTCACTAGCAGCATTACAGGGTTTTATATTAGGAAGTGGTAGGTACCCTTGGAGTCTGGGTGTAGAAGACCTGTCACTCTAAGTGGTGTGTAGCTTGACCTCATCCTAGGAAGGGAGCACCAGAGACAATTCTGCTGGGGCATGCGCCCTGCAGCTGTGGGAATCTAATTGTTTCAAATAGTAAAGGCTGTTCTTCCAAATTTGTGATAATATGGAAAGCTTACATATCTTCTAATGCCTAAGAGCTGGGTCTTGCCTGGGCCTCTACCATCACCATAACAGGCTCTGAGAATCCTCAGTCTCAGAACAGAATATTATTGATTTTATTGGCAGGCACTGCCATGACAAAGTTAGGCCAAGATTTACTTGTGGCTGGTGGAGTGGGAAGCAACGTTTGTATATGTGGGTACATATAAATATGTAATGTATATGTAATTATATATTATTCATGAAATATATCAGATACAAAAGTATATATTATACACACATGTATTCTATCTTTCTGATCCATATCCACATTTCTGTCTCTAATCTTTTGCTTCTGGATATGATTCAATTAAACACCTATAAGGAAGGAATGGGATTAGAAAACTAGATTAGAAACCAAGAAGACCAACTTTGCTGTGTGATCATTGCAACTTAACTAACCTTTCTGTGCCTACTTTACTCCTAAGAGAGAAGAAAGAACTGTTCTCCCTGATTTACTCTGGGCACATACTTTGTTGGAAACTTGTCATCTTTGTTGGTGTAGCTCCTCCTCTGCACACCTTTGTCGACCCTGCTTTTCTTACCTTCAGGAGCCAATATCCAATCAGTCACTGAGTCTAAACACTTATTCACTCTCATGTCCTTTCTCGCCTCTTCCCTTTTGTTGCCACTGGCCTATGTATGGCTCTTGTCCTTCCTTGCTCACATAATGACCTCCTAAATCTTCCTTGTTCACATAATGACCTCCTAAATGGTCCCCGTCTTCAGCTTCTCTCTTACAGCTGTCAGTAAAGTTATATCTCTGAAACACAGACCTGATCAATTCATTCTCCTCTGTAAGAACTTCCCCTTTCTTCTCAATTACAGGATAAAATCCAAAATTTCCTAACGACATGTCTGGTTCCTGCCAACCTTTCATTTATTATCCTGGTTCTCTGAAAACCTCATTTTTTTTTCACACATTTTTCCAGACTTTCTATCTAACTAGGAGTTGTTCCTTCCCAACTTCCTTGCCATTCCAAACTCCTACTCAACCTTAAAAAGCCATTCACGTGAACTTTCTTCTTTGAAGCCTTTTCTGACTTTGGAAACCACCAACAGAGACAGCTGTTCTTTTTTTCTGCTTCAATATTGCCTCCACGGTTCTTATCACACTGTTTATTTTCTTGTGGTTGATGAGGATGCATGTGTAGTATCTGTTTTTAGTAGAACTCATTGCACACAGAAATCACATATTACAAGTGTACTGAGCACTCTGATAAATGAATGACTAGCAACTTCCTGAGGTGATTCCATTCTAAATCAGACACTGAGGCTGCAAAAGTGAAACACAATCCAAGGTTGTAGGTGAACTAAAGTACTCTTCTGTGAGCACTAGGCTGAACCTTCAATGCCCAAATCATGCTAGTTATTATCGTGGTAGAAAACCTAAGAATTATATTATAGTGTGTAAATAAGAATTATATTACACACAGCTGACACTTGAACAACATGGGGGTTGGGGGCTCTGATCCCTTGTGCAGTTGAAAATCCAGGTGTAACTTTTAATCCCTCAAAAACTTAATGACGAATAGCCAATGTTGACCAGAAATGTTACCAATAACATAAACTGTTGAGTAGCAAATATTTTGCATTTTATATGTATTATATACTATATTCTTACAACAAAGATAAGCCTGAGAAAATGTTTTTGCAAATTGTCATAAATCTCCAAAAAATTTTCCAATATGTTTGCTGAAAAAAATTTGCATATAAGTGGGCTTGTGCAGTTCAAACCCATGTTATCCAAGGGTCATCTGTCTATGGATATATATATATATATACACACACACACACACACGCACACACACGTACATAATATGGATTATATTATAGTGAACTACTATCATAGCAACTATAATATAAGGACTATACTATAGTGGACTTTTCTGAAACAAAAGCAAAGTGAAACTCTTCATTTGGGCATGTGATGTGGACAATCTCACAGGCTAGCACAGAAGAATAATAAATATGGTAGGGAAAACTGTGAAATGACCCTCAAGATTCTCACTCTATCCCTGCCACCTACAATCCCATATGATTCCTTCTTTAGGGCTTGTGATGGATGTCACATCCCTGATTTGGTTGCTAATTAATGGCCTTTGAGTCAATCAAAAGGGATTGTCTGGGTGGGCCTGACCTCATTACGTAAACCCTTTTATTTAAAAGACTGGACCTTTTCTGAAGTCAGAGAGATGGATAGGAAGTGTGAGAGGAATTCAACACAAGGGCTTTGATGATGGAGAGGGCCACACGGCAAGGACCAGAGAACAGCCTCTAGGAGCTGAGAGTGGCCTCCAGCTAACAACCCAAAAGATCTTATGAAAAATCTTTTCTCTATACAGTCTCTAGATGAGGATAGAGGTCAGCCAACACCTAATTTCAGCCTCTTGGACCTTGAGCAGAGAATCTAGTTAGGCTGTGTCTAGACTTCTGCCTTATAAGACTATGAGGTAATAAATGGCTTTTGTTTTAAGTTGCTAAATTTATGGTCATTTGCTACACAGCAATAGAAACCTAACAATATAACCTAAATTAGGGTAAGTAAGAGCAGGATGAAAATACTTTCTGAGTAAGTATGTAGTGTTATTCATTGACAACCAGTGTTTATTTAAACACTGTATTGTAGCATCTCCTAAGCTGGCTTCTACATGATGTCAAGAGTTCCAAGAAAAAAAAGTGGGCTCTGATGAGAAGCATGGGGTTAAACAACAGAAAACAGATTTTTTTTTTACTGTCAGGTGACACACACTTTAATTAGATATATGGGTTTCATGAATCTGCAAGACAGAATACAGTGCCTTCCTGTTTGACTGCAGCACCTTCCCTGGCTGTGTGCATGTGTGTGTGTGTGTGTTTTATATGGCAGACTGCTGTCAGGCAGATCATGGTTTGGAAAATTGGTACTTTGCGTCCAGTTATAGTTCAAAGTGCTGAGGGAAAAATAACTGCCAAGCAAGAGTTTTCTACCCACTAAACTCTCATTCAAGAGTGAAGAATAATTAAGACATTTCAAATACATATAAACTTGGAAACTTTACTATCCACAAACTGTCAGGACCTTTTTCAGACTTATAATTTATAAATTATAATCATATCATTATATATAACTTTAAATCTATTTTTAAAATAGATTCAAGAGAAAATAGGAAACCTGAATACATCAATAACTATAAAAGTTGAATCAATAATCAAACATCTCATCACCATGTCACTTTATAAGTAGCTCATCAAAACTCTTTGGAACAGATAATCTCTATCTTATATAAACTGTTCAGGAAGTTAAAAATAAAAAAAGAGGCAGCCATCCAAACCAGTTTTGAGGATAAGATGTCTTGATACAAACTATATAAGAATATTATAAGAAAATAAAATCAAAGACACCTTATTTATTAACATACTTGTAAAAATCTTAAATTAAATTAGTTTCAAATCAAAAGCAGCATTTGTATGAAAAATGCAATGTCTTCCAGGCTGCATATTACCTGTGTGACCCTTCCTCTGAGATCAGGGGCCTCTCTCCCTCCTTGGTCATTCCCAATGTTCTTCTAGAGGGTGTACAAGACCCAGACTTTTATTTTATATACTAACTTCACTTTATCTTACTTTTTTACTAAAAAAAAATTCTCTGGTTTCATTTTTCTCACCTATATTTAAATATATTAAATACTCATGCTGTATTGTATGCATTTTGCATATTTTGAGGAACAAGACGGGATGTAAATATTTGAAAGGGTATACAAGATTCGGTATGGCCTCAGAATGGGCACTGTGTGCTCCTAGGAAAAATCAGGTCACCAAATGTCCCATATCTAAAGAGATGGGCCAGCAAATGGAGCCAGACCCCCACTCTCCTCTTCTCTCCACCATCTGTTAAGTGAGAAAATCTTTGCCTCCACTTTTCCCCTCTTAGCTTCCAACAATGGGGTCATCACCCTGCACAGAAAAGATGAAGGGATGCCCAGACACCAACCAAGACTCCATTTCTCTCAAAAGTCCTGGGGGTGGAGGGAGAGCAAGAGAGAAGACTGTGTCTTCTTTCCACTTCAAAACACTCAAACCACAACCTAATCTGGAGTAGATGGGAGGAAAAGAGGTTTAAACTGAATAGGAAATTGGACTGATTGAATTTTTATAACTAACCAGAAAGTTAGGATGTATCTGATACATTATTTAGTTGAGCATGTCTGAATGCAGTGATGGGAAAAAAATAAAACCAGTTATGGTATCATGCCACTGAACTGAGGCAGCTCAGTCAAACAGACATCTATCTATCCATCATTTATCTATCTATCTATCTATCTATCTATCTATCTATCTATCTATCTATCTATCATCTATCTATCTATCTATCTACATATGGTGAGGGGTAGATGGCAGGTATATAAAATATCCCCTTCTCAAATATTCTTTTGGTTACATTAGCTGGGTTTGAAAGCTTATTGCTAACACTATCATTATGGAGTTGCCACCTACTCTTTCATATTATCTGTGGACCACAGGCTATCCCCTTTCTATCACCCAGTCAATGGACTTGTGCTGTATTACTTCTGCCTGTACATCTCTCTCACAAAAATATTAAGTTACATGCATATCCTCTAATGCCTCCCTTAAATGTAATATTCTCTTAGTCAAAAATGGATGCAGTTACTGGCTTAAATGTTTACCATAAGATTTTTCAAGATACATAATATCTTGCCTTTAAAATAAGCAAAATCCTAGAAAATGTGAGATTAGCTAATTAATCATGTTATTACTATAATAATTTTATAATACATGAAATTAGTCAATTGCTGGATCATAGTAATTCAGTTGTTACAGAACTGCAAATTAAAATCGTTGATAATATGACAAGACCTCTATTGATTTTCCCTGATATTTTTAACTTTAAAAATATTGTTGTTTATATTTGCTTTTGTTCATATTTCTTTACTGACTTCTTTTCCAGGCTAATTACCCAAAGCACTGGAAAAAGCTGAAAAAGCTAAGGACTATAAAGCCTGACATGACTTGAGATTTGTCACTGGGGCATTGCCATGAACTTCCTGCAAGACAAGTCTGATGCTGACAAAGATGGGGACCTGCTACTAGGCCCCTCAGAAGGAAGGAATCTCAGTCAGAGATGGCCTTGCTGAGGTGGAGTACCTGAGTAAGGAAAGAGAATTCAGAGGACATGGCAATTTCTGTGATTTAGTCTCCATTGGCTATTTGGCTATTTCACTTTCATTCATTAAAATAAATATGGCCAGGATAGATATACCAAGGACACCTGTATACCATGTCTGAAATTCCTTGGGTCATCTCCCATCTGCCTGCTCCACCATCCCTGATCCTTTTCTTTCCTGGTTCCTAGCTCCTCCTCTTTGGCTCATCTGTACTTGATTCTGTACTTATCAAGCCTTCATGCATGGAAATCCACTAACATCTGTTTCTCCCTGACTCTGGCCTTGCCATTGATTTCTGCTATCAGCCCTATAGGATGTCATCAGCTTAACAAATGTCTGTCAGTAAAAAAGGCACTACCCAGTTCCAGCTCTGATTTGTAGTGCTTGCCAGTTTTCTTAGTGTAAATACTCCCAGCACAGCTGACTTCACTAGGTGAGGAGCTGGGATGAGCTGTGCGTGTTGGTTCCCGGGAGCTCCCGGGAGCTGGCTCCAGCACACGCTGATCCCATGGACTGCTAAACTGACCCCTCGCCCAGCTCACTCTATTCCTTCATGAGAAATTAGGAGGTATTGGGTTTTACTGCTGCTCTCAAAACCTCCACTTCTATCTTACTTCCTCGGAGGTTGCAAAACGATGCAATAAGACTAGTACAAGGGATACTTTAGCTAGTCAGCATCCAACTGATCCTGGGTCCCATGTCAATGAGTGAACCTGAGGCAACGCCTGGAAACCAGAGGCAGAACTGCTGGAGCCTTTCTGTTTATAAGGTGATGCTCCATTCACAAGTTTCTTTCATAAAAGGGTTCAGCAGCCGGTTTAACCAATAAAATAAATGATTTGGTGCTTACATGACTGCTAGCACCAGGTTTGCATTTGGAGAATCTTTTTCTTCCATAAATTTTTCCATTAATGATTTTTGAGTTTATGACACTCTGTACCTTGTCCAGGTCAAAAGTGCAACTTAATTTTTGATTACATTACCTCTTAACCTCCAATCAATCAGACTGAGGTTAATCATCTATTTTAAACCAATCAGAGTTTGGTTAAAACTTGTTAGGGCAGGCTGATTAGGGTAATCATTTAGCAGCTGTGCTTACCTTCCGGAGATCACGGGTCTCGGCTAGGCACCCCTATTTATCTCTAGCGGATGGGGCCCGTAGCCAACCTGGTCTGCTCCATCAGTCAAGTTTTGGCAATTTCCCGGCCCAATACATCTCATTCTTATTTGTTTATGATGTTGTTGGGGTGATTAAATGTGATAACTCTGGTAAACCACCTATTACTACTGGGCACCTGGAAGAATACTCTGATGTTTAGCCTGAGCCTAGAATCGCTGCTAAATGAGAAAGGAATTGTTGACTCTTCCCATATTTGACTCTTGCAGTACCAGGACAGTGTTTTGTGGTGTGGCAAACTGAAGGGTACTGTTGTGGAGTTTGGTGTCTAACTAACATGGGCCCACAGGCAGCCCCAGCACTGGAAGCTGCCCTGAGCTACCTGTACTGTTTAAAGTTCCTCTCAGGTACCAGAGCCCTATGTTAAGTGCACTGGGGGATACTCCAGGGACCCAGTGGATCAAAGTGAGGCATACAGCTAATTATATCTACAAATACACTTCTCCACACTTGCTATTCCCATCCTGGTCCAGGCCTCATTGTCTCCTTCTCAACTTCTGCAATTGGCTCCTAACTGATGTCACCTCTCCCACCTTCCCTGGATTCAGCAGGGTGTAAGAGTTATTTGTTCCACACCTCACTGGCATTAGTTATCTCTGATCTCCTTCCTTTTAGCCATCTGGTGGGTGCACAGTGGTATCACACTGCACTTCTAATTTCTGGTCCTGGATGACAAATGAAGCGGAGAACCTTTTCCTGTGTTTTTCCTTTGTGAGGAGGCTGTTCCAGTCTTTGGTCCATTTTTCTGCTATATTCTGTCCTTTTTCTTTTGATGTGTAGGGGTGAGTTTGTGCCTTCTACATAACTGACCTTTGTATTTCTATATAGATTTAGAATTAGCTTGTCAAGTAACGTTAAAAACACCTCTTAGGAGTTTGACTGGGATATCACTGAGTCCACAGATCAATTTGAGGAAGAATTAACACTTTAGCAATGTTAAATTTTCTAATCCTTGAACATAAAGTAGCTCTCCTTTTATTTAGGCTGCTTTTAATTTCTCTTAGAAATGTCGCAATGCTCAGTGTAGAGATCTTTCATATTTTTGTTAGGTTAATTCCTAGGTATTTGAGTTTTCTGATGCTATTATAAACGATATTTTAAATTTTTCTTAAATTTTCTCCTTGCATATAGAAATTTGGAAGCAAGAGGATATTTTCTACAATATTTACTATGAGAAACTGGGCAAACTCCTGGAAGTAAACTTCACAATATTGTGAGGACCAGCCTACAATTGGGTTCCCAGAAGTTTTAACCATCAACGTTGTGCGCACCGACCCTCCAGCAATTTATCAATGACAGTTCAGGTTTCCTACCCTGGCTTTGGTTCCCTGGCAATCTCTGCTCATGAGTCTCTGCTCTAGTAAGCTGTGACTTCCTGCATTCATCTCTGTGTCTCTGCAATCTTGGGGCAGCAGCTTTCTCTACATCCTCACCTCTCTTGTGAATACAGGGAGAGTTGTTGATATTTCAGCCTGTTCAGCTTTTGACTTGTTAGGACTGAGTGATGACTTCCAAACTCTTTTCATGTGGAGTCAGAAACTGTAAGTTGCCAAAGCAATTTTTAAAATGAAGAAAAATGTTGAACGGCTTTACCTACCTACCTACCAGGAAGCTACAGTAATCAAGGCAGAGACATAATGATGAAAGGAACAGCAGATTGTTCAGTGGAAAGGAATAGAGAGCCTAGAAACAGATTCACACATATTTGTTCAACTGAATTTTGACAGAGGCAACTGCTCAATACAAAGAGGAACAAAATCTTTTGAACAAATGGTGCTGGAACAACTCACCATTGATACTGAAAGAAATGGATGTCGATCCTTATCTCACACCACACACAGAAATTAACCTGAAATGGATCCTAGCCCTATACATAATAGTAAAACTGTAAAACTCCTAGAAGAAAACTTAGTAGTTAATCTTTAATAACATGGGTAGATTTTTTAGTTAGAATGCAGGAAGCATGGGCCATAAAAGAAAATTACTTGATAAATTGGGCTTTATAAAGTAAAACTTGCTCTTTGAAATACACCACTAAGAAAACAAAAAGGCAAGCCAGTAAGTGGGAGAAAATATTTGTAAAATAAATATGTGATAAAGGACTTGAATCAAAATATATAAAGAACTCTCAAAACTCAGTAAGTTAAATATCTCCAAGCACATCACAAAAAATATATATACAAATGGCCAAAAAGTACATGAAAAGATACTCAATTTCATTGGTTAACATGAAAATGCACATTAAAACCACAATAAGTTACCACTGCACATCTACTAGAATAGCTAAAATTAAAAAGAATGACGATACCAAGTGTTCATGAGGATATGCAGCAAATGGAATTCTCATACACTACTGGTGGGAATGTGAACTGGTGCAACCACACAGGAAAACTTTTTGGCAATTTTCATTCGCCAATATGACCCAGCCATTCCACTCCTAGGTGCTTCCTAAGGGAAATAAATTGGTAAGGCTTGTACCTGAATATTCATAATAGCTTTGTTCACAATAGCTAATATCTAGAAACAATCTGAATGTCCATTGAGTGGATAAACTATATGTGGTATGCCTGTACAACCTGAATGTTACTCAACAGTAAAAAGAACAAACTATTAATGTCTGAAACAAACTATTAATGTATGCAACAACCGGAAAGAATAAAAAAAGCAGTATTTTAAACAAATGAAGCCAGAGACAAAAGAGTGTATACTGTAGGATTCCATTCACATAAAAGGCAAATTTATCTATAGTTCAGAATTTGATGGCCAGGGATGAAGTCAGGTCTAAACTGAAAAAGCGGTACTAGTAATGGATGATGATGGAAATGTTCTGTGTCTTTAATATGGTGGTGATTTCATAGAGATATAAAATTGTCAAAGCTTATCAAATTGTTCGCTTGAAATGAATGCAATTTTTTCACTTGTATGTAATGAATTGTGTTTATGTGTGTAAGTTGTCCCTTAATAAAGATAAGGATAAAAAATAATGTAAAGAGTATTAGATAATATTTATTAGATAAATAAAATTGCCTATGACTGGAAGTTGAAAAAACAATACCAGTGTCTGGGCCTTTGCACTGTTTTTCTATTTGCAGTTATGTACTTCACAGAAAAAAATTCTGATGCTCATAGTTACCAAAAACAGGAAGATTTTTGCTGTTCTGTTTGAGAATGAAATGTTTACCATTATGATAGATTTTTAATCACATTCTCCACGTGCAAGTGTCCTAACTGGATTTCTTTTTCCATAATTGTTACTGGCCAGGTGGGCAGCATATACCTTGGTGACTGTGAACAAAGAATCATGGGGAGGGATCTGTAAGTGCAGAGCTATTTGAAGTGCTATGCAGTTATACCAGATCCTTGAAAGGAAATTCATGACCTGGAAATTTGGTAAACTTCTGATAAAAATGGCTTACTCTTGTGAGCCATTTTTGTGTTTAATTGCGTCCTGCATCTTTCGCCATTAGCAGATTTGTGGGAAGACCGTCTAGTACTAACTACAGTGTGGGGAAGCAGTTACTTCCTTTCTTGTTCAGCCAGACTTCAGCAGATGAGTAGACTAGTGCCAGAGAGAAACTGATACATCTACTGAGTTTTTAGTGTTAACCTTGCATTCTTGGAGTAAATAGTTTCATAAAGATCAGCCTTTTTATGTTGCTGGATTCCATTAGCTAATGTTCTATTTAGCATAATTACACAGATTTTCATGAGATAGCTTGAACTGTAATTTATCTTTCTCGTATTGACTTTGTCAGATTTTGCTATCAAAGTCTTGTTTGTCTCCTAAAACAAATTTCTTTGCTCTGGAAGAATTTATATAAGATCATTGTTATTTCTTCATTAAATGTTCGGGAGAATTCAAATAGTGACTGTTTGGAAAGATTTTTTTGTGGAAAAGTTTTAAGTTACAGATTCAATTTCCTTGTTATATAGGACTATTCAGTATTTCTATTTATTCTTGTATCAGTTTAGTAATAGTAATATGTGTTGTTTTTGGCGTTTTCCATTTCATCTAAATTTTCAAATTTACTAGCACAATCTTTCCATAATACTCTCTTTTTTAATACATGTAGAATCACCGTGTTTCAATTTTTATTAATTTCTCTACTATGCCTTTTTTTTCTAATTCAGTGATATCTACATTTATCTTCTCCATTACACTAGTATACTTCCCTCTTATCTCTGTGTGTTTGATTTGCTCTTAATTTTGTAGCTTAATCATATGGACTCAGTTGACTGATACTTAGCTTTTCTTCTTTTCTAATTTAGCTGCACCCCACCACTTTAGCTGTCATATATCCATTATTATTTAGTGCAAAATATTTTCTATTTTTTATTTACTTCTTTTTGTATTCTATTTTTAAATTATATATAGTTTTTACTGTGTTTTCTTCTTTGACCCATAGATCTTTTAAGGAGTTTTTTGCTTAATTGTCAAGGCAGGCATTTTTCTAGTTTTCTAGTTTTTTTATTATTTATGTCTAGCTTTGTAAGTTTAAAAACACATAAAATAGTATTTAAAAATCTACCTCTGATAACTGCAATAATAAGTCATCTGTGGGTTTGTTTTTACTGTCATTGTCAGATAATAATACTGAGTCAGACAATTTTAATTAATCAGGGACTAACTGAGCTGTCTAAGATGTCTTAAAGTTATCTTCTATTGGTTTGCCTACACTGTCGCCAGCCAAGCGTCCAAATGAGAATCTAGGGTTTCGCTATCACATCTCTCCCTTGGAGGACCCAGACCTTCAGGTTTTGTCTCTTCAGCCTGTGAGATTACATATAACTCTTCCTCATCTTCAGTAGCTTTTTGCCTACCTCTCATAAAAACAAGTTGCAGAAAGTTAGTTCCCTTAAAATTCTATTCTCTCCAGATCTTGACCACACAGCTCTGGTCATCTTGACCATTTTCTGATGTCATCACAAATGCTTTTTAAAAAAAAAATTTTATCTGGCTTTTCTAGGTGTTTCCATGCTAGTGTGCCATGAGCTGCTCCATGAGAATCAGAAGCAGGAATCTACTGCTTCCCCTCTTGACTCTTTGTAATCCATTCCACACATAGCACAGGAACATTTTAATAAAATTTTAATCAGATCATAATGCTTCCCTTTGGATAAGAAGTCCAATGGCTTCTTATCACATTTAGATTAAAATCCCAACCACTTTCCATTTTTCCATGACCAACAAAATGGCAGTCCTTGCTTCTCACCCCAACTTCACTTTATCCCCACCCCATCCCTCACATACATACTCCTTTTCTCCAGCCACAGTGACATTCCTGCTGTTGTTTAAACCTGTCAAGCTCATTACACTCAGGCCTTCAGGCTAGCGGCTTCCTCTGTCTGCAGTGCATGTCTAACCAGGTCTTCGTGTGTCAGCGGCTCAGTTCATGTGGCAGCAACTCCAAAAGTCCTTCCTGGACCACTGCTGTCTAAGGTAGCTTCTCTCCATCATGCATTTCATGTGACTTATCTGCCATTGAAATTACTTTGTTAGTCTATTTTGTTTTGTTTCCTCAGGTTAGAACATAAGCCCCATGAGGCAAGGCCTTGTCAGTCTAATATTCTAATCTTATGACCAGACTCCAGGCTGATAGTGCACATGTGTAGGGATTAATTCACCCACCTTTGAGGGCAGAGACAGAGAGGATGGGGCGGAGGCTGACAAACGGCATGGTCCCAGGCTGATTTTTATCTGTGCTCGATCCATTTGATGTTTTTGAGAATTTGCTTTCAGGAGTTCCCTGGTTGATTTAGTGGTATAAATATATGCTCTGTGGATAAGTAACCCAAGACTCTTTAGTTGCTGCTGTTTCTATTTAACTTCTCTGTGTAGCTTTAATCTTGTAAGTGCTCATTATATCTATCCAGGAAAGTAAACAGAAGTGAAAATCAAAGAGAGTGTTCTCTGGGTGAAGATAGTTTTTAATTACAGTAATAGTGAAGAAGCGGAGATAGATCAATCAATGTGGAAGTCTCCTTTGAAATCTTTAAGGCAACATTAATCATAGAAATAAATTTATCATTTAAACCACACATGAAAGGATATTCTTGCTCTTAAATGCAGCAACTTCAATGATTTCTCATTGAACATTCTTTGTAAGTCAGTAAATACAGAAAGCAGCTGGAAGTTTAAAGACTTGCATGAATCCTGAAGGAGCAGGGAGTCTTCTTTTCTCTGAACAAGGTGCAATGTGAGACTCCGAAGCCAACATTAGCTTTTCTTTGTAAGGAATAAGGGAACCATGCTGGACGTGTGCAACTGCAGTACACCCAGCTCAGTCGCCATCTCGTGGCTGTGCATTCCACAAGCTCCAACCACATGACATTTCTAAACAGCTCCCTGAGTGTGGGGTGCCTTGGTACCTTTGCATATTAGTTCCTTCTACCTGGAATGCCCACCCTTCCCAGTACATCGCATCAACCATCCAGACCCAAGTCAAATAGCACGCCATCTGTGAAGCCTTTCCTCAGCGCTCTGTAGCACCATTTACACCTTGATTAAGACATTTATTTCATTGTATAGTTTCCTCCCATCAGCCTTAGAGGTCTTATCTATCAATCATTTTTGTGTTCTTCCTTCTCTATTTCTATGACCGAGTAGATACTCAGTATAATATTCTTAAATGGTTAAATGATAACCAGGGGACCTTCACCTTCTTTTTCCCACTGAACCACAGCACATTGGATAGGATGGGGGAGGTCAAGAGCAGAGGACTAGTGAGGGCTTGCCGGTATCCTTCCAGAGCAAAATAAATCTTAACCTAAAGATTCAGAAATAATTTGGGGACTTAAAGTGGATTCTAGTTGACATTTTAAATCCAGAAACATTCTGATGGTGCTGGATTTTGCACACGTTCTTTGAGACTTATAATATCTTTATGACTAAATGTCTTAGAACAAGTTGCTCTAAAGTTCTTCAGAAGAGAGAAGCCCTTTTTTCTCATGTACTATATATTCTTGTGGCATCTTATATTATCTCCAGGAGTGCAGTGAGGAGTCCAGACAGAGACTAGCCAGACTGAAGGAACATATCATTTAAGATTCATTAATCATGTTAACACTACTATAAGTGTTTCAGATCTGTTGATAAACAAGGTAGTAGGGAGTTTAAGTACAATTCTATTTCCCTTTTGTCCATTCAAAAGCTCTAACGTTGCTCTTCTGTAAAGCCTGGGTCAGGGTTAATTAAGCCTAGGAAGTAGGTGGTATAACTTGAGACGAAAAGTAAAAGATTTATCCCCAAATATTTAATTACAGTTTCTTGTCAAGGATGCTGGAAAGCTCTATATCAGAGATGATCTACTTTGAAGGGTAAAGGAAGGAACCCTGTGCAAAGCAAGTTCCTTAGGCAGGAGTGGCATATTTCTATCAGCAACAGCCTGAGGGAGACGCTCTAGGCCCAGAGTGAGGATAACCGATTCTCAAATTCAGACAAGTAGCTGACCAAGCTGGGATTTGAACGAGGTCTGTGTGACTTCTTAAAAGCTGCACTTTTAACTCCTGTGTTATACATACTGTGGCCACTCTCACGCCCTAACCCTCTTTGTTCCCCAGCAGACACAGTCTGCAGGTTACATATCCTCAAACTAAAGCGTGAACAAGACCCCCAAATCAGCTGCAACAACTTTCTGCTAGTTCCCAAGGAGAGGACTTAGTCACTGTGAGGCCCAGAGTGATACTTGACTTTGCTAAGGAACTTCCAAGCTCCTTGCTGGTGGAGGAGACACACTGAGGAGTGGAGAAAGGCCTTCATTAGACAAAACAAACCATTCGATACTCCAGCAAGTTGCCGAGAACCATGCAAACTAGGAAGATGGGGTAAACAGTTAGGCTTCATGGCTGTTAGAAATCAGACAATATGCAACCCCCAGGGATATTCTAGGACTTAGGTACCTGTTCCAGGAACCTGATAGTTTTAGAATCTCTGGAACTGGCCCAGAGGAACACATTGAAAATTGGGCACTCTGGCTTAAGGACCCCATGGGTGGTCAGAATGTGAGCATGCGTAGATCAAAATGCTTCTGCTCCTTCTTCCACACAAAGGCAGAGGGCATGGCTGCCCTGCTTTCAGAGGCAGGTTCTGAATCAGATGGAGAGGCTCTTCTGTCCCCTAGTGTTGCCTTGAGAGACTTGATCAAGATCTCTAAAAGCTACGACCCAGAGAGAACATGGTTCCCTTCTAAGACCAAGAGAAGCATGAACTTAGAAGCAGAGTGTGAGACTCCAAGAAAGGAGGGAAGAGCCGATGGGCTGCTTCAGGGTCACACTTGGGCACTTAGACTCCTCTTCAGGGCCACAGCACTCACCTCGGCCTGCCAGATGGGGTTCACCGTGTTGCCTACGATCTTGGATCTCCTCTCCTGCCCGTGGTGAGGGAGGGCAGGGAAGATGCTGTGTTTCCCAGGCTGAATGGAAATCTTCAGGTAGGGATCTGGGTTGAAGAACATCCCCTTCTTTAACCCCATGGCCTGGAAATCTACAAAATAAGGGATATGTTACATTTAAATGTGTTTTAGTAATGTTAAACATCATAACAGACCTTATTCAAGAAGAAAAGTCCATGGAAAAATCTGCTGAATCTTTAGACCGTTTTCCATCTCATTACAAATATGTACTGATATGTCTACAAAACCCACTATATGGAACATCAATTGCCACATAATTAATTAGTTTTGGTGAAAAATCCTTGTGATAAATCAATACAACTGGCATTGTGGACACTATGCTTTGCAAGAGCACTGGCCCTTCCTGGACCGGACTTCCAGAGCTCCTCAAGTAGACTGGAGGGGGACTCAACTTGAAAATTCTTCCCCAGCCCCAAGCTGCCGTCTTGCATGGTTTTGGGCTTCAGGATTTCACTGGGCTTTGGTGAATGAAGATTCCTCTTGGTTTCTAGTAAGTAGTTTTCCCGGTTTCTGTTGTTTCTGGAGGTTTGTACAAATAATTGTTGTTTCTCAAGCATTTCAACAGGAACACAAGAATGGCAAGTCGGGGTTGTTAGCTTTCCACCCTAGTAATACAAAAGTATTGAGTTTTTTCTTCTTCCCCCCTTTTTTAGCCTTATATGCATGCTAATATTGTCAATGGAGCTTTTTTTTTTAAAAAAAAGGAGAATATTTTTAGAGAAATTGTAGGTTCACAGCAAAATTAAGAGTAGAGATTTTCCTATATACCCCATTCCCCACACATGCATAGCCTTCCCCATTATCAACATCCTCTACCAGAGTATATATACATTTGTTATAATTGATGACTCTACACTGACACATCGTTATCATCCAAAGTCCACAGTTTACACTCGAGTTCACTGCTGATGTTGTATATTCAGTGGGTTTTGACAAATGTATAGTAACATGTATCCATCCTTAAGAATACCATACACAGTATTTTCACTGCCCTAAAAACCCTCTGGGCTTGCCTGTCTCTCCTCTCCCTGTATTCTAGCAACTGATCTTTTTACTGACTCTATGGTTTTGCCCATTCCATAATGTCATAATTGGAATCATATGGCATGTAGCTTTTTCAGATTAGCTTTTATTTTACTTAGTAATATGCATTTAAGATTCCTCCATGTCTTTTCATGGTTTGATAGCTCATTTCCTTTTAGTAATGAATACTATTCCATTATCTGGATATATGACACTTTACTTACCAATTCACCTACTGAAGGATATCTTGGTTGCTTTGAAGTTATGACAATTATGGAAAAAGCTGCTATAAACATCTGTGTGCAGGGTTTGGATGGACTTAAATTTTCAGCTCATTTAGGTAAATACCAAGGAGTGCAATCACTAGATCCTATGGTGAGAGAATGTTTAGCTTTGTAACAAACCATCAAACTGTCTTCAAAAGTGGCATTCCTACCAGCAATGAATGAGAGTTGTTATGGTTCTGCCTTCTCGACAGCATTTGGGGTTGACGGGGTTCTGGAATTTTGGCCATTCAAATACATGTGTAGTGGTATCTCATTGTTTTAATTTGCATTTCCCTAGTGACACATGACGTGGAGCATCTTTTCATATGATTATCTGCAATCTGTATAACTTCTTTAGTGAGGTGGCTGTTAAGGTCTTTGGCTCATAGTTTCTAATCGAATTGTTTGGTTTCTTATTGTTGAGCTTTAAGAGCTCATTGTGTATTTTGAGTAACAGTCCCTTATCAGATGTGCCTTTTGCAAACATTTCCTCCCAGTCTGTGACTTTTCTTTTCATTCTCTTGACATTGTCTTTTACAGAGCAGAAGGGTTTAATTCTAGTGAATTCCATGTTATCAGTTATTTTTTTCATGTATCATGACTTTGGTGTGGACCTAAGAGGCATCACCATACCCAAGGTCATCTAGGTTTCTCCCTTTATCTTCTAGGAGTTTTATAGTTTTGCATTTTACAGTTAGGTCTGTGATACATTTTGAGTTAATGTTTTACACTGAGGTATACTTGACATATAACATTAAATTAGTTTGAAGCATACAATGCAATTATTTGATATTTGTATATACTGAGAAATGACCACCACTAATTCTAGTTAACATCCATCACCACACATTGTTACAATTTTTTTTTCTTTTTGTAAGAACTTTTAAGATCGACTTTCTTAGCAACTTTCAAATAGATGATACAATAATATTAATTATGGTCACCATGCTGTCTATTACATCCACATGGCATTTATTTTATAACTGGAAGTATGTACTTTTGACTACCTTCACCCATTTCACCCACTCTCTACCTCTGACCAGGTAACTACCAGTCTGTTCTCTGTATTTATAAGCTTTATTTTTCTTTTCTAGATTCCACACATTAGTGATATCATAAGGCATTTGTCTTTGTATTTTACTTAGCATAATGCCCTCAAGGGCCATCCATGTTGTCACAAATGTCAAGATTTCCTTCTTTTTTATGGCTGAATAATATTTCATTATATATACACACCACATTTTCTTTATCCATTCATCCATCAATGGAACCTTAGGTCGCATCCATGTATTGGCTATTATAAATAATGCTGCAGTGAACATGGGATGCACATATCTTTTCAAGTTAGTATTTTCATTTTCTTTGGATAAATACCAAGATACAGAATTAATATATCATATAGTAGTTCTATTTTTAATTTTTGAGGGCCCTCCATACTGTTTTCCATAGTGGCTGCACCAATTTCCCTGCAAGCAGTGCACAAGGGTTCCCTTTTTACCCACATTCTTAACAGCATTTGCTATGTCTTTTATTTTTGATAAAAGCCATTCTAACAGGTGTGAGAGGATATTTCACTGTGGTTATGATTTGCATTTCCCTGAAGATTAGTGATGTTGAGCATCTGTTCACATACCTGTTGGCCATGTGTATATCTTCTTTGGAAAAATGTCTATTTAGATTCTCTGTTCATTTTTTAATCAGATTGTTCATTTTTTTATGGCTATTGATTTGTATGAGTTCTTAATATATTTTGGCTCCTAACTTCTTACTGGAGATATGATTCGCAAACATTTTCTCTCACTCCATAGGCTGCCTTTGTATTTTGTTGATTGTTTCCTTTGCTGTGCAGAAGCATTTTAGTTTGGTTTAGCTCTAGTTGTTTATTTTTCTTTTGTTGCCTTTGTTTTTGGTGTCAAATCTAAAAAACTGTCACTAAGACTGATGTCAAGGAGTTTATCACTCATGTTTTCTTCTGGGGTCTTATGGTTTAAGTTTTATGTTCAAGTCTGTAATCCATTTTAAATTAATTTTTGTATATGGTGTAAGATTATGTTCTAATTTCATTCTTTGGTATGTAGCTGTTCAGTTCTCCCAACACCATTTATTAAAAAGACTGTCCTCTTACCAGTATATTCTTGGCTCTTTTGTTATAAATTAATTAACCATAAAAGTGTGGGTTTATTTCTGGGCTCTTTATTATGTTACACTAATCTACATCTCTATTTTTATGCCATACTATACTATTTTGGTTACTACAGTTTTATAATATAGTTTGAAATCAGGAAGCATGATGTTTCCCTCACTTTGTTCTTCCTTCTTAAGACTGCTTATTATTAGGATTGATTATTCAGAGTCTTTAGTGTTCCACACAAATTTTAGGATTGTGTGTTCTATTTCTGTGAAAGACGCCATTGGAATTTTGGTAGAGATTGAATTGAATCTGTAGATTGCTTTGGATAGTATGGACATTTTAGCTATTTTAATTCTTCCAACCTATAGACACAGAATATTTTTCCATTTATTTGTGCTGTCTTCGATTTCTTTCATGTCCTACAGTTTTCAGTGCACAGGTCCTTCACCTCTTTGGTTATATTTATTTTTAGGAATTTTATTCTTTTTGATGCAAAAGCAAATGTGATACTTTCTTAATTTTTCTTTTTGAAAGTTCATTACTAGTGTAGAAACACAATACATTTTTGTATGATTTTGTATACTGTAGCTTTACTGAATTCCTTTATTCTAAATTTTTAGTTGACTGAATTAATTTTGTGAAGGGTATAAATTCTTCATTTAGATTTTTTTTTTGCATGTAGATATCCAGTAGTTCTAGCTACTGTCCATTTGTTGAAAGACTATCTTTACTTGGTTGTATTGCCATTTCTCCTTTGTCAATAACCAGTTGACTAAACTTACATAGGTCTGTTTCTGGGCTCTCTATTCTGTTCCACTGACCTAGTTGTCTATTCCTTCACTAATACCTCCCTGTGCCAATTACCATAGCCATAGTTAACTCTTACTTAAAGTTAGGTAATGTCAGTTTTTCAATTTTGATCTTCTCCTTCAATATTTTTTTGGTTATTCTGGGTATTTTGCCTCTCTATATAAATTCTGGAATCAGTTTGTCAATATTAACAAATGACTTGATGGGATTTTATTACTTCTATAAACCAAGTTCAGAAAAACTGACATCTCGACCATGTCTTGCTATTCATGAACATAGAATATGTCACCATGCTTTTATTTCTTCCTTGATTTCATTTATTAGTCTTACAGTTTTCCTCATATACATCCTGTACATATTTTGTTAGGTTTTACCTAGTTATTTTGTTTGGTGCTAATATAAAATGGCATTGTATAGTTCATTTCAATATACACTTGATTTGTTTATTGCTGGTATATAGGAAAGCTATTGACTTTTTTGTATATTAACCTTGTGTCCTGAAACTTTGCTATCATCTCTTATCAATGGATCTGTAGACACACATTTGCTTTGCTGGGGCTCATGTAGACATGAAAAGCCCCAGGTGATGGTCCATCTTCCCAGGACACTCAGGCACTTTGCTTCTGTGATCTTGGATCTCTGACACTAATGGCCTGCAACATTTGTTGGTTTGACAACAAACTAAGGCAGGAGTTTTCCAACTCTGCTCAGTGGAGTCCTAGAGCTTCATGCCATTGCATCTCCCCAAAGACTACTTCCAGGGTGGTACTGCATATGTTGGCCTCTGAGCTTTGAATATCATTCTAGGCAGAGCAACCCAGTTTTTCTCTATACTTTTAATTTTGAAATTATTTTAAATTGACAGGAGTTGCAAAGATACAAAGATTCCCACATGCCTTTCATCCAGTTTGTCCCCTTGTTAACATATCACAGAACCATGTATATTATGTAAACTAAAATATTAACAGGTTCCTGAACTACAAACTATTTATTAAATTAGAGCCTTTATTTGGATATCACTGATTTTTCCATGAATGTACATTTTTCAGCAGCTTGGTTTTTGTCTGTTGCACCAATTGGGCTTCATATGAGATTTTATATAGACAAAGGGTCTGCCAGCTGCTTCTCTCCTCCACTTTTCCCTACCTCCACTTTATAAACTTTCAATTACTGCTACCTGGTAATGGAGGAAAAGTAAAACAGTAGCTTTTCTTCTCATCATCTCGAGGTGCATTCCCATCTATTACTTATTGAGTCTTCTAATATCCCTATCAGGTCAAGGGAAATGGAGCAGATATTTTAAATTTTTGTTTTACAGATGGAGAAACCGAGGCACAGAGAGATTGAGTAACTTGCACATGAGAGACAGATTGAAGTGGATCTCATGACTGTCGTTTGACATTCTTACTTTCTCCACAAGGTCTTCAAATGAGAAAAACATACCTGAGAGAGAAAAGCTGATCAGCCTCCGACTTCCTTGCCCTTGGGCAATCTCATCTGAGCCAATGCTTTTAAAAATCTGTAAGAAGGAAAATGAGAGACGCGCAAAAGAAGCATTGAAATAGATACTTATACCCCAACACAAAAATGCTAAATCACAGTTATTTCTCCAGCTACAGTCTACAAAGACAGCAGCATTATTTCATTAGGCTACTATTGATTAAAACAAGCTCGTTGCAACCTAATGTCTTTCCCAGTAATAGAGGATCTGCTAGTGAGGAGGGGTAGTTTGTAGAGAAATGGAAATAACAAACACAATTACTGTAATATTAGAGGCCCTTTTAACTACTTATGTAAACAATGTCTTTTCACATTCAAATTTGCAAAAAATATTTATGAAGCAGGCCCTAGGGCAGTAGAATAATAGGTCAATAGATGTTTATTGTTGTAATTATGATTTGTTTCCATTTAGCAAAGTATAGTGTTAAACTGCTGTATATCCATTTCTTCTGATCTGTAGTATTATCTAGGGATTTCCAGGAAACTGTTTATTAGAAAGGAGCCAGAGCATGGCATTAAGAAGCTATTTTGAGATCCCTCTTATTTAACTGCCTTCCTGGGAAATTTAGGAACACAACTGTTACATGGTTATCTGCAGTCCAGTGGGTAGTTGCAAATGAGGTTGCTAAAATGCTTTATTTTTCATCATTGCTCAATGTATCTGTTAATGTACTAATCAAAACAGCTAGTCTTTCCTTGCTTCCATTCTCTTCTAGACAAGTTTTACTCAGAATTGATTCTGAATATTTATTCAAAGGCAGTTACCTTTTAATACATTGCATATTTGCAGAAAATAATTTTTAAAATCTGAGTATTAAGCAAATCCATATTGTTTACTTTTTAGAAGAAAATCTCTGCCGAAGAAGGACAAAATGCAAAGCTCTGTGGCCTCTAGCTCAAAGTTTCTTTGTGGATGTGTGCGTGGGCTGCTTTTTCTCTTTCCACTGCCTCTCAGTACTCTTAATGCTGTAAGAGTTGTCACTGGAAGTTACCATCAACCTGCCTCATATGAGACATGGAGTAATGACTGGGCATCACTAGGGCTCATGTTTCTGCTCAAGGAGAGTACAAAGGGATTATTAGAACACCTCCTCACACTGAATCTGGTGGCCCTGGTGGGCCTGTTTTCGGCTACAGCTTGAGTGCAAATCTCTCCTCAGCATGTCTGCTCTTAAGCCCAAGTGGAAGGTGCATTTTAGTGATGCTAGGGTGCTCAGAGAGGAAACCAACATGGTGCCATATGGGATGGGGCTTGGCATCAAGTGAAATAAGAGACTGGTCTGTGTCTCTAAGATTCTCACTTGATGATAAAGAATCAGAGGATGACACGGCCAGGATTGGTGAGTCAGAAATGCTAGCTGGTCCCAAGGCATCAGCCTTCTTCACATCGTAAAGGCTCCTCCATCCTGGTCTGTGTTTGCTCTTCACATCACCTGGCCGACACTGGGCAAAGGAGGTCAACAAGCCCAGAGACTGTGTCCTCAGGCTGGACGACTCTCCTAACTCTCAATGGCCAATACGCCTGGGCGTAATCAGGCCTCAAACTTCCTTAATGTTGAAGACTTTTCTTCCTTTCAAACTCATGCCTGAGGAAGCTGTAGGAGCCTTCCTCAGGCTGATCACTCCCCTTACAGCGCTGAGCCGGCCTACAGGGACGATTACAGTCGGCTACTACTAATTCTAGTTCAATGATGTTGATGTCTAGTTTGTGTGCTTCTCAGAATAAAAGTTCCTTGAGGACACAAGAAAAACTATACTTTTAATAGAGCCTTGTAGAATTACAAGTCTAGAGTGTGTGCATTCCAGTTTATATTTTTAGGAAGTGTATGATTAAACTAGTGTATAATATTTCATGCTAGACTAAAATCAGCTTAAACACGCAATGATAACAAAAGATAGTACATTAGTTCCTTCCTATTTAAAGCATACATATTTTGGTTCTTGATATTTAAAATACTCCTCTGTGGGCTATTCAGAGTATTTACAAAAGATTCTTCATCTTCACTGCGTCAAAAACAGGTCTTTACCCAAAAGGGTAATTCATATTTTTCAGAATCTAGTAAGCCCAGAGGGGGAGACACATTTAAGACTCCATAAAATTCTTCCTAACTCGTGGCTTTTGGCTATGATTACAAAGTTATCCCAGCACCAGACTGATGATAGGAATGTGCAGGCAACAATAGCCATGATAACCGTTTTCCAGGAAGTAAAAATGTTTGCCCGTCTCGGGAGTTTTGCTTCCTAACTGCTTGTTCAAGATGAGTTCCGGGGGTATGCTGGGGGTTAAAAAATCTGCTGGACTCACAGACAGATGCACTATGGCTCATTGACTGTGAAAATGACATGGAGACTCAGCCCAAACAGTCTCCTCCTGGAACAATCTGAGGCAGTGGGGCACACTAGCGGATGGTTCCTCCTCCCAGGTCTCCATGTTCCCTTCACTCTATCTGATGCCTCATTGTTATTCTCACTATTAAGGACCAGCTCCTTATGCTCCCCATCCCCCACGCAGTCCAGGCAGTTCCACAGTTTTGCACACAAATGTTTCCACAATAAAAGCGACTTGGCAAATGGTTTAACAGATTCAAAGCCCAATCTGTTGGTGGCATGCAGAAGGTTCTGTAGGACGTTGAGGCCCTTGGAGTTGAACTGAGGGGTCTAGAGTGAATTCACACGCCTTTCTCCTACTCCCATTCTCATTTCCTCTCTCCATCTGCTTTTTGAAGAGTTGTAAGTATGAATCCACACCACGGTTGCATACCCCCAAAATGCAATCCAGCAAGAAACAGAGTGAAGATCAGGACATTTTAGTGTTACGGGGGAGCTTCAGTTTCAGCAGTATGGAGACGTGTGGCTTAGTCGATTGAATTTTCTCTGCCTTAGCTCTCCACCATGCTACTCAAATCCTTTCCTTCCACAGTATCACCATGTGAAGATATGGCTGTTTGCTGAAAACACCCAAGTGTCATCACATGGTCATACACGCATGTTGATCTACATCCTTGTCTTGCCAATGGGTTTCAGCCCCAGACAAGTTCACTACAGATTCAGTGAGACTGAAAAAATGACAGTGGAATGTTCTTGGGGTGAAAGGTTTTATACCCAACTTTATTCCCACAGTGGCAGGTCAATTACTAGAATCCCATTCACTCAGAGCGAGTCTGCCTGCACCAAGCCAGCCTCTGCCTCTGCCCCTCTCCACCCGCAGCCGTTACAGTCTCTATGTTCTGCTCAGTCACCACTCCAGTCTCTGGTCTGCAGCCTTGCAGCCCAGAGCCCTGGGCGGAGCTCTTTATATAGAGTCAGTAATAATGTAATGCCCACACGTGTGGTGAGCAGGCTGACCAGGGCCAGGTGAGAATTCTGACCATAGGAACTTTCACTTTCTTCAAAGTCCTTCATCTTCTGTTCTGTAAGGATGTAGGCTTCTCAGGCAAATGCACTCTCACTCCCAGAGCCTGGAAGGTGCACCGTGGGGCAAGGGTGCCTATCCTGGGGCATCAGTTTTACTAAAGATTTTGGGCAAAACTTAAACATGAAGAGATTTAAAGTTGAATGCAGATTTGCAAATATTTAGAAGATAAAACAGGACTTTTCAAAGACCTCTCTTGCATGTGAAAGGCCACTCTGAGTAGCTTCTCTGAATGCTCCACACATGGGTTTACTTCCTTGGGTAAAAACTGGACAAGCTCCTGTAGCACACATGGCATTTTCAACAGGGCTGTGGCCACATTTTTCTTGATTCTGACATGTTAGTTCTGTTTACATTTCCACAATTACTCCCAAATAATTATAGAATGGCTTCTTCCCCCTAAAAATGCTGACAGGGTTTATGTTTAGTAACAGAGCAGTTAAATCAATAATGATGCAGGAGATTGAAATTCATCAGTTCGCTGAGCCTTTATCTATTCACCCCACTCAGATAATTTGGATTTTCCTATAAATCAAAAGTGCAGGGCTTCATGACAGATAATGTGAAATTATGTGCATAGGAGCATTGCAATGTAAATAATAAAATATCCAAGCTGTGGCCTTTCTGCACCCACAAGCAGAGGATTATGGGTTCCATTTTAGATCAGAGATCAGTGGTTCTCACACTGTTCAATATCTTTTGTCTCCGAGAGGAAGTCTCTTAAATAATCTGGTATGCCTCCAAGCCAGCTTAGGAAACAAAAATCAAACCAATCCAAGACCTAACTTCCATTTCCACCTCCACATGTCTGACATGCTCCAATGAGCAAACAATACACACAAAAACACACCTTACAAATGTTTGCAGGCCATTTTTGGGTACACTTCCCTCACTGAATCCTCATAATATGACTGTTAGGTGGTAGGCAGCTCATACCAAGTTCTCCAATAGAAAGACCTATAAACTCAAAGTGCAGAGCTCCTTAATTTAGGGGCAGAGAGAACAAAACATAAAACTCCAACACTGCATTCAGTCAACTGCATCCCTTGTCCATTCCCCCAAGCTGGGGACACCCATCACGGAAGGCACAGAAGGCCCATCAAAGGGGCCAGAAGACAAGTAACACAGACAAGAGCTGAGTATGTGCCATACGCAAAGCCAGTTCTTCTAGAGACCATGTGAATGGTTTACAAATTAGGCATCGTTCACTCCCCACGGGTTCATAAATGTGAAAGCTAAGCTCAGAAATAATTTGTTGACTTGCCCGAATTCCCTTGGGATCAATCAACGTCTGGTCTGACTAAAATACAATGAGATTTTGCAGAAACCACCCCCAGAAGAGTCCACTAAACCCCTGGAACCACTTCTTCAGACCCAGCTGTGCTGCTTCCTCTTTTGCTCATATTCTGTTTTGTTCCTATTTCGCCTGCTCCTCTTTGCTTTCTGATGCTGTTGTTGCCAAGCCAATTTCCAGAAGTCCTCACGGCTTTATTGCCCTGAAGGCAAAGCACAGGCTTCCCAATTGCAGGGTTCTTCTGCTAATCACTACGGGGGTGGGGGGGGGGAAGGAGCGGGGTGGGAAAATGAGGCATCTCTCCTAGTTTTCAATGGGTGAACTGAACAAAATGTGTTAATTAATTCGGGATGATTTTCTTTGCTCTGCTTGCATTTGGCAGCACAGGATTGCAGGTATTAGCACCAAGCTTAGGGTAAAGGGCTGCTGCGTCTGAGAGGCTGGAAGTTAAGCTTCCTGAGAAGAAGGTGACAATAATGGGTTAAGAAGCACCGTGTGCATAAGAATCACAGCTGGAAGTCATCTAGTCCTGGGTGTTTCCTGATGATTTTCATCCATTCTCTTTAACATAGCTTCTTGGGTAGCACAGACTGTTCTGCAAGTGGGGACAAGACAAACTACCAAATTCAACGAAATAATAGAGTCATTCTGCTTGCTGTAGGCCAGAGGTTCTCTCACTGTAGCGTGCGTCAGAATCACCTGCAGGGCTTGAAAAAAACACAGACTGCTGGCCCCTGACAGAAAGTCTAATTTTGTAGGTACGGAGAGGGCCAGTGGGTCTGCATTTCTACCGCGTTTCAGGTGAGGCTGGTGCCGCTTGGAGAAACACTAGTCTTAAGTGTCTACCTCTTTCAGAGGGTAATGGAAGAACCTTAGATTTGTCTCTTATCTGAAAACTATCCTGATCCCAGTCCCCAGTGCTCAAGCCTGTCCCCATCAGGGGTGAACCGTCCACTTCTCTGCAGACCTTACCTCTGATGTTAAGGACTATGGCCTAGCCAGCTGGCCCTCAGTCTGTGAAGGGGCCTTCACTCCACTCTCTGTGAGTCAGTCATTCTTGCCTTGGTTCAAACCCGACTAAAGGCACCCACTGGGCACAAGTGAGGCCGCAGGCCATGTGGACCAAGGACATGTTTTCTTTGGCCCGTAAGGTATTTGAGTTTTTAAAAAGCTAGTTTCTGACATATTTTAAAAATTCATTGGATTTATTTAAAATGTGGATTCCAGACTTTAAAAATATTAGAATATCCACCAGTAAGTAACTGGAGCTGAGAAACAGCAGTCCTCTTTAGAAGCACACCTTCCCAGGCCTCCTCTCTGGGACTGATTCATCCACCCTAAGACACCCATTCCTTTCCATTTTAATGCTCTGAGACCAAGGTGTGGCTAACCATCAATGCTTCTTGTAATTATAATTGGAAAGATTCTTCTAGGCTGATGATAGGAAGATCAATGACTGGTCTCAATACCCATGGCACCTTAGATTTGATGAAATGTAATACTAACCTGGCTCCCTGCAAGCTTTTGAATTTCTATCCTTGCTGGAGAAGAATGCAGGTATGCATGTATGTGTGCATATATTTTTTACTTTTTTTGTTATATATAAAACAATTTATGAGGTGAAACTCATATATCATAGAAAAGACAATTTGAAACTGAGTAATTCAGTGGTAGCATATTTACAATGTTGTACAACTACTAATTCTATCTAGTTTCTCAGTATTGTAATAACTTGAAGTAAAACCCTATACCCTCCCCACCAGACCCAGAAAACCTCCTATCTGCTTTCTCTCTCTGTGGATTTATACATTCCAGATACTTCATATAAATGGAATCATATAATATGTGCCTGGATTCTTTCATTTAGTGTAATGTTTTTAAGATTTGTATCAGGTTCTCCACAGAAACAGAATCAATAGGGTGTGTGCATATGTACTATATATATACACACATACACATGTATATATGTATATATGTGTATACACACACATGTGCTCACACACACATATATGACAAGGAATTGAGTCACACATTGATGAAGACTGACAAGTTCCAAAGTCTGCAGTTGGCAATCTGAGACCAGGAGCAATGAGGATACAAGTTCTAGTCCGAAAGCCATCAAGCCCAAGACCCAGGAAAGGCTGACGTTTCATATGGAGTCCAAAGGCAGGGAATAACTGAGGTACCAGCTCAAAGGCAGGCTGGAGGAATTCCCTCTTGTTCAACAGAATGTTAGGGTTATTGTTCTATTCAGATCTTCAGTTGATAGGATAAGACAACCAACATGAGGGAGGTCAACCTGCTTTACTCAGGTTATCGACATAAATGCTATACTCATCCAAAAGTACTCTCACAGAAAAACCAGAATAACGTTTGACCAAGTGTCTGGGCATCCCATGTCCCTGTCATGTTAACATATAAAGGAATAGTCTCCTTACTCATTATTGATCTGTTTAGATTTTCTATTTCTTCATGATTCAGTTTTGGTACGTTATATGTTTCTAAATCTCTTTATCCATTTCTTCTAGATTATCCAATTTGTTGGTGTATAATTGTTCATAATCATTACTTATCCCTTCTATTTCTGTGGTATCAGCTGGAATGTCTCCTCTTTCATTTCTATTTTTATTTACTTCAGTCTTCTTTTTTCTAGCTAAAGGTTTGTCAATTTTGTTTATCTTTAAAGAAAACTATTTCTTAATTTTGTTAGTTTTTTGTATTTGTTTTTTGGTGTCTACTTAATTTATTTCTGCCCGGATCTTTGTTATTTCCTTCTTTTTGCTAACTTTGGGCTTAGATTTTTTTTCTAGTTCCTTTACATGTAAATTTAGGTTGTAACTTGAAATCTTTTTGCTTACATAGGCATTTATCACTAATAAATTTCCCTCTTAAAACTGCTTTTGAAGCAGCCCATAGTTTGGGTATGTTGTAGTTCCATTTTCATTTGCCTAAAGGTATGTTTTGATTCCCCTTTTGACTTCTTTTTAACCCACTGATTGCTCAGCAATGTGTTAATTTCCATGTATTTGTGAATTTTCCATCTTTCCTCCTGTTTTTTATTTCTAGTTTCACACCATTGTATTTGGAAGAGATAAACTTGGTACGATTTCAATCTTAAAATTTGCTAAGACTTCTTTTGTGATCTATCATATGATCTATCCTGGAGAATGTTCCATGTGTACTTGGTAATAATGTGTATTCTGCTGTTGGATGGAAAGTTCTGTATTTCTGTTAAGTCCATTTGGTCTGGAGAATGATTCAAGCCAACATTTTTTTGTAGGTTTTCTGTTCATATCACCTGCCTATTATTAAAATTAGGGCACTGAAGTTCCCTATGATTGTACTGTTGTCTATTTCTTCCTTCAGGAAGAATTTTTGCTTAATATATTTGGGTATTCTGATGGTGGGGGTATATATATATTTAGGATTGTTGTATCTTCTTAATGAATAAACCCCTTTGTCTCTTTTAATAGCTTTTAGCTTAACGTCTATTTTGTCTAATAATAGTATAGCCACCCTTGCTCTCTTTGGCTTACACTTGCATGGATTATCTTTTTCTATCCCTTTACTTTGAACCTAGGTCCTTAAAGAAAGTCTTTTGTAGGTGACATATGGTTGAGTGTTGTTGGGTTTTTTTGTTTTTGTTTTTTTATCAGTCTGCCATTATATGTCTTCTGATTGGAGAATTCAATCCATTTACATAGATAGTAATTACAGGTAAGGACTTCCTAATGCCATCTCAGGAACTGTTTTCTAGCTGTTTTGTGGTTCCTTTGTTCCTTTCTTCCTCTCTTGTTGCCTTCCTTTGTGAACTGAAGATTTTCCATAGTTGAATGCTTTCATTCCCTTCTCTTTATCTTTTGTGAATCTACTGCAGTTTTTACTTTGTGATTATCATGAGGCTTACACAAAATGGCTTACAGATATAACCATCTAGTTTATGCTGATAACTTAATTTTGATCATATACAAACCTCTACCCTTTAACTCTCCCTCTAATGTTTTTGATGTCACAATTTACCTCTTTTTATATTGTGCATCCATTAACAAATTATAGCTATAGTTACTTTAATACTCTTGTCCTTTATCCTTTATACTAAAGTTTTATGCTTAACACATATTATAGTAATAGAATATTCTGAATCTGACTATATTCTTACCTTTGCCAGTGTATTGTATATTTCGTGTTACTAATTCACATATTTCCATTTCAGCTTGAAGAACTTCTTTTGAGCATTTTTGCAAGGCAGCTCTAGTGGTAATGAGCATTTCTGCAAGGCAGCTCTAGTGGTAATGAATTCCCTCCGCTTGTATTTTTCTGGGAAAGTCTGTACTTTCCCTTCATTTCTGAAGGACATCCTTGCCAGATAAAGTATTCTCAGTTGGCAGTTTTTTCTTTTAGCACTTTGACTATACCATCCCACTCTCTCCAGGCCTGTAAGGTTTCTGCTAAGAAATCTGCTGATAGCCTTATAGGTGTTCCCTTAAAATTTACAAGTTTTTTTCTCTTGCTGCCTTTAAAATTCTCTTTGTCTTTGATTTTTGACAGTTTTATTATAATGTGTTTGAGGATCTCTTTAAGTTGATTTTGTTTAGTGACCTATGAGCTTCATGAGGTCACTTGGAAATACAAATCTATCCCCAGATTTGGGAAGTTCACAGCCATTATTTCTTTGAATTGGTGTTCTGCTACTTTTTCCCTCTGTTCTCCTTCTAGAGCTCTTGTAATCTGTAGATTGGTCCTTTTGATGATGTCCTACCGAGCAAGTAGGCTTTCTTCATTCCTTTTCATTCTATTTTCTTTCTGCTCCTCTGCTTGGATAATTTCAATTTATCTGTCTTTGAGCTTACTCTTTTGTTAGCTCAAATCTACCTTCAACTGAACTCTTCAGTCATTGTGTTCTTCATCTCCAAAATTTCTGTTTGGTTCATTTTTATGTTTTCCATCTCTGTTGAACTTTTTTTTTTTGTATCAATTTCTTGATATCACTGAATTGCTTCTGTGTTCCCTTATAGCAATCTGAGTATCTTTACAATGATTATTCTGAAATTTTTGTCATGTAATTCTTGGACCTCCATTTCTTTGGGGCCATTTTGGAGGTACACTGTGCTCCTGTGGTAAAGCTGTGTTTCCCTGACTCTTCATTATCTCTGTAGCCTTGCACTGGTGTCCATGCATTTTAGGAAGCAATCATCTCTTCCACATTTTTGAGACTCATTTTGGTAAAGAAACACTTTCACTTGTGGGTGGGGGCATGCTGGAACATGTAAGGTGCCAAAAGCCAGGGTGTGTGGAGACTCTGGGTCCAGGGGAGGCATGATGTCTCTGGTTCAGGCTGCTGGGTCCACAGCGTTCGTGACTTTGTGGTCCTTGGTGATCATGTAGGGGGTCCCCTGTGGCTCTGCCAGTGCTGTTGGGGGTCCTCAGCAGCACCTCCAGGTCCTGCAGCTAGGGACCAGGGCAGGCAGCAGTGGTTGTCAGATCCACTGGTGTCCAGCTGCAGGTATCTGTACAGTGGCAGGGGCTGGTTGTACACACACATGTAGTGTTGTGGGCCATGACAAGTAGCAAGGACTGTGGCCAATTGTGGGTGCTCTGGCTCTCAGCCTATATTATTCTGGCTGCTAAGTCTTGTTGGGTGCACAGCAGTGGAGACAGGACATGGGGTTCAGGTGGGGACATGCAGGTGCACAGCTGGAAGTTGCAGCTGCAGGTAAGCACAATGGTGCAGACCAGTGACAGAAGACAGTGCCTTATTTGTGACTACAAGCATCTGTGGGGCCTCTGGCTTTTGGTTTTGCCCTCCTATGGCTGCACAGTCTCCTGCACACAATGCAGGCTTGTGTTAGGGGTCAGGCTGGAGCATGCATGCAGGAACACAGCCGGAGGAGCTAGCCCTGAGCGTGTGTGCGTTGATGGGGCCGGCTGTGAGGGTCTGAGGCTGGCATCTTCACTTATGCAATCACAGAGGCCTGGACTGGCTGCTGGTGTGGTTCCCAGGCTTTGGTGAGGACATGAAGGGAGGGAGCTTAGAGGGGCGTAAGTAGCTTGCATCAGCAAACACAAATGCCTCTGCAGCAAAAGCTGGTAAGATCTGCAGTGGTTCTGTGTCAGCTGTGCTCAACACTTGTTCCTTCTTCAGTGGCAAAGGTGCCAGGCTTGTCTATAGATCAGGTTCCTGTGAATCATGATCACTCCTGTTGTGTAGCTGCTACTGGTAGATCCTTCCTTATTCCTGGATGCCTCCATACATCTCCACTTTGTTGGACTGGGTGCCGTGGTATCCAAGTGGGACTTCGTGTGGTTCCCCATAAGGCTGGGGAAGCCAGTGGCTCTCATCTATTCCTTTCCCAGTGAGGGGAACTCTTTCTAGCCAAGGCTTTCCCTCCTAGTGCTAAGCATTGCCAGCCTTGGAAATATTATGATGCAGCCAGAATGAAGTTGTCCTCTTTCTCTTGTGTGATAATTTTCAGGACTTTGTTCTACTGTGTTACTTAAGTTTCTTAAGTGGTCCACAGCTCTCCCAGAGATGCTACTGTTTTTCGATAGCTGTCCAATTATTGATCTTTTGGGGAACAGAGGCTGGGGTCTCCTATACCACCATCTTGATGATATCATTCCCACAGTTGTTTCTTGTTCTGGTATTTAACCAAAAAATGTGATGTTGGCCATTGGTTTAAAGTAGATTTTATATTGTATAATAGCCAAGTATTGTTTTATTCCTTCTTTACAAAGAGATGAACAATTCAGGAACAGATTCTAAATTTCCTGAATATGAAGTGGATGGATGACTCGGGCATTTAGGCAGGTGTTGAGAGCTCAAGCTGGAGTTGGCGCTTTCGAGCTGGAGTTGGCACTTTTCCTTCTCTGCCAGCTTCTCCTCAGACTGAGAGGTCCAGAGCAAGGCCATCAGCTCCTCAAATTCTGTTTCCTTTCTGTCAAAGAGGAGCCAGAATGGAGCCTACCTCACTGAGTTCCCCGTGGAACTGAATGAGATAATGAGCATAAAACACTTAGCGCAAAGGCTGGCACAATAAGTGCTCTAAATTAAGCTAATATTGCTATTTATATCGTTGTTTGTTTTTTAACCTCTGACCTTTTAATGTTACAGATTTTATTATGTTTGATTGTGTAATGTCTGATTATTTACCTTACAGATGAGGAATGTGAAGCATAAAGAGGCCTATCAAAGGACCTCTCTGGCTGGCTGTGAGATGCGACACAAAGGTAGTTTTGAAAGCTGCCTTGGTGCCCTCTATGTGGCTGGATAATGTTTTGTTCAGCCAGACTTTATTACCTACACACACCTCAGGAAAACAAGGACATGCTCCTTTGTTTAACCATGCTCTATGGGTATGCCATGCTCATCTGCGTTCAATTAATATGCGTGGAGTCTTGTCCATATTTTTCTATTCTCAGTTTTCCGTCATTCTGTAAACAAAACCTAGCCTTAATGAAATGAAGAAAACATAAAAGCAACAGTGCAGTGAGCTTACAGTAGCTCCAACACTCTCAAGGTGGTGCAGAAAAGGAAGCTGATTAGCATGCCTCCTTCATCTTGGAGCTGATCTTAGAGCCTGTGGACCGGGATTAGGAATCACAGTTTGAGATCAGGGGACACAGGGCTAAAGTGGGCAGGGAGGTGGGGGTGGGCAGAATTTCTAGAAGGGTTCCATTAGAAAACAGAAGTGTGTAGGGAGTTGAGGATATCTACCTGCTTACTTTGAGATCAGGCTGGACTTAGGAAAAGTGCCCAGCAGCTCATGGGGGAAGAATGCTGTGTGAGCCAGGGCGGCACTGCTTCTTCAGGGGCCCTGCGCATTTCTGGGAGTGATCCTCCATATGATGTGGGTAGTTAAGAACCCTGAGTTGGGATGGCTCCACTCTTTCCTCCTCCATCTTCAAACCCCAAACACCAGGAGGGCTGGAGTGACCCTTTAAGCCTTTGTGACAGGCTGAATTCTAAGTTGGGCCCCAAGATTTCCTGCCTCTGGCATATAAGCCCTGCATGTTCTCAGGGACTGTGAGTTACTCCTGTGATTAGGTGATATGTCACAGTTGACTTTGAGAAAGGAAGATGATATTGGGGGGGGGGGTACTAATCTAACCACATGAGCCCTTTAAATTTGAGTCTAGAGGTCAGAGAAAGAGAGGGGGTCAGGGATTTAAAGTGAGAAGATTTGATGTACCATTGCTGGTTTGAAGAGCCAGCACAGAAAGTGGGAACCTCAGTCCTACAACCATAAGGAACTGAGCTTATCCAACAAAAAGACTGAGCTTGAAAGCAGAATTTCCCTAGAAATTCCAGATGAACAGTCAGCCTGGCTGACACCTTGATTTCAGGTATTTACTTGCAGAATCCAGCCATCCTGACTTATGACCTACAAAACTGTGAGCTAATATGTGCTGTTTTAAGCTGCTAGCTTTGTGGTAATTTGTTATACAACAGTAGGAAACTAATACAGTTCACTCTATTCCCTTTATGAGCTGGAGCTCATTTCAACACATTCTTTTGCCTTGTGAGAAATATCTGCCCTAGCTTAGAACCAACAACAGCTTCATTCCTGAGTGACTATAGCCAGCTTTTATCCCTCTTGAAACCACAAATGGCCTTGTTCCTCTTTTAGTAAGGGCCCCTTGAACACATAGACATCAGCCCCCACCACAGCCCCTGTAAAGTGGTGGCTACCATTGTCAAGGGCACACTGATCCTAGAACCCCACTCTTTAGTGGCTCATGTATGAACTTGTGTATTCTGTTAAGTAGACTGAAATCCTTTCTCGAACAAGACAGGGCACATGTGTGCACATGCATGTGCACATACACACACACACACACACACACACACACACACACACACACATTTCCCTTTGTTTCCTGACTTTTAGGGCACTTCATAGGGGCAAGAAATTGGAAGCTCATGATTAACAATTGGATTCCTTGCTTCAAATTTAAAATAGCTGGAAAGGTGTTTGAAGGGCAAAGAAAAATATATTAGCTATAATATTTGGAAATACAACTAACCTGTTCAAAATGAATTTATTCCTATGTTTCCCAACTTAAAAAAAATATGTGTGTATAATATACATCATAAAGCATGTAGTGTGAGACCCTAGAGTTAGCATAAGAGAAGCCATTTTAACAAATCTGTGTGAACCTAAATGAAGGACAGAACAGGACTGACTCTGTTTTTTGTGCCTAATCTCCATCTGAGGCCTGAGCTAGGCCTGGCTCTTGAAGAAACCTTGAAAAGTTTCCTAACCACAGGAACTGATATTAGAAGACAGTCTTATCTCAAGGCCGGCCATCTGTGCCCGATGCCTCCAGGCGTATGAGATGTACGTGTCTTGAGAACATGGACAAATGGCCACCGGGGCCTGTAAACCCCTACCCCAGATAGTTACCCTAGCAACGGGCTCCTGCTACATCATCATGGTCAGGCCAGCTGAACTTAACCAATAACAATTGTTTAACTTCCAAAATCCCCAATCAGCTTATGCCAAGTTACAATCCTCTCTTCCTGAACCTGTAATGCATAAAAACCTTGCCTACCCTGAGCTCAGGGCTCATATTCCTGAACCGCTGCGTCGGTAAAGGATGTGAGTCCAAGCTCGAGCTTGAAATAAATGACCCTTTTGTGTTTGCATCGGAATCGGCTCCTTAGTGGTCTCTTGGAGACTCGCGACTTGAGCACAACAGTAGAATAATTATGTTATAACATATTAGAAAACTTACCTCTCCTTGAATGACTTCTTCCCCTTATGTAACAATCCTTTTATGACCCTATGTTCCTTCCATATCTTCAACCATTTTGTGTGCATATGTACTGATAAATCATACTTTTACTAAAGGCAAAACCATCCCAGAATGTACTCCAAAAGCCAGGGGGACACAAGTAGAGGGAGGGTGTCACAAAGTGCATGAGGAGGAGAAGGGCAGCTAGCTGGGGCCAGGAGTTGTTGTGTGTGTCAAGGAGGCTCACCCACTGCCATCTCTCCGGAGGCCTGGAGTGCCACGGGGGGCTTGGCATCTTCTGCCAAGGGACTGATGTCTGACAGACAGAGCAACCAATTGCTTCAATACTACAGTCAGAGAGATGGCTGAGGCTTGATCAGGAGGCTGAAGACTCCTGACTGAGGAACTCTGGATGAGAAGGAAAGAACCAGGGGAATCACGGGACAAGAGATGATGCAGGCAGAGGGACTTACAGCAACAGAGGCAGGGAGACATAAACCAGCCTGGTGTCCCGGGAGCCATGAGCCCTGCACACCCCTGGGCTGGAATGTGTGGTGGCCATGAGGCTCTGCAGGGGACAGGAAATGGAGGCTGGTTTTGCCGTGCTGGATATTTTAACTTATCTATGTTTTATTTTTGTATCTTTCCCACTGTGGTATATGTTTAGGAATTTGAACTTAACCCTGTAGGCAAGAGAGAGCCATTGAAGCTTTGGTTTTATTTTTTGGAAAATAACGTTTTTTGTTCAAATGATAAAATTTACTCTAAAAAGTAATGCATACATATTGCAGATGATTGGAGGTGGCTTGGACAGGGGAGGGCAATGCTTCCATTATGCTCTGCAGTCTCACCTGGCCGCAGCCTGGAGGCTATGGTGCAAGTGTTTTCTGTACCTGCACGAGGCCTCTCCAGACCAGGGTAGGCTGACCTTCTGGGTGGAACAGATCTGTCCTTCCAGCTCCCCAAGTGAGCTCAGAGTGCACCCTGGCTGAGAACCACGAAGTCAGAAGCCACAGGGTGGAGGCAGAGGGGCTAAATTTGGAGACAGCTACGGTGGTGGAGGCGGCCCCACCCAGTGAGGTCCTGAGAGTGGGTGGGAGGACCCAGAGGATGGAGCCTCAGACCAGTAAGAGGTAAATGGGTACAATCTGTGACTGACTGGAAGAGACTGTGGAGGAAAAGAGAGGCATTCCTTTGACTGAATCTCTTTCTTTTTGAATTTAGAATCTTGTTCTTACAGATTATGAAATTCCTCAAAACCACTGTCCTTCTAAACCCAGGTTTTGTCCTTTCCCACCAGCAAGCCCAGATAAGGATGCAAAAGTGACAAGAGTTAGGCCTTTGTATCTTAGCCTGGGAGGCTGGAGGGAAAAAACTGCTTTAATTTTATTTTTTAAAAACAGCTATTAAACTAATTGACGGCAAAAATTTGGGGGAAATTAAACCATAGGAATTATGTCAGTTGCTGTTGCCTCTGGGTCAAACAGTCTGTTCAGTGAAAGAAAAGTTCTACGTTTTGCACAGAGCTCTTTACAGCCACCCACTCCCTCTGACTGAGAGACGAACAACGTGAGGGATTATGCAGAGTCATGCACGGTTCACCCATCTGTGTGTATGGCAAAACTGGGACAGTACTTATGCCTCACGACATGAAAGATATTCCTGAAAAGATGCCTACAAAATGTTTTTGCTCTCACACAAATTATTTCCTCCTCGCTGCCTTGCTTTAAAATTTCTAAGGCATACTCCCATGTAAAGATATAGTTAAGTTCTAGGAAAAAAGTGTGTCTCTCTCCAGCACAATGTCCTCTCCCATGACATGCCACAGGGAGTCTCATTTTCTTAGAGAAACCAGGAAAAGCCCACCGGGGTCCAAGGATGGACTTGCTCTTGGCTCGCAGGCACTCTGCCGTTTTGGGGGCCCCTGAGCAGCAGCTGCAGTCTCCCCTCCAGATGCACAGGGGTGCCTGCTCCCCACAGCTCGCTGGATCCCATGGTGAGTGCTTCCCCTTCTCTCCCACATGGCGGGGGAGTTCTTGCTCTTTCATTAAATACTGGTCAGCATCCAAGAACCTCACACCTACTCTCCTCTGCATTTCTAGGGGCTACGTGAAAGCTGAGGCCCATGTTCTAGGTGCCTGAATTGTGATTTTCAAAGACGAGGTCTCTAAATAACAGGACTTATTTGTGCATTCGAAGGAATCCACAGCACTTCCGATCTAATTGTTTTCTTACAAATATTTGTTAGAATGAAATCCTCAGTTCAGCCATCATTTTGAAGTACTTTTCATCCATCCATCCATCCATCCATCCATCCATCCATCCATCCATCCATCCATCCATTTCTCAGGTACTATTCAAGGTGCATGAAATTCCTCTAAAGAAAATATCTTAAATGAAGGAATTAAACCCTTGCTCATAGGTAGTAGCTCAGTATTTTTGGCACTTTTGAACTTTCTGTATATTGCCCGAGTAGGCATTTTGCTTCTCTGTATTATACTGGTACTGAAATCTATGTATTTTGCAACAAGAGAGCTGGAGCAGTCCCATAAAGAAAAAGTTATCGGATCAACCCACAAGATTCATACTATGAATTAATTTTTACTGCGTTCTTCCTACATGCTGGGCAAAGGCACCATTCTACCTCAACCTCAGACAACCTTTCAACAGTCCTGGGAAGAGGTTCTGTTTTCATCTCCTGTCTATATCAGTGAAGTCAGAAATTGAGCCTTAAGGAGGTTAATAACTTGCCCAAAGCCACCCCGTGAAGTGGCCGAGCCCGGGTTCGGACCATGCCGACCAGGTACAGATGTTTTGTGGAAGGCCTGCCACATGCCAGGTACTGCTGTAGCAGGTGCTGGGAGACAGCCCTAAATAGGACAGACAGGGGTACCCTGCCCCTAGAAGCTACTGTTTAATAGGGGGAGCAAACACAGATTCCCACACGAGCACCATGAGCAAAACAAATGTCTAACAGAGAATGCAGAGTGACGTGAGGTGTGTGAGAATATTTTAGAGAGGGTGGTTATGGAAGACTGCTCTGAGGAGGTGATACAGGGAAAAATTCTAAATGAAGAGAGTAAGTCATTTAAATACCTGGGGAAATGTTCAAAGCAGAGAAACTTGAAGGGCCAAGGCCCTAAGGGCAGACAAGCTTGCTGTATTCAGGGGTCAGAAAGACAACAAATGAGGCTAAGATGAGATGGAAAAGGAGAAGGCCACAGGCAGGAGAGGCCATCATGGAAAGTCATGGAAAGAAGAATATTATATGAAAAAAAGCTAGTTCAGGGCCAAAATGTTTTGTGATGGGATGGGAAAGTGCAGTAGAGAGAACTGACTATGCAGGAGAGAGACATGAACCTCAGGATGAGAGGGGGGCACCCAGAGCTCCCACCTCCAGACCCTGACTCTGCATGAAGAATCCTGATGGTCAGAAGTATAAGCTAATCTCAGGGTTTTGGCATCCCTGTTTACTGTTTAGTAAATGTAGGACAATGGGTTATTTAAAAAAAAAATTGGCAACAAATGCTTGTTAAATGAATGAGGAAAGCATTAGTCCAATTTTCATTTGCATAATCCAAGTAAGAAGAGAAATTACGACAAAATGGTATTATCCACTTCTGTATTCCATTCTTTCCCTGTATTATTCAAAAAAAGGATTTTAAGAGTGGAAAGTAAGTGTATGAAGGAATAAGAAAAAAAAAATGCCAGTGTAACTGTTGTGGTTGGGTATCCTAAAAGGGTGCCTTTCCTGCTCCAAATGCACACAGCTAGGAAGCACTAGAGCAGGAATTTGAATCCAGTTCTGCTTGACTTCAATGTACTCTTGATTTTCCATTCCTATTTGTCCAACACACACACACACACGCACACACACACACACACACACCCTGGAAGCAATAATTACACTCCACTTCCTACACTTAGATGTAGGTTGTCCATTTTTTTTTTTCAGTTCAAACTGTTACAACAACGTACACTTGGGACATGTGAGAGAATAATGCAGAATCCTCCGAAGCCACGTTCATCTGGGAGAGCTGCACCCATAACGCATGTGATCGTGCCAGCTTATAAGGAGCTCTTCGAAAACTTAGATTCTCCTGCTTTTAAATAAATGTCCTCCCGGCAAGTTCTCCTCTCTCCTCACCCAACAGCCACCGTGCACACAGGAGAGCAAATCACCTCATGCTGGCACTTTAAGTCCTCAAAAAAAGGTGAACTACAGAAACAGAAATTGCTAGAAAAGGTCTAGAAAGAGAAAGAGTATTGATTCCAAATAAGTAGATTTTTTTAAATTGCTTAAACTAACTCGACAGCTTTAAGCAGCATGATATTTTTTAAAATCTGAAAGTGTAACACACACATATTATATACTTGGCCAATGAAATGAAATAGGATCCAGCAGTAAAACTCGGGGGACTCTTTAAAAAAAAACCTATTAGTAAATGCATCTGTTTGGATGTATAAATGAGCGCACCCCTAAACTGAAGCATTAATGTTAAGGTTCTACTAACCTCTTCTGAAACGCAGTCATCTTTGGGTTCTGACCAAGCAGCCATTTCTCATAAAAGATGGTCGCAGTCAAGAACTCAGGCGGAGAAATTAAGCATAGCCCTGGGGGAAGTATAAGAGAATCTCGAGGACCAGACTTCCGCTTTCCATCCTCGGGCTGCCTGATAATTCTGACTTACCCGTTGGCGTGAGCACACAGACAGAGGCCTTTACACTCTGGCCACATGCCTGAGGACTTGACTAACTTAAGGGCTTCTGACCTGTTTGTTGAAAGTAACATAGGGCAACTGACTGCAAAGGAGGGAAAAATATTTATCTCTGTGCATTAAAATGCAAGAATTTGATTCTGAGGTTTTGAAACTCTAATGAAACAGCCCTGGGAAGACCCCTGACCCAAAAGCACTGGTCCTGGCTTCCTGGTCAACCATGGCACCTTAAATCCAGGGACTTTTCATGGTCCAGTGCAGGTGTTTGAAGGAGGTGGAATCTAATAATCTACCAGACCCTAGATTAATTATTGCGAGGGGGCAAGGTGAACAACTCCTGAGTCAGCCCATTTGGAGGGCTTTGCTCCTCAGTTCAGTCTTGTGTGTTTTGAAGCAAAGAAATAAAGAGATCAGAGTTAATGCATTTGCTCATCAACTTGAACTCCACTTTGCTCATAGATCAAAAAAGGCAATATCCCTTAATGACAGTTTGCTGTACATGATAACTGTGAAACTCTTAATTAGGTTTGAAAATGTGGCTGGCACAAGGGAAGGGTGGCCCTCCTAGGTGTGTGGAGAAGGCTGGCCTGGGCTGTCATTTCTTTCAGGCCTGCATCTGCAATGTGTGGCCATGAGTTATTTTTCTGCTTGAGGTGGGGAGGAACTGAGCCCTCCCTTCCAAGTCCCACGTGTCTCTGACCCACCAGGATGTTTTGTACTCTGCCTTCATCCACTCTGCTTACTGGTCAGATTTAATTTACTTACATCAGCTCTGTGAGATTCTTGGGAAGGAATAGTTTACATCCCCTCAAAACTTTTTCCCCGAAGGAAAGTTTTTTCCAGAGTGTGACCACTGAGTTGAACACTAGAGCCAAAATTACAAATCTGGACATAAGATCTTTGTACTTGAAATTTATTACCCTTCAATGAAGTATTAATAAAGAGTTTTTATAAAATGGCCACGTAAGACTTAAAAACTAGAATATTTTCAGCTAGACATTTGCCAAACTGATGACCACTGAGTGGGCACTTACTGTATAAAATATGCTGTACCAGCTGGCCGTGAGAATCCACACAACCCAGATGCTGGCCAGGGTCCCTTCCCTGGGAGACTTGCTAAATTCATTCCAGATTCTGGTTCCAGGGTCAGAGATCATCAAACCTCTTCATGTCTGTGAGTTCCTGAGGCTCCCTGACTGGTGGGATCATGGGTGATATTTTGTTTGTTTGTTTGTTTCTATGTATTCCCAAGGAGCATATACTGTTTATGCATTTTTTTTCCAGGTTGGCTTTACTGTATTTTTACAGTATGACACATCTTCACATTTCAAGCTAATGCTTTCACCATCTGTTTTTGATTTCTCTGTGGCAAACCTCAGACACCCCACCCCCCCCCACCACCACCACCAGAAAGGGCAATATTTACCATTCCTTTGTTGGTCTTTTCCTCCTTTTTAACTATTACTTAACTTGTATCCCAGAGGGAGGGTTCAATCAACAATATTTACAGGAAAACTTTTTTGTCCAGGATACTGGGCTAGACCCAGGAGAGAACTTAGAGATGAGAAAGAGGCATTCTTGCCTGCCAGAAGCTTACAATCTAGCAAAAACAAAACAAATAAATTAAGTGACCTGAGAAATCTGCATGTCTATGGGAATTCAGAGGACAGAAAGACTGAAGAGAGTTGGGAAGGTTTTGTAGTGGAGACTGAATTTGAGATAGGAATTACGGTTGATTAGTAGTTCCTTAGGCAAGTGGTGAGAGAGCATTCCAGTGGAGGAATGCGAGCTGGTGCACAGGGGGTGGTGGGAGAAAAGACTGGGAAGTATATTAGGACCATATTAAGGAGAGCCTACTTTCGGTTATACCTTGAAAATAAGGATTTCTTACATAATAATAATATTCTTATCGCACCTAAAACTTTAACAGCATTCTATAATATCTAATACCCAGGCCCTACTCAATTACCCCAATTGAGAGAATTAACTAAAATGTAATAAATGATTATGGGGAAAGGTCAAGGTGAGGAACTACAGCTGTCAAACATGTCTGTAGTGATTTTTTTAAAACTATATCCTCTCACCCCAATCTACACAAAAGTTAAAATAGACCAATGAACACTGGAATATTCTTCACCTATTTCACCAAGTGTTAAAATTTTGCCACATTTACTCTCTCTCTTGTCCCTGTTATTT
>JAVSCE010000392.1:0-36505 GCA_032199065.1 Smutsia gigantea | reverse complement strand
GACTGACCCCTTTATCATTATGTAATGTCCTTCTTTATCTTTTGCTACTTTCTTCGTTTGAAGTCTATTTTGTCTGATACAAGTACTGCAACACCTGCTTTTTTCTCTTTGTTGTTTGCATGAAATATCTTTATCCATCCCTTCACTTTTAGTCTGTGTATATCTTTGGATTTGAGGTGAGTTTCTTGTAGGCAGCATATAGATGGGTCTTGCTTTTTTATCCATTCTGTTACTCCGTGTCTTTTGATTGGTGCATTCAGTCCATTTACATTTAGGGTGATTATTGATAGGTATGTACTTATTGCCATTGCTGGCTTTAGATTAGTGGTTACCAAGGGTTCAAGGGTTGCTTCTTTACTATCTAACAATCTAACTTAACTTTCTTGTTATGTTATTGTAAACACAGTCTGATGTTTCTTTATTTCTCTCCCTTCTTATTCCTCCTCCTCCGTTCTTTCTATAATAGGTGTTTTATTCTTTGCCCTTAGTTAGTATTTAGATGGTCTGCTTTCTTTGCTATGATTTTATTTTCTCTGGTGACATCTTTTAAGCCTTAGGTGTGTCTCCATCTAGAGCAGTCCATTTAGGATATCCTGTAGTGGTGGTTTATGAGAGGCAAACTCTCTCAACTTTCATTTGTCTGGAAATTGTTTAGTCCCTCCATCATATTTAAATGATAATCGTGCTGGATACAATGTTCTTGGTTCGAGGCCCTTCTGTTTGATAACGTTAAATATATCATGCCATTCTCTTCTGGTCTGTAAGGTTTCTGTTGAGAAGTCTGATGATAGTCTGATGGGTTTTCCTTTGTAGGTGATCTTTTTTCTCTCTCTAGCTGCCTTTAATACCCTGTCTTTATCTTTGATATTTGCCATCTTAATTATTATGTGTCTTGGTGTTGTCTTCCTTGGGTTCCTTGTGTTGGGAGATCTTTGGGCTTCTGTGGACTGCGAGACTATGTCCTTCGCCAACATGGGGAAGTTTTCAGCAATTATTTCTTCAAAGACACTTTCTATCCCTTTTTCTCTCTCTTCTTCCTCTGTTACTCCTATAATGTGAATATTGTTCCGTCTGGATTGGTCACACAGTTCTCTTAAATTTCTTTCATTCCTAGAAATCCTTTTATCTCTCTCTGCCTCAGCTGCTCTGTACTCCTGTTCTCTGTTTTCTATTCCATTAACAGTCTCTTGCATCTCATCCATTCTGCTGTTAAACCCGTCGATCGCTTGTCTGATTTCTGCATTGTCTTTCCTCAGTTCCCTCACTTCCTCCCTCAGCTCTTGCACATTTCTCTGTAGGTCCATCAGCATGGTTATCACTTTTATTCTGAATTCTTTTTCAGGAAGACTGTGCATTTCCATCCCTTCAGACTCCCTCTCTGGGGTTGTCTGGTTGATTTTGGTCTGAACCATATTCCTCTGTCTTTTCATGGCTGTATAATTGGTCACTGATAGTTGCCACGTATGTCAGCTGGGCTCTTTAAGACTTTAAAAAGGGAAGGAAAAAAAGGAAAAAAAGAAGAAAGAAGGAAAGAAAGAAAAAAAGAAAAAAGAAAGAAAAGAAAAAACAAAAAGAAAAGAAAACAAAACAAAACCAAAAAAAATGCCCACTGGATGTAGATTCTGTGGGAATGCTGTAGGTGGCGCTATTGCCCCACTCTTCCACAGCTGTGACTGCGCCGCTCCGCAGGACCCCTTATCGCTCTGGCAGGGGTGGGAACGAGTAGGAGGCTGTTGATCTCAGTGAGAAGTGTAAGTATGGGTACACTTCCTCAGTCGCCAGCTAAGGCGTCTGAAACTCACCCGGACTCCCAGCCTGCTGGGCTTGTGCTGGGGCGATCCGGCTCCTCCGCTAGGCTCCTGTCTCTTTAAGACCGCTGAAGAAAGCGCGCGCTTTTTTTTTTTTCCTTCCCGGGAGCCGGCTGCAAGCACCGTGGCGCGTTCCCCTCTCAGATCCTGCCCCTCTGTCTCTCCAATCTCCGCTGCACTGCGCAATGTGGGTCAGTGCTCCCCGCGCAGATCACCGGGGCTGGCTACTTCGCGGGGTGCACTTCCACTCCCTCCCGGCTCTGAATCCTCTCCTCCCGCCAGTGCGCTGGTTTGGGGGAGGGCTCGGGTCCCGCCGGGTCGCGGCTCCATATCTTACCCGCCTCTTGGGGTGCCGAGTCCTCTCGGGTATAGTTGCACGCTGTGCGCTTTCCTGTGTATTCTCGTCTCTCTTTTAGGAATAGATGTATTTGCTGTGTTTTCGTAGATAAATATGGTGTTGGGAGGAGATTTCTGCCGCCCTGCTCACACCACCATCTTCCCGGAAGTCTGTCCAATTTCTAATCTTTTATTTTTACTTCTGATTTCCTAATCTGAAAACCTATAATTTTTAGTATGGATCGTTGTTGTTTATCTTTTATACCTATGCAATATAATGAGTCATAAGAAATACATATTTGGTCATTCAGATGACCAAATATTTATTTCCCCGATATACTTGATTTTCATCCACAGTTACTGAAAGCACTTAAGAGCCTTAAAGGTGAAATGGGTGTTTTGTCATGTTGGAGACTTTTGGACCCCACCCAAAGGCAGGGGCTGGAGGTTGCACCAGCCAGTGGCCAGTGATTTAATCCGCCATGACTATGCAGTGAAGCCCTAACAAAACCCCATGAGAAAAGCGTATCGCTCTCTTGCATCCTGCTTCTCTTTCTGAGAGAGCTTCCATGTGCCACTGAGACAGGTCCCAAGCTGCACAAAGATAGAGACTCCTTTATTTGGGACTTTGCCCTATGTACCTCTTTATCTGGCTGTTAACATATATCCTTTACTGTGTCCCTTATTAAACTGGCAAATGTGTTTTTCTGAGTCCTATGAGCCCTGCTAGCAAATTAATCGAACCTAAGGGGGAAGTTGTTGGAACCTCCAACCTGTGGCTGGTAGATCAGAAGCACAGGAAACAGCCTGGGGCTCACGACCGCATCTTGAGTGGGGGGTGGCGGGCAGTCTTGTATGAAGGAGCCCTTAACCTGAGGAATCTGGTGCCCTTTCGGACAGAGAGTGTCAGAACTGAGTTGAGCTCTCAGACCCCGTGCTGGTGTTAGACAGTTGCTTGGTGGTGTGCATGGCAAGACCTGCTCCCATCCCCCCACACATATACACATTGAAATTGGACTCAGGAACCCGAAAAGACTTGTATTACTGCTGTGTATGAAAAAACACAACCTACCATGACCTCTTTAATAAAAAATTTTTTTATATTCTGCCCTTACATTCTGGAAAACCTTTTTCAAGCAGTTATGCCACATCATCGATGAAGTTTCCTGTTAAATCAAGTCTGCCTTAAATAACTACATTGTTCATTTTAATTCTGTTGGAGTTCTCATTTTCTTGACAGTTTCCTCAGCTTAGGCAGTGGCTTTTATCTCCAGCACGTTTTGCCAACATATTTTACACTGCTCTCTCTTTAGGCTGGTATGTCATCATTTATTCAGTGTTTTGTTCCAATTCCATAAGACTATCTTTTCTGGCATTTTAATGATTCTACCAAAAGTTTTCCAAAACATTCTCCTGGCTCTAGTAGTAAATCGTTTTCAAAATATGCAATTCTTCTGCATCTTAAGGGTGAAAAAATATAGGCTTCTTCTTGTCTTCATTGACTTTTAAAGCACACATAATTTTTTGCCTTTCCTTCTCTTAGATGTTTTTCCACTTATAATTGCCAACAGTCAGAATCTACTTGCCCATGATCCTACCTCAGTTTCTTCTTTGATATTAATAGAATTTCCTTCTTGTGCTACTTTTGGGAGGCAACTAGATATGCAAATGTGCTGGCTTAATCTTCTTATTTTACAGGTTTGAGTTCCAGACTTTTCAGACCCAGACTGCCAATTTCTCTGACCCTCTCATCACACAGAATACATACAATTCACAATCCAATGCTGTCCCAATATCTACCCTAATTTCATTTTCTTTCAGAACTAAATTTCTCTGCAAACAAACAGTGCTGTTGTTTTCATACCCCACTACCTAACACAATGACCAAAATTCCATATACCCTGTCTTGTTATTTTTAAATGGTTATATAAAGTTTACAGTTTCAAAATAGATATATAAAAAGACAAATACCAATGAAACAAGAAGGAAGTTGGGATTCGAATAGAAACAATCCTCTGAATGCCTCAAAAATAATGCCTAGGTTATAGGAGGACAGTCCTGCCCAATTTTTATCTGTTGGGCAGAATCTAATTTTTCCTTTTTTTTTTTTTTTGACAGGAGCATATAGTACGATTCTCCACCTACTTTCAGGGTAGAAAGTATTCCATTTCAAGAAGAAAAAGAATTAAAAACAAAACAAAATCACCCACATTGGCCATGCATTGTGAGCATGACTCAAATGTGACTATTCCTTGGCTCAACTTTTAAAAAGCTGTCAAGCTTAGTTTTCATTGTTATGAGTTCTCATCCATTTTCTGTCTTCATAAATATTTTTGTGAGGAATTCAGAGTTACTGAAACAGCACCTGCTACCCAGGTGCCATTAAAATTTAAAACTCTTAGTTCACTATTTAAAGTAATACTGAAATTTTTAATTATTTTATTTATTTTTCTTATTCTTATCATTATTGTTGTTAAGCAGTAACAGTTGTTCCCACTTGCTGAATGTTTATTATCAGGGACGCACTGTGGTGGGCACTTCATGTAAACTTTTCCTAGTACTCATGACACTAAAAGATAATTATTACTAATCTCACTTTTCATGAAGAAATTGAAGTTCAGTAAGTTTAAGTAACTTGGACAAATCATACCGCTAATCCATTGTCACACACAGGTTCATGATCCGATGGCTTTGATCCAGACTCCACACTCTTGATTGCTGGATGATGTATCACCTAAACGCAGTATCCTATACCTAACATGATACCTATAGTTAGTTGAACACAACTACCGCCATTACAATTGAATATTTTCCTGCATGTACATTGTAGTATAACAAGCATTTTTACAGAAGGCCAGCACAAACTGCCCACAAATCTTACTGATAGTAAAATGAGAAAGCAATTGGTAGTACAACTAATTTAGGTAAATCAACAAAAAGCTTTTGATCAACATTAATGGTTGCATAAAGATATATTGATTCTGTGATGTTGGTTCTGATGGTAGAGATAGTGTTTTTTCAATGCATCACATTATTAAATGAGTTATCTCCTGTATTCAACTTCCTTCCTTCAGCAGGATTTAAGCTTGTTGATAAAAAGATGCAGACTGTTTTAGGGAGTACAGTACTATCCACATCCTTTCAGTTAAAGCCCAGATTTAGTCATTGGGAATGAATAATTGAGTCCTCTCTATAAAACTATAAATTAGATTATCTGTAAAAGAACTGATTTTAAAACAGCAATTCTTTAACTCTTTACTACTTTTTTATTAGTTTTTAAAAATTTAAATTCTAAACAACCTCTTTGGTATTGCTGTAAAAGTTTAAATTCCAACCTCAAATATGTCACTGGTGCTGTATAAGAAGGTAGCTGAAGATAAATATTCCAGTTGCAATATTCCAGATACAACATATGTTGTTCTGAATCACAGTTGCTTACAGTACAGTAGGTCTTTAAAGATACGTAAAGGTCTTAACTGGTTGAAATCTCTCATTTCACCCATGATAAAACTATAATCCAAAGGGACCAAACAGACATATCAGAAATAAATACCACTACAGATCCTGAAGACATCACAAGGTAATAAGGGAATAGCTCTACACACATAAATTTGACAACTTAGGTGAAACATATCAACTCCTTGAAAAATGAAAATTACCACAATTCACCCAGCATGAAACAGTTAGAATAGCCCTATAACAATCAATGAAACTGAGTTCATAATTTTAAAATTTCCAAAAACCAAGTCTCCAACCCCAGAGGATTTCTCTGGAGAATTCTATCAAAAGTTGGAAAAAGAATTAGCACCAATTCTACACAATTTTTTCCTGAAATTACAAGAGAAAAGGAATGTTTCTTAATACACTGACTGAAGCAAGTATTAACCCAATATCAAAACTAGACAAGGACAGTATGAAAAAGAAAACTGTAGACAAATATTTTTCATGCATATGGATTTGAAAATTTTAGCAAACAGATTCAGCAGTATCTAAAAAGATTTATGTCCTATTATGAAGTGAGGTTTATTCCTGGGTTCTAAGTCAGCTTCGATACTTAAAAATCAATCCATGTAATATAAAAGACAAAAGAAAAATCACATGATCCTATCAATTGATGCAGCGAAAGGATTTGGCAGTTAAACACCCATTCATGATTTTTAAAAGACTCTCAGGAAAATAGGAAATAGGAGAACTTCCTCAGATTCATAAAGAGCACCTACAAGAAACCTACAGCTACCGTTATACTTAATGATGAAAGATTGAATGCTTTTCTCCTAATATAGAGAGCAAGGCAAGAATCCCATTCTCACCACTTTTATCCAAACATAGTGCTACAATTTATAGCTGTGTGCAATAAAGCTAGAAAACAAATAAAAGGCATATTGACCAAAAAGGGAGAAATAAAATGGTCCCTATTTGAAGATAAGACTTTTTATCTAGAAAATCCCAAAGGGTCTACAAAAGAACCTCTAGAACTAGTAAGTGAGTTCAACAAGGTCACAGACACAAAATATATTTTGAAAAGTCAATTGTATTTCTATACACATGGAAAAAAAAGATTTAGGTGTAAATTTAATTAAACATGTACAAAATGTGCATCCTTAAAATTACACTGTTGATAGAAGCCAAAGAAGAGCTAATAATGTAGAGACATACTGTGTTCATGAATTGGAAGACTCAACATAGTAAATATGTCAATTTTCCCCAAATTAATATACAAGTTTAATTCAATTTCTATCAAAATCTCAGCAAAACTTTTAGTAGATGTAGACAAAACTATTCTAAAATGTAATGGAAAAGCAAAGGAACTAGAATAGCAAAAATAAAAGGAAAAATTATTCTAAATACATATATGGGAAGACAAAGGAATTATAATAGTTAAAACAATTTTGAAAAAGAAAAATAAAGTGGGAGGAGGCAATATACCCAATTTCAAGATATTTTATACTAAAATAATCAAAATTGTGAGTTATTGGCAATGGCATAGACACACAGATCAATGGGATAGAATAGAGAATACAGAAATAAACTCATAGAAATATGCCTAGCTGATTTTTGACAAAAGTGCATGGGCAACAGAGTAAAAGACAACCTTTTCAATTAATGGTGCTGGGACAATTAGACATCCATAGGCAAAAAAAAGAAAAAATAATAACTGTCAGGTTAAAAATTAACTCAAGATGAATCATGGACTTAAAGGTAAAATGTAAACTGTAAAACTTTTCTAAAAAACATAGGAGGAAGTTAGGATGGCTAACATCCAAAAGACAAGGAACAACAACTAGTGGTGAGGATGTAGAGAAAGGGGAACCCTCCAACACCGATGGTAGGAATGTAAATTAGTTCAACCATTGTGGAAAGCAATACGGAGGTTCCTCAAAAAACTAAAAATAGAAATACCATTTGACCCAGGAATCCCACTCCTAGGAATTTACCCTAAGGATGCAGCAGCGCAGTTTGAAAAAGACATATGCACTCCTATGTTTATCGCAGCACTATTTACAATACCAAGAAATGGAAGCAACCTAAGTGTCCATTAGTAGATGAATGGATAAAGATGTGGTACATATACACAATGGAATATCATTCAGTCATAAGAGGAAAACAAATATGACCATTTGCAACAACATAGATGGAGCTAGAGGGTATTATCCTCAATGAAATGATCCAGGCAGGGAAAGACAAGTACCAAATGATTTCACTCATTTGTAGAGTATAACAACAAAGCAAAACTGAAGTAACAAAATAGCAGCAGACCCACAGACTCCAAGAAGGGACTAGCTGTTACCAAAGGGGAAGGGTGGGAGAGGGCAGGTGGGGAGGACAGAGAAAGGAATTGAGGGGTATTATGATTGGTACACATAATATAGCTAGGTCACAGGGAAGGCAGTATAGCACGGACAGGACAAGTCATGACTCTATAGCATCTTACTATGCTGATGGAGAGTGATTGCAATGGGGTGTGTGGAAGGACTTGATAATATGGGTGAATGTTGAAACCACAATGTTGCTCATGTGAAACCTTCATAAAATTGTATATCGATAACTTAATAAAAAAGAATAGGAGGAAATCTAGGACTAAGCAAAGAAGTCTTAGAACTTAACACCAAAAACATGATCTATGAAAGAAAAAATGATACATTAGACTTCATCAAAATTAAAAACTTATGCTTTGCAAGACTTGATTAAGAGTAAAAATCAAGTTACTGCCTGAGAGAATATATTTGCAAACCACACAGGCAACAAAGGATGAGTACCTAGAATATATAAAGAACTCTTAAAACTCAAAGTAAATGAAAAAACAATTTAATTAGAAAATGGACAAAAGACATGAACAGAAACTTAATTGAAATGTATAAACAGGCAGCCAGTATGCACATAAAGATAACTTCATTACCCCTTAAGAATGTACAAACGAACCCACAATGAAATATCATTACACACCTCTGAGAATGATTAAGATAAGACAGTGACAACCAAATGCTGGTGTGGATGTGAAGAAATTGGATCACTCAGATACCACTGGTTGACAGGTAAAATGGTACAGCCACTCTGGAAAACAGTTTAGCAGTTTCTTTAAAAATTAAACATGCAACTGCCATATGACCTAGTAATTATACTCCTCGGCATTTATCCCAGAGAAATACAAATGTATGTTCGCACAAATATCTATACAAGAATGTCTATAGAAACTTGATTGGCAAACAACCAAAAAGTAGAAACAACCCAGATGCCTTTCAGTGGGTAGACAAACTGCAACATCCATACACCATAGAATACTACTCAGCAAAATAAAGGAATGAACTATTGATACACACAACTACCTATATGAATTTCCAGGAAATTAAGCTCCATGAAAAAAACATTCCCAAAGTTTACATACTGCATGGATTCCATTTATTTAACATCTTTGATGTAACAAAATTATGGAAATAGAGAACAGATTAGTAGTTGCCAGGGGGTAAGAAGAGAAGAATGAAGGAGAGAAGTGGATGGGCTATTAAAGAGCAATATGAGGGATCCTTCTGGTGGTGGAAATGTTCTGTATTTTGACTGTATCAATGTCAGTATCCTGCTATATTATTGCACTATAGCTTTATAAGATATTACCTTTGGGAGAAACTGGGTAAAAAAGGGCAGAGTATCTCCGTGTATTCTTTTTCACAACTGCATATAAATCTACGGTTGTCTCAAAATATAAAGTATAATTTTTTATGAAGGCTGATAAGACAATATTATGAACAACTTCGCAATTATAAATTGAACAAATTAGATAACATGGCAAATTCTTTGCAAGACAATACCAACTACCAAAGAGAAATAGGTACATTGAAGAGTCCTATATTTATTAAAGAAATTGAATTTATACTTTAAAACCTTCTTATAAAGAAAACTCCAGGTCCACAATGCTTCACTGATAAAGTCTATTAAACATTTATGAAAAAAGTAATAGCAATTCAATATAAATATGCCGAAAAAGGGAAGAGGAGGAAACATTTTTCAACTCATACTAAAATGCTAACATTACCTTGAAGCCAAAACCAGACAAAGACGTTGCAGGACAACAAAACTACAGACCAATATTCCTCCTGAACATAGATGCAAAGCTTCTATACAAAATTTTATCAAATTGAATTCAACAATATATAAAAAGGATAATATATAACAACAAGGGGATTTATCCATGGAATGCATGGTTTATTTTATATTCAAAAATCAGTTAATATGTTTTAATATATTAATACTAAATAAATAAAGACCATATGGTCATCTCAATTGATACAGAAAAATCATTTGATAAAATCTAATACCCATTCATGATATTAAGAAAAAGTCCCAGTAAAGTTGGAATAAAAGGGAACTTCCTTAACCTGATATAGGGCATCTATAAAACCTACAGTAAACTTCATATTTAATAGGGAAAGATTAATTCCTTTCCCCTTAAAATCAGACACTGATGTCTGTTCTCACCACTTCTATTTGACATTGTACTGGTGATAATAGCCAGTAAAATTAGGCAAGAAAAGTAAATAAAAGTCATCTAGGTTAAAAAATAAGTAAACCTATTTTTATACACAGAAAACATGATCATCTAGGTAGAAAACCTAATGGAATCTACATAAAAGAAAACCTTCTAGAACTAAAAAGTGAGCTTATTGAAGTGGCAAAGTGCAAGATCAGTAAACAAAAATCAATTTAATTCCATATACTAGTAAAGAAAAATTGAAATTAAACATTAAATGTTTTAAAATGCCATTTAAATATCATTAAAAATATAAATACTTAGTGATAAATCTTACCCCAAAAATGCAAAGTCTCAAACACTGAAAACTATAAAACTTTGCTGAGAGAAATTAAAGACTGTCTGAAATTTGTTTAAATTAAAGACAGTCTACAGAAGACATATACCCTATTTGTGGAACTGAGCACTCATTATTATCAAGATGCTAGTACTCCCCAAAATGACTATAGTTTTATTGCAATCCAAAATCCCTACATAGTAATTATAGAAATTGACAAGCTGGTTCTAAAATCCAGATGGAAATGCAAAGGACTTAGAATAGTCAAAACAACTTTGAAAAACTGAAAGTTGGAAGGTTAACATTACCTGATATCAAGATGAATTAAAAAGCTAAAGTAATTAGAAAAATGTGATATTATCAAGAGATAGCAAAAAGATCAATAAAACAAAATAGAGAATCCAGAAATAGAGACCCACAAATATAGAGAAAATTAATTTTTGACAAGTTGTTAAGGCAATTCAGTAGAGGAAAAAAATATTTTTCAATAATTATGCTCAATTGGATATCCATACTTTAAAAAAAGGACTTCAATCTATCTCTTGTACCATTATACATACAATCCAGCTCAAAGTTTATTGTAGACCTAAATTTAAGGCTTCAAATTACAAAAGTTCTAGAAGAAAGCATAGAAGAAAAATCTCTGTAAATTTGAATTAGGCAGAGTTTTTGCATACAACATTGAAACCATAATGCAGTAAAAAAAAAAAGTGATAAATTAGACTCCTTCAAAATTAGAACTTCCTGCTCTTCAAAAGAAGATGAAAAGACAAACTGCACAGACTAGAAGAAAGTATTTGCAAATAATACATCTGATAACAGAACTATATCCAGAATATACAACTCTCAAATTCAGCATAAGAAAACAAACCCACTAAAAATGGACAAAATATTTGAGCATACATTTCATCAAGTGGCAAATAAGCATTGACAAGACCTCATCATCTGGACAGTGACTGTAATGGGGTTGGTGGGGGGGACCTGATGAAGGGGGTAGTTTAATGACCGTAATATTGCACATGTAATTGTAGATTAATGATACCAAAATAAATTATTAAAAAAAAAAGATTTCTCCAGGGAAGTGTTAGCTGGCCCCAGAGAGTTAAGTAAAGGCATCATTCAGTCCCTAGAATATGAGATACACAAAATACAACACATAAAAAAAAGACCTCATCATCATTAGATATTAGAATAACCAAAGAAAATCACAGTAAGATACCACTATGCATACCAGTTAGAATGATCAAAATGGTAAAGACCATCCCTTCTAAATGCTGCAAGGATATGAAGGAACTAGAACTCATAAACTGCTACTGGGAATATAAAATAACTTCTTTGTGAGAACAGTGCTGTTTCTTAAAAAGCTATACATATGCTGACCATATGCTCCAGCCATTTCGTTCCTGGGTATTTACCCACGAGGAAAGAAAGTATATGTCTATACAAACAGTTAGACACAAATGTTTTTGCAACTTTATTTGTATATCCTCAAGCTGGAAACAATCCAAATGTTCATCAACAGAGGCATGAATAAATAAGTTGTGGTATATCCATACCATTGACTCCTACTCAGCTAATAAAAGAATGAACTGTTGATACCCACAACAACATGGATGAATCTCAAGGTAATCATGCTGAATGAAGAAGCCAGATAAAAAGGAGTACACACTGAATAATTCCATTTATACAAAATTCGTTTATGCAAACTAATCGATAGAGACAGAAAGCAGGTCAGTGATTGCTTTAGGGGTAGGAAGAGTAGGAATGAGGGACCGCAGAAGGCCATGAAAAAACTTTTGTGGGTGATGTGTGTGGTCACTATCTTGATTGTGGTGATGATTTCACGGTGTATGCATATGTCAAAACCTATCAAATTGTACATTTAAATATGTGTGGTTTATTGTATGTCAGTTATAACTCAATAGAACCATTTAAAAAAGAATGTGTGCCTGACCCCATTCTGGATCAAAGAAAAGGTTGCTGAAAGCTTCTGAGAAAGTTTTTCTTTGATCTTAAAAGAGCCATAGGATTTCTCTCTCTCTCTCTCTCTCTCTCTCTCCCTCCCTCTCTCCCTCCCTCCATGTGAAGAATAAAATATGCTGTCCATAGTATAGCTGCAAGCCATCTTTTGACCAAGAAGAAAGCCAGCATGAGGAAATTGCTAATGCAGAAACAGAAAAGCAGAAACAAATGCCTCTGAGAGGAACAGAGCTAAAGCATTGAAACTGAAATCCTTTATCTAAGGATTTTCAACTACATGACCTAATAATATTCTATAATTGTTCAATCATTTTAACTCAGGATTCTATACCTTGCAGTGAAAAACATCCTAACCAAGATAAGCATATTCTCACTTGAGAATTATTTATAAGATGCAATCAGAATGTAATTCTATACCTGGTATTTAGTTTAATTAAATTACATATTTTTTTAAAAACTACTATCTGTATATAACTTAGACATGTGTAAGGCTCATAGGTGGTACAGTATAGGAGATATCAGATGTTTATACCCTCCCATCATCCCTTTTTCCTTCTTTTGATAATAACAATCCAATCTTCCCTTAGCAAATTACTTCTCTGCACTCTTAGTTCATGTCTTCCAGATGAGACACTTTCCTTGACTGAGAGTGGATATGTGATTCAAAGGGCATTGTAAGAAGAAGGGCAACTGAGCCCAGGTCCCTGAAGTTGCCTTCCCAACCCCCTCTGAGATACCCAAACAAGAAAATATCTGGAGCAAGTTAAGTGGTAGCACCAGCATAGGGCATTTGCTGTCACAAGCTCCAGAGTCTTTGAAAGGAAATGTTATCACTCGCCTTTTTTGAGGCATGCATAAAGCACAGGTCTGAATTTCATGGTTCCTGATGAAAGCTAGTACTGAGAAATCTATGAATTGTTTTAGGAAAGAGATGTACATGCTTGTTTATGTGTTTTCTTATTTGTTTTTTGTGAAAGTTGACCTAATCCAGCTGGTGACAGGTAATATGAAGGAGAGCTACACCCATAAGATGAATTGTTCCTAGCCCCTGAGACTAGGAAACAGTCCTCACTTGTATCCAGGGAAATCTGGGAAAAGAGACACTTCCTTCCAAAGCTTCAGCCATATATTGATAGACTGCAAATTGTTCACCACCAGCCCACAAGAGCAGAAATGTGGGTTTTGCCCCTGCATAAAAGACCCTAACTACTTGGCCTGTAATTATAGGTCAGTGTATACAGAGCCTGAGGTCTGAGCAGGAAATGGAAAATAACAGCTTGCCCTAGTAGTAGTACCAGCAAGCCAGTGAGGAAAACCAAGATAAACACTTCAAAGAGATGTTGTAATACAATAGAACTGTTGGAAGAGTCAGATAAAAACTTTTTAAAAAGCAATAAATAGCTCAAGAAGATATAATTAAATTTAGGAGATTAATAGTTAAATGTATGATAGATGCTGTAACTAGTGGAAAAACACCCATCACTTACAAAATATGTAATAACTCCATGTGTGTCTCACAGTGTTTCCTTCCTGACTGAAATGACAAAAATGAAATAACTGATGAAAATAACTAATTGAAATGCTGCATTAACATATTTTTAAATTAATGCATTTCTGAGGTTGCATGAAAGTCAAGATTTCAGAGTCTCAAAGCAGAAATCAGGAGGGAACAGCTAAGAAATTCCTGTCTAGACCTTGTCACTGAATAAAAAGAGAAGAATTTCTCTACTGAGAATACATATCATATACATGGAGGTCAAAAACACTTGAGTAGGGAAATTAATTTAAAGTCTTCCCAAGTTAATAGAGTACCCAGAATACAGGCAAAAAGAGACACAAATATTCTTTGGAGTGTTCAATTTCAACCCAAGCTTCAAAGAGTTTCCAAAGATACAGTTTCAAGAATATAAATAATGATTATTTAAAACTAAGTTGATGTATTAAACAGCAAATGAGATTCAGTTAAAGAGAGAATTGGTGAACTGGAAGATAAATCTGAAAAGAGAATTAGTAAACTGGAAGACAGATTTAAAGAAATTATTCAGAATGCAATCCATCTCTGGGTATCCACCATGTGGATATTCCAAAGGTATTCCAAGCATGGAAATAGCACGTGCATAAGCTCTGAGGGGGCGTGGGGAAGCATGCTTGGTGTGTTCAAAGAACAGCAAGGACCGAGAGAGTAACCAGTAGAGGGGTAAGAGATGAAATCAGAGAATCCGCAGACAGCCAGACTATGAAAGGCCTTTTTAGATCATTGTAAGGACTTTGGTATTTGTGCTGAGTGATCGATGAAGCTATTGGAAGATTTTGAACTGTGAAGGAATTTGCTCTAACCAGGTACATGAAACACTTTAGAAATAATTCAGATTCAAATCACCAAAAATTATTCTTCTGTGAACTAATGGACTCTGGTACATAGGAGGCTTTCTGCTAATCCAGTTTGATATAGAAATAGAATTGAAGAGGGAGTAGATAAGACACATGTCCTTTGGAGTAGACTATCTACCCTGTTTATAATTTCCATCTAGCAGGCTTTTAAAAGGAACTGGATTGCAGAGTATTTTATAGGTCACATCTGTGATACTGACTGCAAAGTGTTCTCTAGAGCAGTTCCATTGTATAATGATGTTTCCAGGCATTGCACCATTCTATGCCCCTCAGCCTCTCTTTGTCCCTGTCAGAATCTACAGAATGAGCCTGAATGTACCACTATAAACTAACCACTTAAATTCTTTCTCAATAATAGTTACTTTGGGGGAAAGGGATTGGGGAAGATGGGTGGGAAGGGAGGGATAAGAGGGAAAAAGGGGCATTACGATTAGCAGACATAATGTTGGGGGGGGCACGGGGAGGGCTGTACAACTCAGAGAAGACAAGTAGTGATTCTATAGCATCTCACTATGCTGATGGACAGTGACTGTAATGGGGTTGGTGGGGGGGACCTGATGAAGGGGTAGTTTAATAACCATAATATTGCACATGTAATTGTAGATTAATGATACCAAAATAAATTATATAAAAAAATAATAATAGTTACTTTGGATTTGCATTCTGTTCTGGATACTCTGTGTTTGTTGCTCCAGATCTGCTGTCCACTTCTTCCTATCCTGCTTTGTGCCTCTGGCTTCCATTTGGGTCCTCTTAATGGGAAACACTGCAGATGTGAATGGGGGAGAGGGAGGTTGGGTAATATATCCTATTGGCTCCCTCCCTGCCCTGTTGTCTATGGCTAGCTTCTCTAGTGAAGCAGCCAGCTCTTTTCTAAAGGTTTTCTCCTACAATGTGCACCCTTTCTGGGTTCCAGGCACCATTCTCCCTCCTTGCCCTTTCAGGCCTAGGAGTGGAAAGGCTCCCTGCTCTTGTTATCCCTGGTATGCTTTACCATCCCTTACTAGTTTCCCTTAACTCTGCCCCCACCCTTGTAAATAAGTCCTTCAGTAAAATCTCCTTAAAGACTCTGCTGAGGATGCCATCTGTTTTCTGTTCAAACTCAAAATGACACACAGAGTAAGTTCAACCAAAATATGTTATATTTACCAGCTTCACTTTTATTTTTATACATTTCAGCTTTTTACCTGTTTTATGACATTATATTTTGAAATTTTCACATTTTTTATATTCAAAATTAAACACTGAGTCAACAACCATTTATTCGGTATAATACAATTCAATATGATGAACTAAACTCAATGGCCCAGGTACTGAAGAAGCAAGTAAGGAGAGAGTCTTAGATAAGTTTGATGTTCAGAAAAGACTCCACAGAAGTAGGACTGGACCACCGCACAACTGAGGACAGCCCCTTTCTACTCAAGTATTGTTGTTCTCACCACACTACAACTTCAGGATGACCAGGGTTAACTGCTCATTCAGTCTCACTCCAAACTTTCTATAGGGCTTCCCTTCTTTAGCTGATCTAATGACATCTGCATGCAACTGTGTGGATGGGCACACACACTTAGTAAAGGTTAGCTGTTAAGATTATGTAAGCGCTGTAAAAACAATTATTTCTTTACATGAAATTAATGTAATTGTAAAGTACACTGAATAAGAAGTTTAAAAAATTGTGGTAGCAGTGATATTATCAATAGATAAGCAGCATTGTTTGAATTTTCACTTCAACAAGTCTTGATAATGTTTTCCTTAAAAGTCTTATTGCCAATATGATGAATTGCAATCCATTATATCTTTACAATGAGTTCTTCCAGATTTCTATTAAAGCTTGTCAGGAGATACATGTATGAAAAGGCAGATTTAGCCTATTAAATATAGGCTATGAGGATATGTGTATCTATCCTTATATATATGTATATGTAAGCATCAGACCATCGCTTACGAATACCTTTAACAGCCAGATATAGAACCTCTTGGAAAACAAAAATCCCTTATATAAACAAGTATTGTCAGCTATCTCAATGGGATGCACACTAATCAGTCTGATTGCACTCAAACCAGTTTTGTTTGAGTAATTGCCTCCCCAGTCACCCTGGTCTGAGGGTTTCCTGCACAAAATGCTTTGTGTGCTAAAACCAGGATAGCCCTTGGCAAACTGGGAGGACTTGACCATCTAGCTACATATCCTCATGCAAACTGGTAGAAGAGCTCTGTTATGGGCTGAATTGTGCCCCTCCAACACACACTTCCAATTCATATGTTGAAGTCTTAACTCCCTGTAGCTCAGAATATGACTGTGTTTAGAGACTCTTTAGAGAGCTAATTAAGTTAAATGGGGTCACTGGAGTGGGCCCTAATCTAATATGACTGGTGTCCTTATAAGAAGTGGAGATTAGGACACACACTGAAGGACCCATGTGAAGACACAGAAGAAGATGGTTATCTACAAGCCAAGAAGAGAGGCCTCAGAGACCTGGCTGACATCTTGTTCTGGGACTTGTGGCCTCCAGAATAATGAGAAAAATTAATTCCTCTTATTTAAGCCACCCAGCATGTGGTATTTTCTGTTGGCAGCCTTAACACATTAATGCACTCTCAACTAGTGACTTCTGGTTTTGGCTTAGTGCATTCCAGCTGCCGATTAGAGCCTGATCTCCTCTTTCTCAGAGCTTCTCCTCCCTTCACTCTTTCCCCTCACTTCCCACATAGAAAAACTTGTCCTCCAATCCCTTCATCTAGATTATAGCCTCCTCACATCCCACTTCTCTTTTCTTCTGACAACGTGCTCCTCAGTTAATCTTTCCCTCATTAACGCTAACTCATTAAACTATTCCTCAACCCTTCCTAACTTCCTTTAACTCTCCATAAATGCTAGTCAAATAGATGAAGAGTTACACTAACTTTCCTTCTTCTCACTCCAAACTCTGTGAGATTCTTTTGCATTTACTGCCTTCCCTACTCCATTTCCCACTTGCCTGCCCGACTCTATTATCCGTTTCTTGGCTCTCATCATCATATTGAAACTACTCTATAAAGTAACCTAGGACCGCAGCCACTGCTATCAGTGCCATTTTGAGAATTGATGAAGTTCCCTTCTCCTCCAAACGACGTGAGCAAGGTGAGCAGAGTGCAGGCTGGTTTCTTTGCTTAGCTGCACGACCACCCCCTGATGTCATGCTTGGGATTTCATAGTTTAAAATTCCACTGCCCATTGTCATGCCCTCCTTCCAAGAACTGGCAGCAGTATTTGACACTGTTGAGCACGCTCCGACCCTTGAAACTCTCTTCTCTGGTTTTCCAAGCCTGCCTCTGATGGCCCCTCAGGGCTCTTCAAGCATCTCTTTTCTCTCCTCACACACACACACACACACACACACACACACACACATATCAATCACAGAAATAGTTATTCATCAAATTTCTGTCCTTGGTCCACCCTCTCTTCCAACTCTCTTTGATCACTAATATTTTAGAAACACTCCATGGCAATTACCACATTTTTGCAGTTATCTCTAAATTTAGATCTCCAATTCTGTGTCTCTCGGAGCATCAGGCTTGAATTTATAATTGAACATTAGTCATTTCCACATGGAGATCTATTGAGCCTATCCTATTTAACATGTCTAAAACTGAATACATCATATTCCTATAGATTCAGTCTTACATGATTGTTTGAAAATTACATAAATTAATACATGTCTAGCAATTATTAATTGTAGGCTCACCAAACTTCTCTCCTCTTCCTAAACACCCAGCAAAACAGTATTTCCTGGGTCCATTCCATCTAAATGGGGCCATGGAATGTTAGAAAAAGTATTGTGTCACTTTCCATCAAAGGCAGTTAAAAAGAAAATGTACAATTGCTGTGTCTTTCTTCCTTTTCCGAGGTATTGGAAACAACACACAATGATGGCATAGTTAAATGACAGAAGGACTCTGAATCAGTGAGTCATTATCTGGACGAGAACTTCCCTGATGAGCCATCCAGACATGAGCTTCTGCAGTGGATTTTGTGTGAGAAAGAAGTAAACTTTTAAACTTTTACTGTGTTACATCACTGAAATTTAGGTTTTCTTTTAAATAGTTGCTCATTTTATTTACCCCAAACATCATATAAATATACCAGAAACAATGCCACAAATAGTAAGTTCTTGATAAATGATAGAGATTACTACAGGCATACCTCATTTTATTAGACCTCCCTTTATTTCACTTCACAGATATTGCTTTTTTTTACAAATTAAAGGTTTGTGGCAACCCTGAGTGAAGCAAGTCTATTGGCACCATTTTTCTGATAGCATCTGCTCACTTTGTATCTCTGTCACGTTTTGGTAATTTTCTTAGTATTTCAAACCTATTCATTATTATTACATTTGTTATGGTGAGCTGTGTGTGGGCACCACAAACTGTGCACATATAAGATGGTGAACTTAACTGATAAATGCTGTGTGTACTCTGACTGCCCCACCAACCAGCCATTCCCTGTTCACTTTCCCTCTCAGGTCTCCTAGTCCCTGAGACACAACAACATTGAAATTAGGACAATCAATAACCATACAATGGCCTCTCAGTGTTCAAATGAAAGGAAGAGTCACATGTCTCTCACTTTAAAATGAAAGCTAGACATGATTAAGCTTAGTGAGGAAGGCATGCCAAAAGCTGAGATAAACCAAAGCTAGGCTTCTTGAGCCAAACAGTTAGCCAAGTTGTGAATGCAAAGGAAAAGTTCTGAAGGAAATTAAAAGTGCTACTCTAGTGAATATGAATGATAAGAGAGATAAACAGTCTTCTTGCTGAGATAGACAAAGTTTTAGTGTTTGGGATAGAAGATCAAACCAGTCACAACGTTCTCTGACTCTGAAGCCTAATTCAGAGCAAGGTCCTAAATCTCTTCAATTCTATGAAGGCTGAGAGAGGTGAGGAAGCTGCAGAAGAAAGTCTGAAGCTAGCAGAGGTTAGTTCATGAGATTTAAGAAAAGATGCCATTCCCATAACATAGAAGTACAAGGTGAAGCAGCAAGTGCTGATGAAGAAGCTGCAGCAAGTTAGCCAGAAGATCTAGCTAAGATAATTCATGAAGATGGCTACACTAAACAACAGATTTTCAATGTAGATGAAACAGTCTTATAATGGAAGATGATGCCATATAGGGCTTTCATAGCTACAGAAGAGAAGTCAGTACCTGGCTTTCACAGTTAGAGAATAGAAGTCAACAGTAAAAGCTTCAAAGGACGGGCTGACTCTCTTTTAGGGGCTCATGAACCTGCTGACTTGAAGTTGAAGCCAGTGCTCACTGGCCATTATGAAAATCCTAGGGCCCTGAAGAATTATGCTAATCTACTCTGTCTGTGCTCTGTAAATGCAACAACAAAGCCTGGATGACAGCAAATCTCTTTACAACACAGTTTACAGAATATTTTAAGCCCACTCTTGAAACCAGAAAAAAGACTCCTTTCGAAATATTATTGCTCATTGACAGTGAGCCTGGCCATTCAAGAGCTCTGACAGAGATGACAATGATTAATGTTTTCATACCTGCTAACACAACATCCATTCCATAGCCCGTGAATCAGGGAGAAATTTTGACTTTCAAGTCCTTTTATTTAAGAATACATTTCATAAGGCTAGAGATGCCATAGAGAGTGATTCCTCTGATGGATCTGGGAAAAGCAAATTGAAAACCTTCTGGAAAGGACTGACCATTCTAGATGCCATTCATAACATTTGTGATTCATGGGAAGAGGTCAAAATATCAACATGAAAAGTAATTCAAAAGAGGTTGATACCAGCTCTCATAGATGACTTTGAAGAGTTCAAGATTTCAGTGATGGAAGTAGCTGCAGATGTGGTGGAAATGGTAAAAGACCTGTAATTAGAAGTGGAGCCTGAAGATGTGACTGAATTGCTATAATTTCATGATAACACTTTAATGAATGAGGAGTTGCTTATGGATGAGCAAAGAAAGTGGTTTCTTGAGATGCAATCTACTCCTGGTGAAGATACTATTAAGATTGTTGAAATAACAAAGGATTGAGAATATTACATAAACTTAGCTGATAAAGCAATGGCAGGATTTGAGAGGATAGTCTCCAATTTTGAAGGAAGTTCTTGCAAATCAAAATGCTATCAAACAGCATCTCATGCTTCAGAGAAATCATTCATGAAAAAAGTCAATGTGGCAAACTTCATTGTCATTTTATTTTAGGAAATTGCCACAGCCCCCCAATCTTCAGTAACCGCCACCCTGACTAGTCAGCAGCCATCAATACTGAGGCAAGATCCTCCACTAGCAAAAAGATTATGACTCAATGAAAGCTCAGATGATGGTTAGCAATAGAGTGTTTTTTATTTAAGGTATGTACATTGTTTTTCTTGACATATGCTATTGCATACTTAATAGGCTACCATATAGTATAATCATAACTTTATATGCACTGGGAAACCAAAGAATACATTTGATTTGCTTTATTGTGGTGCTCTGGAACTGAACCCACAATATCTCCAAGGTATGCCTTGTATTTCTACTGCTACTGTATTAGCTTGAGTCTGAATCACGTTTCACTAAGAGTATGAGAGGATCACATAAAGCATCAACTCTTTCTGGCCTGAGTAGTTCACTTATAGGATATATTTTTCTATAAAAGTCTTTGTTTATTCCAGTTATATTATTGGCAAATTCCAGGATGATTATTGTCTAGAAGCAATAGGAGATTATTATTTTGTGGTTTCCATAAAGGGGAAATGATATTCCATTCCTTCTTTACTGCCTCAAATGATGCCAGCATTTCTACACCTTTCACAAACCACTACTTCTCTCTCACCACCTGCATCTCAGCCTCCTGAATATAGATGTCAACTTGACTTAGATTCAGATCACAGCTCTCCCATACCCTCTTCTCTTTCTGAGTCTAGCTATAAATGAGATATGCTTTTATGGCCAATTCTTTGATGAAACAATATGTATTACCCCTGTTTCCATCAGGTCTTTGTTCACATTTTTAAAGAAAAGAATAATTCATATTTCTGAATGTTTATTACTGATGGAATATATTTTAAGTGCTATGAATGTGCTTTAGAGAAATGATATTAGACAAAAAAATGTTGGCAGGTGGGTATCTTGACCCTCACAATTCCACCACGAGGCGGACATAATTATTGTCCTATCTTCCAGATGAGAAAAAGGAGGGTTGGAACAATTATATTCCTCTTCCAAAGCCACACAGCAACTCAGGGCAGAAGAGCAGTGAATTATTTTGTGTGAAGGGTGCAATCAAGTACTGGCATCAAATATGAAGGCAGCACCTCATTCCACCAACTAAGAGCTTAACCACCAGGCAATACTGCAAGTACCATGGCATCTCTCCCCACCTCTGCCTAAGTATCTGATTATACCTCCATGAAAGCATTTACTGTACTCTGCTGAGTACTATAATTACATGTACTCCCTTGTGCTTCGTGAATCTTTGAAAGCCATGATGCTGATGCATAAATACTTATTTGAACTAATAGAAAAGATGCTACTGTAAGTCCAGTAACATTCTTCTTTTAAATGTGTTGATGTCTCTGTTTCAGTGTGTCTTTATTGCCAAAGAATAAAATGATGGATTCTCTATTTAATCTTAAAGGGAAAATTATTTCTTTACCTTCTCCTTTTGATTTTACTCTTGGTGATATAATCCATTGTACAAATTACTTTTGTCCTGACCTTCTACTTGGGGTCCTTCTTCCTGGCTTTATCTTATGAGTCGAGATTGTATCTTCTTTTTCTTTTGTAACCACTTATATAGGCTAACTGAATGCTCTCTCAGTAAGACCTGCTAACTGTGCAAGCACAAGACAGAAATACGGCAAGCACTTGAGTGGAGGTATAATGAAATACTCCACTATCAGTAGGGAGAGTACCACAGGGTGAGTGTATGCCCCAGGGAACAACAGCATAAGCATTTATGTCCTTAAGCCTATGAGGAAATTAATTTCAAGTCCTTTTTCTTAGAATAACTGTTTACGCTTGTATAGGCCTTTTAGTAAATTCTTTATGTCTCCTTTGTCTCTAGGTAAGGTTGTTACAGTGTAATATATATGTTGTTGTGTATGCACATAACACACGTGTTGTTACCTATATATATGTATATATACATGACTAAGTCTACTAACTTGGGCTGCTATAACAAAAGACCACAGATTGGGCAGCTTATAAACAACAATTCTGTGAAGGCTGAGGTTTGAGATCAGAATTCCAGCAGGACCCTCTTTCAGATTATAGACTTTCTGTTGTATCCTAACATGGAAGAAGGGAGGCGCTAGCTCTCTGGAGTCTCTTTTATAAGGGCACTAATCCAAACCATGAGGCCTCTGTCCTCATGATTTATTCATCTCCCAGAGGCCCCTCCTCTTAGTGACACCACCTGGGGGTTGGGATTTCAACATAAGAATTTAAGAGGGACACAAACATTCAGACCATAGCAATACAACATATATATATAATGTAAGACATTATAGAAAGCTATCATACAGCTTATTATATAAGCTATAATATTATCCTTACTGTACAGGGAAGAAACTGAAATTCATACAATTACTTGGCAGAAGTTACACAGATGAATCAAGGGAAAGCCAGGATTCCAACTCAGGTCTTATTTCAAGTCTGGTGAAGTCTTTCCATTTCATCTTAGTGCTCACAGCCAAAAGCTGTGACCTGGGTATTTCTAAGAATGTGGAGGTAGCTTATGACCTGAAGCAAGTTGTACTCTTTATAGAAAAACAATTCTATTCCTGTTCTAGCTCCAAGATGGGTCTTAGCATTTGCAAGGCTCAGATGTACAGGTCTGTATTTGTGAATCCCCTTCATACTATATAGTTTCTCACTGTCCATTGACACACCATGCAGATATCACCCTTAAAATTCTCTGGACACCAACATTTCCAATTCTAAGCTTCCTGAGAAGGGAAACTCATGTGATTTCACAGATTTAGTAACAAACACAACATGACTTGCCCTTTCCACAAGCTTGTTGCCTGAAATCCTACATTTAGGCATTTTTTTTAGTTTGGGGCCTGATGATGGCAAATGCTCTCTCACACATTAGGGTGGGTGAATTTGTAAGAAACTTTCCTGAAAGCAGGTATGTATAGAAAGAGTAGAGTAGGTGTTAGGAAACAAAGCAGGAATACAAGAGGGTTAACTGGTGAGCCAAAAAGAGCAGAACTGGGGGCTTTTACAGTTTTGCCTACTGTAGTGCCCTCCTGAAAGGACACCCTCAAGTCCTAACCCCAGGTACCTGTTAGCATGACTTTATTTGGAAAAGGGTCTTTACAAATGCCATCAAGTTAAGATGAGGTCGTGCTGGATTGGGGTGGTCTCTAAATACAATTCCTGGTGTCTTAGGAGAAAGGAGAGGGAGATTTAATATGGACACAAGGGAGACACAGGGAAGAAGGCTCTGTGAAGACAGGCAGAAACTGGAGTGATGATGAGGCTGAAAGCCAAGGAAATCCGGAGATTGCCAAGAGCCCCCCAAGGCTCAGAAGAGACAAGAAAGACTTTCCCCTAGAGCTTTCAGAGTGAGCACAGCCCTGTCGACAACTTGATCTCTGACTTCTGGCCTCCAGAACTGCGAGAGAATAGATTTCTGTGGTTTGAAGCCACCCAGTTGGTTATGGCAGACCAAAGAAACTAAAATCCCTGCTTAACACCCCATCCTCACTTTTAAGTTCATTCAATAGGATAGTTTTGAATTTGAAATTTAATTTTATCCTTTTCACTAACAGTCTTTAATCTTTGTCCCCAAAACATGTCATACTGGCTCTACTCTTGTAATAATCCTGTCTATTCCTTCTTTCAACAATGGCTTATGTCCAGTAGCCAGCAAATGAAGACTGTCAGTGTTCGCACCTAACACTTGGCTGTTCAATGGAAGTCTGTACTCTTTATATTCACATCAGAGGCAAAAATCATTTTATATAAACTGTATATTAATCTACTAAAATATAATATTGGCACAATTTCTAATACTGTCCCATTAATAACACAGGGTTTCTAAACTGTCATTGTCTTCAGTCTTCCCAAATCCCCTGAATTCTAGCACTTCAAATAGCCTCTGGGAACTAAAGGCAATCGCCTGCGGGTACATGGTTGGTTCCACAGTCACTGCAGAGATTTACCCCTGCTCCAATCAAACGGATCACTAGCCTCCCAAACACTCCATGGAGAAGATTCTTACAATCTTAGGGAGGTTGGTGGGAGAGTGGGGAGTGGGCATTAAAGGGATATGGTACCAAGGGGCAATCTAATGCTATACCACACTGGTAAGCGCGTGTTTCACAGTTTAATATACACGGTTGTCACTGAACTCAGTAGTGAGATAATGAGCTCTAAAATATCTCTTTCAGCTCAAGGGTTCTTATTTGGGGAGCTAAGCTACCCCAAGGTATTCCCAGCCTGGGCCAAGCATAGTGCCTGGAACATAAAAAAGCTCAATTGCCAGTGAACAGTGGTCACCAGCGGGCCTGTCTGCAGGTTCTTTAGGCTCTCTCTCCAGAAAAGAGAAAAACTCCCTTCTGCCGGGTCAATATTTCTTTACGAGCTATGAACCAAACTATTGCTACCACATATAATTCTATCTACAGTAATTATCATAAGGCCTGATAATGCCCTGTAGACGAAAGTTCTGGGTAACTGTCAGAACCGAGAGATTTAGGACCTCACCAAAACCCAGTAGCTGTTCAGACTTCACTGGACAGACGTCAGTCTTGATACAGAAATTCCAGTTTAATCTGTGAAGACATTTGAATATATCTGAGACAACTTAAATGGAATATCGAGATGAGATTTATTTTTATACACAGCATGCTTGGCTCCACGCCGACCCATCCTCCCCTCCTTGGGCCTGTCCTTAGGGGTTCAGGGACCGCCCGACTCTAACAGCCGTGCCGCCTGCTCCCCGGGACACTTCGGCTCCCCGGGCGCTCCCCGGGGGCGTCCGCGACCGCCCCAGCCCTCAGGGCTCCGGGAGCCCCGCCAGGGACGCGGCGTCCAGGCCGCCGAGCGCGCCCCCAGTCCTGCGCCCCGAAGCGGCCCCGAGGCCCGGCCGGGGGCGCACGGAGCCCCCCGAACTGCGGGCTTCCCCCACCCCCGGCTGCGACCCCACCTCCCGCCCCCGCTGCGTGAGCGCCTGTGTCCGTCTGTCTTTCTCTCTCGACGTCAGTGGGAATTTCCAGCCAGGAAGTGAGAGAGTGAGCGAGAGAGAAAGAGAGAGAAGTGCACCAGCGAGCCGGGGCAGGAAGAGGAGGTTTCGCCACCGGAGCGGCCCGGCTATCCGCTGACAGCTTCCCCTGCCCTTCCCGTCGGTCGGGCCTCTCGCCGCCGCCGCCCTCAGCCTGTGCCCCGCGCCGGCCCGGCTCCCGGAGCCCCGCGCAGCCCAGGCCGGAGCCGCCGCGGCCGGGAAGGCGGCGCTGCTGCAGCAGCCTGCGCGCCCCGCACTTCCCCGCCCGCTGCGGACATGGCGCGGCGCTGACAGCCCGGCCCGGCAGGACCGCGCGCCCGCCCGCCCGGACCCGCTCCGGCCCGGCCGGCCGCCGCCCCTTCCTCGCCAGCGCCCAGGCCGCGCCGCCCGGGACGGGAGCCCACAGGCGCAGGAAGGCCGAGCGCGCCCTCGCCACCAGGGTAAGCCAGCCCGGGCAAGGGGGCCACGCCGGGGACGTGGGGCCCGAGTCCCGCCACCTACCCGCCCTGCACCCCTCCAGCCCTGCTCAGACTTCCTCATTCCTGCGCTAACCGCTGGGCTAGCCTGAAGGAGGAGGCTGACAGTAGCTGAAAGGCACATGGATTTGGCGAGAGGGCGAAGGCACATCTGGACTTCGCAGGGGCGGGTTGGCCCGAGGGCCGCAAGTGCCCTGGCAGCCCTTCCTCTCCCTGCGGGACCCGGAACCAGAGGGGAACTCTTGGAAACTTTTTTATCCCCACCCCACACCCTGCTGGGGTAGAGCTTGGGGGCTGAGGTGCGCTTTGGCACGGGGGACAGAGGGGAAGGTGGTTGGTGCAGTGCTCAACCAGATTTCACCCAAGGGCGTTCCATGAAATGAAAGCAGAAGTGCATGTCAGTCCAATCGACTGGGAAAGCCCTCCCCAGCTCCCCCAGACTGAATAGGACAGCCAGCCTTATTCCTTCACCTTCTACTTCAAAAAGCCCCCACTCTTGCACACTCTCTCCCCACACCCTCTCTCTCTGGGTCTGACACACACACACACACAACCAGGACGTAATATATTCACCTACTATAGGACCTGTACATTAGTTTTCAAAAAATAAGGAGGGCCTGTTACTGATCCTACAGTGCCTGGCATTTGAAAGAGAAAAGAAACTACCTACTTGGAGCACTTTTTAGACACTCTGATTATGTGAAACCCTTGGACAACAAAACTACGTATGTTGCATGACCTCTAAAACAAAAGTAATGATATAAACAAAGCTTATCCTAAACACAAGTTTCCTTACAATCTTTAATAGATACTGATGGAGATGTTTGCCCTGAAGTGTTGGTCTGTACTGAAACTTAAATGGGACTTAATGATACAGTATTTCATTTTCAAGTTTTAAGATGTTTTCATAGACTTTGTTAAGTATGGTTTTCAGCATTGCAGCTTATCAACTATATTTAACCTAAAAAAATTGCTATAAAGCCTATAATCTGAGAAAATGATTATAGTAGTACTAAAGCATGAGCTCTTCATACAAATGTTCTACAAACTGATGGTCTTTGGTAAACACTAAAGCTTAGGATCAATAAGTGGTCAGTGCTTATTTTTCTAATAAAATACCTCAGTCGAATAGTTTTGAATAGTTTAAATTGAATAATGTTTATTAAAAATTGAAAAGGGAATCTTGATTAAAATAAAGCCCTTAGCTCAAGTATGTTGTTTTCTTGATTTTACTATTGTGCTTTCTAGAGATCAATCCTTTTACTGTTCAATGCACTAGAGAAATTGTGTAAATAATTTAAAGCAAGATTTATTTTTGAGCCTATGACCTTGGGACGACAGGAAATAAAAAAGATTTGTTTCTTGTAGCATTTTATATTTATCATGTAATTAAATTGCTAAGGTGCAAAAAAATATATAATAAATGAACACGTGAATATCTCCTGAAATCATTAATCTAATCTATATTGATGTACCTGCAACTCCTCATTGCCCTCTGGAGCTTGTTTAGATAAAATGTCTTCCTGGACCACAACCTATTGGACAAACATGAACACAAAGGAAGACTCATTATGTGTACATTTAATGCTGGCAGTGAAATACTTCTTGCTATGAACAATAAACCTCTCTGAAACTGTTTGAAAGGCTCTTTAAAGAAAACACTGTAATTCAATTAGGGGTTGGTGGCGATTTGAAAATCTATTATCTTTTTTCAAATTTCAATTTTATCTTATGTTGTGCATTTGTCATTCACATGGGCTGAATAAATGCCCCCGTTTTTCAAACCCAGTTAGTAAATACTGGAGTATACGTACAAAAATAGTTGTTCCCCTTTGTAATCACTTTGATCTTTGCACTTCCTTCTTACTTCTACCCCTTAAACAAGATCATCTGTGATGACTGATTCGCAGTTGGTAAGAGCTCAATGTGAAACAGGCAGAATTTTAGATTTAGTCATCATATGCCTCACATTTCTCTTGTCATGTTCCTTGGAACAAGTGAAGCTAGCTTGAGAAACTAGTATTTATGCAGACTGTTTTTACTCCTGCTTTCAGACTTACAGATAATTGATGAAGTTACTCTCTTGACTTTAAGGGATTGCTCATTGTGGTAGATAGAAGGTCCAGATAAGGAATTGTCTGCTACAGGAACCTTGGATTATCATTCAGTCAGCAAGACCTTATTTTTTACCTGGTTTATGAGAGGTATTCCCCCATTTAGAAGAGGTGAAAGATCTGGCTTCTGGGGAGAAGTAGTTACTTCATAACCTTCAATTAGTTTAGGCTTGGGAGAAGTAAGAACAGTAGTTGACATTTTAAAACAATACATTTTTTAAAATCTGAGTTTCCATAGGGATTTTTGATAAAGTAGTCAAAATGCCATCTTTTTATTTTTCAGAATTTAGTAGTTGTGCTGTTCTGAGCATAGAAACGACTTCAGTAGAAAGTGTATCTGGCATTGCAGAAGAGTTTAACCAATGGAGTAAATAGTCAGATTATGTTCTTCTAATCTACAGATTGAACAGGAATCACATTAGCAGGAGCAGATGTAGAAGAATCAATTACTATGCAAAATTTCTCATTAATCTACCTATTTTTAGTAGGAAGCTTGCTTTGGTTGGTTTTGTTTATAATATGAACTATATATGGTGACGTGGTTGTTATATAAGAAGAGGAGAAGGGAGAATAGGATTTTAGTGCCGAAGGACACTTTTAAATGTTCTGCTCTTAATATACGTTTATGTCTGATCAGAGTTCATTGACAGCTGCTGCTTGGTGACCAGGAAACAACACAGAAACAATAGCTTGCTTTCTGGAAATTAATTCTCATTTGCACTCTTGCACCTTCCGTAAATACTGAATTCACCCCTAGGGTTCTTAGAGGTGAGCAAGTAAATCACCAGAAACATGCGCACACACACACGCACACACACACGCACACACCTTTGAGGTGAGCAATTAAATCATCAGAATCACACACACACACACACACACACACACACACACCCTTTGAGCTGACCCTATCACTACTTAGGAGACCTTGAGGGTTTTAAAGAACCAGAGGTATTCAGCCTCAGTTCAGTTTGGCTCATCAACTGCGTGTCGTTGTCTTTTCTTAAATCAAAAAAGATTAATATTTGAAACCAGATAATTTGGTAGAGTTAATAGGGTAATATAACCAAGACACTTGTCTTTGTAATATTTCATTAATGAGTATCCAACACCTCCCTGTTAGATGAGAAAAAAAAAAGTAACATTCTTTTCATGATGATGAAATCTCTTCACACCTTTGGGCCCTGCCATATTAGAGAGGGTGCTCCTGGGTACAAACCAACATGCTCTCATATCTTCAGGCAAAATTGGTAGACCTACCCTTGAAGAACGGCTAAGAGTTTAGAAAATAAATAATGAAATAAAATCTACTGCTTCATTGCAAATAATTTAGGGCCTAACAGTTTTACACAAAAGCAATAAAGGTATGACTTATTAAAGATTAAAGAATTCTCAAAATTTTAGTGTGGATAAAAATATTGAGAGTATTAATCATAAAAGTATCATTGTATTTTAAGTTTTAAAAAGCAGTCAGTTATACTCTTTCCTTGTATTTTCTGTAGTATGTAATTTATTATGTAGTAAGATTTAATTATTGGTAGTACAATTTAATCTGCTTTGAATTTGTTGCCTGTTTTTGAAATCAGAATAATGAAATGAATGGTTTAATTCCCCATTACAAATTGGCCTACTGTTTTGCATTCACATTTCACAATTAATCCAAAATCTTATAACCAGCTTTTATTCTTTTTTTAATATAATTTATTTTATTATCATTAATCTACAATTACATGTGCAATATTATGGTTATTAAACTACCCCTTTATCAGGTCCCCCCCCCACCAACCCCACCACAGTCACTGTCCATCAGCGTAGTGAGATGCTATAGAATCACCACTTGTCTTCTCTGAGTTGTACAGCCCTCCCCGTGCCCCCCCAACATTACATCTGCTAATTGTAATGCCCCTTTTTCCCTCTTATCCCTCCCTTCCCACCCATTTTCCCCAGTCCCTTTCCCTTTGGTAACTATTAGTCCGTTCTTGGGTTCTGTGAGTCTGCTGCTGTTTTGTTCCTTCAGTATTTTTTCTTTGTTCTTATACTCCACATATGAGTGAAATCATTTGATACTTGCCTTTTTCGGCTTGGCTTATTTCACTGAGCATAATACCCTCTAGCTCCATCCATGTTGTTGCAAATGGTAGGATTTGTTTTCTTCTTATGGCTGAATAATATTCCATTGTGTATATGTACCACATCTTCTTTATCCATTCATCTACTGATGGACACTTAGGTTGCTTCCATTTCTTGGCTATTGTAAATAGTGCTGCAATAAACATAGGGTGCATCTGTCTTTTTCAAATTGGGCTGCTGCATTCTTAGGGTAAATTCCTAGGAGTGGAATTCCTGGGTCAAATGGTATTTCTATTTTGAGTTTTTTGAGGAACCTCCATACTGCTTTCCACAATTAACCAGCTTTTATTCTGACCTGTACTTTCAACAGATAGTAATAAACTTATTTGTAGACTCAATTTCTTTAAAATGTGAAAAAAAAATCTGATTAATGGATCTTAAAAAAAGAATGTAAAGATTTTGGCTTATTCTTTAAGAACTTATTTATTAAAAATTATAAAAAGGAGAGGAAAAGAGCTATAGTCCCCCTAAAAAGAAACCAAGTCTAATCTCTACTAACAAAGAAAAATCCGGTGCTTAACATTGTGCTTGATGGTATATAGTAAGCAATCAGTGACTATTTGTTGAATGAAGGAATGACGTAAGTTTTGTTTTGTTTGAAAAAAAGGGCAGTCATTTTAAACAAGGAACAAAAAATACACTATTTTGCCTTGCCTTCTGGGAAAAAATGAAGGCAAAAACTAGTTCTTGCTTCCTAGATATTATATTCTCACCTAAAGAGCACTTGAAGTTTACTAGAACAAGTAGTTTGTTTAAAAGTACCCAGTGCTTTCCAAAAGGGAAGAATTTCAGTCTGAAAGAGACGTTTATGAGCTGGAAAAAAAAAAAGGCCTTTAGTTTCAAAGTTTTAGAGGCATTTATCAAGCAAGGTAATAAAGTAATTCAAGTGATAAAAGGTTCTCATACAGGTAAAAATGTAACTTTTTGGCTACACTAGAATTTCTCAGAGCTGCATTGAAACTGTCATTTCAATACCATTAGCTCCACAAAGGAAATAATGCTTCAAGCACTGCTTTGAAATCCAGATTGTTAAAACTTATCTAAGTTAATCAAAAAGTAAAAACAAAATATGACATCCAGAATTAAATGTTTATTACCTAAAAAAATTGGGGTGGGGGGAATTCCTAGCTAGAAAACCTCAGGAACAAGCAGTTAGCAAGGTTTACTATATTCTCCCCTTTCATATTGTAATGATTTTTTAACAACATAAAACCTGAAGCTTCATCATAGCAAGGTTTTGTGATTATTTCTCAGTTGTAGCATTTTCAAAAAATTGTCCTTGAAACTCTAAATATAACCATTTATTCTATGCAGACACAGTGTATGAAATGAAATATACCATCCAGACTAGAAAAGAGCACAGTACCAGCCCTCTTAGTCCTGGAGTCATGCCCCCAGGGAGAATCAGAACCGTTTCTCTGACTTCAGTCCACTGTACTTTGCTGCCCACTTAATTCTGGTTCTGACCCTCCCCTCTTTCCAAATCACTTACAAATGTACATTTAAATTTGAAAAAATCATTTTAAAAACTGTTAAATACATATATGTATAATCATTGTTGTTGCCAACAAATGGAGGAAAAAACTAAATGTTTACTTACATAACAAGCACATTGTAAAGCTGTCATGTTGAAAAGTACTCTGAAAGTGAATAGCAGCAGCGTTTGTTAGTTAAAATAATAAAATAATCCAATGATTATTCCCTGAAGACTCAGAGAACAATACATTTTGCTATGTTCCATTACATAATCGGATCCACCTACAGTTTCTGGCCATGAAGAGAAACTTAAACAAAAACACAAAGCTATAATGTCTTAATCTTTACTGGACCAGTTAAAAATGTATGGATAATACATACATTTGTACTGGGAAATAAAGCTATTGGATATTTCTTAGATTTAAACTTGTTGATATATCAGGCTCACTAGTGTTTGTGAGATTCTCTTTTTGCTAACTCAAACTAAAAAAAACACAGAGTCTGCATTAAGTCAAGCCCTCTATAGAAAGAATTAAATTAACATTAAAAAATACTTTGTTATAATAACTTTGTCATAATTTCAGTTATCTTTAAAAAAAATTTTTTTTTTTTGTAATTGATCATTATTGTGTGGTTTGGAGTAAACATATTATGCTATATATTTCAATGTCAGGGCATACCTATTCCTCATTTTTATCTCCAAAAATCAATTTTAACATATATCAAGCATGAAAGAAGAAAAATTAAGTGATGACAGACTCCCTAATCAGCTTACCTATTTATATGTTCTGTGCGCACATCTGCCATTAATTTAAATAGTGAAAATTAATTACTTGTCTTAGAAAATATGCCTTCCAAGACAAGAATTTTAGGAATGGAGAGAATGACTAGTTTTGAACGTTTTAACATGAATTCCTGACTGTTACTGATATTTGAAGAACTTTGTCTACCAATTCTTAGGTATAAGTTTATTTTCTAGGATTTAACCATTTGTTGGTGTTAGGTCATTAATACTTGATTTATAAACGTTTGTCAGTCTTTTTCTTTTAAAGAGGGGTGAGGTGTGGTGGAAAGGTCAAAGGAAAAGAAACCTTTACAACGTACAGCACACAATTGTAATGCTTTCTATTTAACCTTTATGACTTAGGAAGTTAAACAGAAGACAATGTGGAAGGATGGAAGGAGTGTGAATGGCTGTAGAGAGGAAATTTAAAGTGGAAGGAAGGAACATTGAAGAAGGTAAAGAATAAAAATTAAGTTAAACTTAATGTTTTTTCATTCCGTTGGATATTCAGGAAAGTACTTAAGGGGGTAACAAAACCTGGTTTATATGAAATTAAAACTGAATATAGAATCTCAGAAGTAGAAAAGATTACTTTTAAAAAATGCACTCCCCCTGCTAATTTCAAGCCACCCAAGATGCCTGGGAAAATATTTTTTGTAGGAGATAGATTAAAGTGAGCCAGAAGTATAGCTAGTCCCATACCACATTCGTTTAATTCATTCATTTATTATGCTGCTAATATCTAGTAAGGTATGTAAGCTAAGTATTCATGTCTGTGTGTGTGTGTATGTTGTGTGTGTGTGTGTGTGTGTGTGTTTGTGTTGTAAACTTACGAATCTTGGAAAATTTTGGTCAAGACAAAAGATAATGAAAACAGATAAAGGTTTAAGGAAGAGTCTCTATAAAATTAGACCTTGAGCTTTATTACTGATTTGAATGTGAGACAGAAAAATAATCTAGAAAGTGAATCAAAGTTCCAGACAAAAGGGTAAATTCTTTATATTCTGGATGAGAAAGGAAGGGTCATAATGGGAGGAGTGAGAGATTGCCCTTGAATAGAACTTTATTATAGGCATTTCACTGGAGATTATCTTATTTTTTCTGATGGTCATTTAATGGTTATTTTCCCCACATTTTGAAAACATGTTAGAAGTCAGTGATTAAGCAAAGCTCAGTACACCTGGGAAATTAAAATCAAAAGAATTGTAACAAGTGACAATAATTAAATGTACTTCCTTGCCCTCGTGCTATATCATAGCATTCATTTGATATAATGTCTTTTTGGTTTCTCTGTGTTTATGTAATTTCCCATTTTAGACACTTAACTAAATTTAACACCTTAGAACATTTTAATATTTCTTAACTATTTTAAAACATTACCTTATCAATCATTTACCCTGAAATTCTTTTTTTTAATGATAGGCAGGGAAACTCTTCTCTCCTAGAAAGTCTTCTGTAATAGCCAAATAGGAATTGTCTTAATTGTTTTGAGAGGTTTCAACAATCCTGTGTTGAAATAGATGGATGATTTGAGGGGAAGTTGTGCTGTATTTACTTAGTATCTGTTAAGCTGAAGGAGTGCAGTCATTTAAGGCAATCTACAGAAAACAATAATTTTATTTCTGAGGCACTTAAGTCTTTACACAGGTGTCCCCAGTGTCAAGTTTATCTTCATCCCACCCACCGAATTGCTGCACCCAAAACATTAGGGAATGAAGTTGTCAGCCCACAATGGTCCATTCAGTAGGTTTCCCACCCCAGAAATCTAGGAACACATTCTTCATAGGTACTTATTTATCTCCTCCAATCAATCACCAGATTCTATCAATTCAGCCACCTTCTCATCTCCAGAATCCATTTCTTCCTCAGTATATTTCTAGCTTTAATTCTTGCACTGTCTTCTAATGCATCATCTCCTGCTTTGGTTCCATCCTTCATTCCAGCATAAAGATCAGCTTTCTAAAGTGCAACTCTAATCATGTCACAGTCTTTATATTTCTTAACTGAATCTCCATTGTCTTCCCAAGCTGATTCCTGGACACCTCACTTCCCACCTTGCTCCTCACCCGTCCCCCATTTCTCAAGTCATCCACATCAATTTCAGTTTCTTATCCACCAAGTTTTCTCATTTTGAATGCCTCTGCAAATGCACTCCCTGAGTGAAGAATGCCCTTTTCCTTCCTAGGCGTTGTGCTCACTCCACAACCTCCAGGTGTGATTCAGGCATCACCATTTTTCTCTCCTTCCTCCGTTAATTCTCCCTGACCACCCCGTAAAGAGCTACATACTCCCAGACCATGTTCTCTTGACTTCTTAGTTTTCTAGACTCAAAGTATCTCAAGGGCAAGGATTTTCATCTTACTTTTTATTTGCATAGCATCTGATAAATTTGTTGAATAGACAAATAACTAGGCAGAGTATATCAGTAGACTGTGCTATTGATTAGGCTGTGTGGCTCTGGACAAATTAATTTCTCTGATTCTCATTTACCCTCTGAAAAAATGAGAGGGTTAGACTAAATGAGCATCTGTCTCTGTTTGTTTCTTCAATATAGGAATATTACTTGGAAGACGTCAGATTTTCTTGCCATGTTGAGATAAACCAACTATGTGAGAAGGTACAAAGACAGTTCTTGTCAATATGATAATATGAAGACCTATCCGTTTTCATATTATGAGTTATCATTTATGGTCCCAGTCTAGTTTCTTCCTGACATTCAGGTGTTTGTGGGGTTGCATCTTTTTATTATTAATTAGTCTCTAGCAGGAACTCCCATTTCATATTTCTCCAAATAAATTGAAGACAAACTTGATAGAGAAATGAAGGTAAAATTCAATATTTAATTCTAAATTGGCTTAAGGTCTCACTAATTGTAGCTATATTTGAAGGAGGAAGATACGGAAGTGGTAGTGGCATGAACTGAACCCTCATCTGTCATAGCAAGAACACAATGTCTAAAATGGATAAATTAAGAAAAAAATTAGTGTATTTGAAGATATGAAAAGAACCCCCATGAAAACTACAAAGTGAGTTAGTGTTAAAAAGTTAATTGCTCTGAAGAGTAGGATTGGTGGAGGTCGGGTAGGGGAATCTTTGCTTTTTTATCTAAACTCTTCTACTTTTGCTCAGTATTTCTTTTTTTAACTATTGATTCACTTAAATATTCATTGAGTCCTTTCTATGAGCCAGGTTCTAGATACAGGCAATACAGTGTTGACCAAGGCAGAAATCCATAACATCATGGAGCTTAGATCAATGATTTCAGTTTAAAAGTTTTTCTTTTTACATTAGCTTTTTTAAAATTGAAGAATTACGTAACTAAAAAAAGTGTGCAAATCCTAAGCATATACTCTAATGGTTTGCCTCAAAGTGAACATATTTAACCTAGTGGTGTTCTAAAAACAGAACATTACCATCACCCCAAAAGCTCCCTTTTTCTCCCTTTTAGCAGGACCCCTGCCCTTCACTTTGATTTAAAAGATTTCACT
>JAVSCE010000391.1:0-90243 GCA_032199065.1 Smutsia gigantea | reverse complement strand
TTATAGTGGTTTTCAACAATTTGAGGATCAGGCATGCAAAAATATGGTCTACTTATTCATAAATAATCTATGTCATGTAATAAACTGTCAAATAGGCAGAATTTTGACCGTTTAAAAGGCAGCAATTTATTAACATTGGAAAGGCTTTGCAACTAAGCAAGTAAGATCTCCTTTCTCCAATCTTTCAGCAGACCACTCCGCAGGCAGAAAGAGGTTACTTCCATGGAAGACAGGATGCCTGTTAAGATCTCTTTCATTGCTCCCATTTGAGGTTCCGCGAGATTAGATGGTATCACAGTGAAAAATCAGTCTGGAAGACAGAGCTAGAGATAATGGTTTAATTAACCAGCCTCAGAGTTAAAACATATGAAACTGAATGAGGGCCTAGAAAAACCAATATTAGACTCCAGTGGTCAGAACTGAGTAGCAGGAAGATGGATACACAATGGAAAGACCAGAAATGGGCAGAAATCCCAGTGACTTTAAGAAGGCATACTGAACTGGGACATTCTGGAGCAGTTTTCTGCCTTCCTTCAGAGGGAGGATGGAGTGTTAGTATAGATGCTATTTGGGCAAGAAAATGAAAGGGACTGAAATACTTCACGTGATCCAGAGACTGAAGCAAGTATTGAAAACTTAGGTTCTTACATTTTTCCAAGACAGGTTTAATGAGAATTATAATAAATCAAGGAATAAAATGAGAGCTGATCAAGTAAATATGTATCTTTTTACAAGCTACATATGCTATCCTAATGGCTAAAGAACCTAGTTCTGTGATATCTAGCTAACATTTATTAGTTGTGGATAGTAAGCAATTTACATGTATCACCTCTCTTCATTTACTCTACAAAGCCGAAATGATTATCATAATTTTACAAATAAGGAAACTGAGACTTAAACACGTTAGGTAATTTGTCCAAGAGCAGAGCTGAAAAATGGTATGACCGATAACCAGGAACCTGTAGGCAACAGCGGTGTGTGCTACTGATGTTAAAAATCAAACCACTCGGAACTGTAGCTCTGGGAAACAAAGAAATGAAAACCTGCTCAAGATGGCCCGTGTGCCTTTTGAAAGGTTGGCAGTAAATGTGGCACCAAACTCTGGATCTAATCAAATGTTTGGTACTATCCAACCTCCCATATGGCTGGGAGGTCTGGATCTGTCACAGATGTCGCAGGCAGCTTCCCGCATCACCTGCAAGACATATGTGACATAAACGGGAAGGCAGGAGGACTAAACGTGTGCCCCACGCGGGCCTGTAACTGTGAAGTGAAATCAGCACAGCAGCAAGCATAGGAACCCGGCAAACGCAGGGGATGGTTTGCCCGTAGGCCCTGAGTCAGCTGCTCCACAGAGAGCCAAGATGGGGCCACGGGGAGCAGGCAGGGCTGGCAACAGACAAGCTTCAAGGGACACACTGAATCACAACTTCTAACAATGTGGCATGGCTGTGCAAACAACGTGAGACAGGCCAAACTTCCATGCAAAAAAATCAAAGACTGAGTGACTCATTTTGGGCAAATGTGTCTGGCAGCCTAGAAGGAGGGAAGGAAGGCTGCAAGTCCAATATGCTCTACAGACAGAGGGAAGAGTCCCAGCCCAAAGACAGTTTCCATGTGTACACAGTGTGGAAAATCTGAGACATGCACGGGGCTCTTCAGCCACATTCTCACCCTTGGAAAGCAATCAGCCAGCAGAAAAATCTCCAATTTAAATGACAGCAAAATGTATGCTTGGAATTATCTGACCAAATTAGCAACTGAGATATTCTAGGGACTTAATTTGCACATTGAGTTTTAATAGTATTCTATTTGTATAGCAGATTATATAACCAAAAATGTTAATGGGAAAATGATTTTATTTGACTGGGAAAATTGGCACCCCGACTAATTGTCTGAAAAGGAGCCAATTTTAAAATTCAGATGCTGTTTGAATGAACTGGTATTGGCTGAATTAGGATTTATTGTGTAAAATACAGTTTTTAAAAATAGCCGAAGGAAAGAAAAGAGGGTTCAATGAATGAAGTTTGTGTACTTCAGTACGTTCTGGATTTTAGGATGGTACAAATAAGACCATCAGAGAATACTGGGCTGGGGGTAGAGGTGGAAGATGAATAAATGGTCTGAAATGAACATGCAATATGAATGTGTATGTGGTTAGAGTAAATAGGAGAATGAATGGCTTGTCATCTGCCATTTAGCTAGATAGCAAATCTCTACTAAAATATTTGATTACCTTCCCATTAATGACTTGGAGTTTTATGTGCCTATTTCACGCAGATTAGGATTAAGTGCCACACATATTTAGGAATGACCACCTATTTGGTGTGGTATTTAGAGTGCTTGAAACATTAAGAAAATTCAGTTTGCAGTTAAGGCCAGCGATGATTTTTCTTATGAAATTTATTAGCCCATAGGATAGATTAAGGTACAAAGAGTTCTTACCAATTGATAACAAAAGGATAATTTAGTTTTTAAAAAATGGACAAACGTTATTGTCAAATAGAGGAAATTCAAATGACCATAAGCATGTAAAAAATGCTGTTTCATTAGTCATCAAGGAAATGGTAATTAAAGCTAAATTGAGGTACTAATTTTCACCTATAAGAACAGAAAAAGAATAAGACAATGGTGGTATCTGGTGTAATACATTTCAGTGAAAGTGAGAACTGCTATACCAATTTTTGAAAGTAATTTGTATATTAATTAAAGTTATAAATACATGCCTCCTTTGTTCCAAAAATCTTACTCCTATATAAATAAGAGCGCCAGTGAGAATATGTGTGTGAGGTGTACAGAATTCATGTGTGTGCATGGGTGTATGTATATATGGTATGTGTAGATATATACATAATAGTATATACTAATACCAGCATATATATGTATATATGAATATATGATAGGTACACACACATACAAATAGTATATACATGCTATTACTCTTATTGATTATCAAAAACATAGTGGCTTAGAACAACACAAATTTGTTTTAACAACACAAATACCATTTTGGAAATCATAATTCCTAACACAAGGTGTCAGTAAGACCACATTCCTTCTGGAGGCCCCTTTCCAGCTTCCAAAGGCCATTTCCTTGCTTTTTCCAGTTTCTGAAGGCCATATGCATTTCTTGGGTCATGGCCTGTTCCCAGCATCAATCCGACCTCTGCTGTCACATCTTTCTGACTGCGACCCACTTGCCTTCCTCTCTCAAGGACCCTTGTGATAACGTTGGGCCCACCTAGATAATGCAGAACAATCCCCCATGACAAGATCTTAATTTAATCACATCTGCAAAGTTCCTTTTACCATGTAGGATAACATACTCCCAGGTTACAGAGATCATTAAAAGCATGGATATCTCTTGGGGTATTTTATTCTGCCTATTTATTCATAAATACACACATGCAGACACACACACATATTTGCTTTTCAAAAATGGTACTGGGCAATTTATCTATGAAAATGAAATTAATTTCCTACTATACACCAGAGCCAAAAATAAATTATGAAGAAATTGAATATAAGAATGCAGAAAATAAAAGTATAAATTTGGAAAATGGAGGTAATATCTTTACAAAATTTGTTTAAAGAAGTGATACTTAAACTAAAACACAAAATGACCCAGCATTCATACTTCTGAGAACACAGCCTAGAAGAATTCTGATACATGTACAAGAGTCATGTACCATTATTTTTATCAGAGAAAGATTTGTGGTGGCCAAGAATTATAAACAACTGAAATAACCATTCATACGGTGATGATGAATCACATGTGATATACCATATGCTAAAATATTCTACACTAACTAAAATTTAAAAACCTTTATATGACTAGTTCTTCTAATCAATGTTGAATAAAAATCATTTCACTCTTCTGCATTCAAACCCAAAAATGATTCCCTTTCCCACTCCAAACAGCTGAAGACTCTGCAATGACCCAGAAGGCCCTGTGCAGTCTGGTACTCCTACTACTTCTCTGACCACATTTACCATGCAGCTCATGCTGGCCACACTGGTCACCTGGCTGTCCCACAAATACACCAGGCATACCCTCACCTTAGACCATTTACACTGGCTGTCTATTTTTTCCTGGAATACTTTTCCCCTCTATTTCCCTCATCTTCAAATTTTGGTTAAATTCCTCCTATTAATGAGGCCTGTCTTAACCATTCAAATTAAAATTGCAACTCAACTCATACTGATACTTCAAAATCCCTTTCACTTTTCCACTTCTTTTTACCAAAACACTTAGGAATTTCTAACACATCCTATAACACTGTATTTTATTGTGTTAATTGTTTACTGGCTGTCACTGCTGGCTCTAACATAAGCTCCATGAGGGCTGGGGTTTTGTTGTGCCCACAGGGATTCCCTAAGACCTAGAACAGTGCCAGGCACATAGATGCTCAGTAAATATCTGTTGAATAAATGAACATAAGGGTATTTAGTGCAGTATTGTTTTAGTGGGGGAAAACAGCCTGGAGAAACACTGAATGCCAATGGCAGGGTAGTAATAACTTCCTTATTATGGGATATCATGAGTGTATTTAAAAAGCATGAGTTAGACCTGTGTCTGCTGTTTTCCAGGAGGTTCATCATGGAAGAGGGAGAGAATGTTATGGCTGCTTACATTGGTTGCCTGGAGGAAAAAAGACAACTTTTTAAAAATAAGAATAATAAAAAGGAAAAAACTTATGTGTAATATTAATTTAAAATATATACTACAAAGTTCTATCTATAGTACTGCCGCAGAATGTAAAATTTTTAAATGTATATGATCAATGATTAGAAAATAACTTGGATGCACAAATATGTTGACTAGGTCTCTATGGGCAATTTCTGTCTCAGATATTTTGTTAGTTTAGGATTTATAATAAAGTAACATTTTAAAAAGAAAGAACATAAGGAAATTTTAATTTATTATATTTTCACAAAAGACCTCTAAAGAGAAGCATTTCATTGATTTTTGAAATAGAAAAGATGCCTAGTTAATGAGTCTTTCTGCACAAAAAAACACATTCAGTCCTGGAACATATCTCATACAGTCTTTCTCTATCATTATTAAAGAAATGAACATTCCCAAAATAAACCTCTAATGAGCAGTGTAAGTCTGCAACTTAAACCTATTTAGCATGGGTAACAGCAAAAGTAAATTCACTGTTTCCCCCTCAATATTATTATGCTATTTTATGCTAGCAGTATACTTTATAATTACTTTTCAAGTCACTTTCATGTCATTTTTTCTTTTGATCCTTTAAAAAAAGCCATAAAACACTGGTGGAGCAGATTACTCTTAGCCTGACCTTATAAATGAAAAGGAGGTAGTTTGAGCGACTACCCAAGGTCACTCAGCTCCCTAAGTAGGAACAGTGTCCAGTTACCCTGACTACTTCAGTGTCTTTCCATTTTCGTCAGTAAAAATTTGGCAGTCACATTCTTTTAGTAGTTGTTAAAAGTACAAATGAAATATTTTATCATGTCTTTTCTGTTTCACTTCACAGGTATACATATAAATGTAAGTTTTTCTTTTTATCCCCAGAGGAAAGTTACAGACAGAGCAGGTCACTGGTAAAGGCTAGGAATAAAAGTAAAAACAAATAAAATAAAATAAAAAGAGCGAACATGTACAATTAGAAAAAGTTTCAGTGTTATGCTGTCCTGATGCACCTAAGCTAGTCCTCTTGGTTACTTTTCCTTTTAGAGGTGACTGACTTGTGCCAATGGTTTATACCCTCACTTTCCGCTGGTGAAGAACAGCCTGCATTTGCAGGGTGGATGACTTGTCATAGAGGAGTCACTCTCTGTAGCCATGTAGAGAATGAAGACGCCTCTTGTGGTAAACCCTTCATTGCCAATTGACTTCATTATTACTACATGCTCCTATGCACAAACTAAGAACAAGAGATGAGATACAGAAAGGAGGCAAAGGCAAGAAGAGAACTTGGAGCACAGGAGGGTGGGTGCAGTGGTACCCAGCATTTCTCTATCTTCTACTGAGACCAAACACATTTCGCAGTGCACATAGCTGACTTCTTATATTTTTGACAGCTCTATCATATTTCTGTGAGTTACCTACAGCACCCTGTCCACCACCAAAAAGCTTTTCCTTCTGGGAAGGTAGATTAGGGGAGTTTTGCTAAACCTGTGGGAAAAGAGAGAGAGGAGAGATGTGGGAACCAGAAGACTGAGGGCTCCAGCACATCAAGAACAATGTGTCAGATTACAGCCCCAGAAAAATGTCAGGAAAGAATTCATACCAAACTTACACTTTTCAGAATGGCTCTAAAATTACATGTTTCTGCCTATTTATCAACCCCCCTGTGCACGTGCACACACACACACACTCTAGAGAGCTGCTGGCCACCCTCAGTGTGGTTTTGGTTGTGATGGTGATTATTTAGTGGAGTTGGTTTATTCTGTTTTGTTTTCATTTTGTATCAAGAGCTGGAATTTTTTAACACCTTTAAGTTACCCCTTACATTATTATAAACAAGATATTTAGACAGATACAATATGAATGTAACACAAATATATGTGAGTGGCCATTAAAAACAAAATTGATGCCCTCTTAGGATACATTCTGACAGTGGTAAATGTTTTCCTATTACTTGATATTATGGTAGGGTCAAATATTCTCCAAAAAATAATTAGCTGAATAAAACAGAACACCCTGCAAGGGTAGCTGAATAAAATAAAATATCCTCCAAAAAGGTAGCTCCTATTAGAGATTGTTCTCACAATTTCTTTTTTTAAATTTATTTTGGTATCATTAATCTACAATTACATGTGCAATATTATGGTTATTTAACTATCCCCTTCATCAGGTCCCCCCCACCAACCCCATTACACACTCTGTCCATCAGCATAGTAAGATGCTATAGAATCACTACTTGTCTTCTCTGAGTTGTACAGCCCTCCCCGTGCCCCCCCAACATAACATCTGCAAATGGTAGTGCCCCTTTTTCCCCATTGCCCCTCCCTTTCCTCCCATCCTCCCCAGTCCCTTTCCCTTTGGTAACTATTAGTCCGTTCTTGGGTTCTGTGAGTCTCCTGCTGTTTTGTTCCTTCAGTTTTTTTCTTTGTCCTTATACTCCACATATGAGTGAAATCATCTGATACTTGTCTTTTTTGGAGTGGCTTATTTCACTGAGCATAATACCCTCTAGCTCCTTCCATGTTGTTGCAAATGGTAGGATTTGTTTTATTCTTATGGCTGAATAATATTCCATTGTGTATATGTACCACCTCTTCTTTATCCATTCATCTACTGATGGACACTTAGGTTGTTTCCATTTCTTGCCTATTGTATATAGTGCTGCGATAAACATAGGGGTTCATATGTCTTTTTCAAACTGGGCTGCTGCATTCTTAGGGTAAATTCCCAGGAGTGGAATTCCTGGGTCAAATGGTATTTCAATTTTGAGTTTTTTGAGGAACCTCCATACAGCATTCCACAACGGTTGAACTAATTTGCATTCCCACCAGCAGTGCACGAGCATTCCATTTTCTCCACATCCTCACCAACATTTGTTGTTTGTGTTTTGGATGTTGGCTATCCTCACTGGTGTGAGGTGTTATCTCATTGTGGTTTTAATCTGCATTTCTCTGATGATTAGTGATGTGGAGCTTCTTTTCATGTGCCTGTTGGCCATCTGAATTTCTTCTTTGGAGAAGTGTCTATTGATGTCCTGTGCCCATTTCTTAATTGAACTATTTGCTTTTTGTTTGTTGAGGTGTGTGTGTTTTTTACATATTTTAGATGTGAACCCCTTATCTGATACATCATTTATGAATATATTCTATACTGTAGGATGTCTTTTTGTTCTACTGATGGTGTCCTTTGCTGTACAGAAGCTTTTCAGCTTCATATAGTCCCACTTCTTCATTTTTGCTTTTGTTTCCCTTGCCCTGGGAAATATGTTCATGAAGAAGTCACTCATTTTTATGTCCAAGAGATTTTTGCCTATATTTTTTTCTAAGAGTTTTATGGGTTCATGACTTACATTCATGTCTTTGATCAACCTTGAGTTTACCTTTGTGTATGGTGTTAGACAGTAGCCCAGTTTCATTCTCTTACAGGTAGCTGTCCAGTTTTTCAAACACCAGCTTCTGAAGAGGCCATCATCTCCCCAATGTATATCCAAGGCTCTCATATCAAATATTAATTGACTGTGTGTGTTTGGGTTGATGTTTCGATTTTCTATTCTATTAAACTGATTTGTGGGTCTGTTTTTATGCCAATACCAAACTGTCTTGATTACTGTGGCTTTGCAGTAGAGCTTGAAGTCAGTGAGCGTAATTCTCCCTGTTTTATTCCTTCCTCCCAGGATTGCTTTGGCTATTCGGTGTGTTTTCCGGTACCATATGAATTTTAGAATTATTTGTTCCAGTTCATTGAAGAAAGCTGTTGATATTTTGATAGGGATTGCATTGTATCTGTATATTGCTTTAGGTAGTATAGCCATTTTGACAATATTTATTCTTCCTAGCCGAGAGCATGGGATGGGTTTCCCCTTGTTAGTGTCCTCTTTAATTTCTCTTAGGAATGTCTTGTAGTTTTCAGAGTACAGGTCTTTCACTTTCTTCGTTAGGTTTATTTCTAGGTATTTTATTCTTTTTGATGCAATTGTGAATGGAATTGTTTTTCTGATTTCTCTTTCTGTTAGTTCATTGTTAGTGTGGAGGAAAGCAAGGGATTTCTGTGTGTTAATTTTGTATCTTGTAACTTTGCTGAATTCAGATACTAGTTCTAGTAGTTTTGGAGTGGACTCTTTAGGGTTTTTTATGTACAGTATCATGTCATCTGCAAATAGTGACAATTTGACTTCTTCTTTACCAATCTGGATGCCTTGTATGTCTTTGTTTTGTCTGATTGCTGTGGCTAGGACCTCCAGTACTATGTTGAATAACAGTGGAGAGAGTGGGCATCCCTGTCTTGTTCCTGGTCTTAGATGAAAAGCTTTCAGCTTCTCGCCATTAAGTATGATGTTAGCTGTGGGTTTGTCATATATAGACTTTATGATGTTGAGGTACTTGCCGTCTATACCCATTTTGTTGAGAGTTTTAATCGTGAATGGATGCTGAATTTTGTCAAATCTTTTTAAGCATCTATGGAGATGATCATGCTGTTTTTTCCTCATTTTATTGATGTGGTGTATGATGTTGATGGATTTTCGAATGTTGTACCATCCTTGCATCCCAGGATGAATCCCACTTGATCATGGTGTATGATCCTCTTGATGTATTTTTGAATTCGGTTTGCTAATATTTTGTTGAGTATTTTTGCATCTGCATTCATCAGGGATATTGGTCTGTAATTTTCTTTTTTGGTGAAATCTTTGCCCGATTTTGGTATTAGAGTGATGCTGGCTTCATATAATGGGTTTGGAAGTATTCCCTCACCTTTATTTTTTGAAAAAATTTAAGGATAATGAGTGTTATTTCTTCTCTATATTTCTGGTGGCATTCAGAGGTGAATCCATCTGGTCTGGGGGTTTTGTTCTTGGGTAGTTTTTTGATTACCGCTTCAATTTCGTTGCTGGTGATTGGTCTGTTTAGTTTTTCTGTTTCTTGCTTGGTCAGTCTTGGAAGGTTGTATTTTTCTAAGAAGTTGTCCATTTCTTCTATGTTTTCCAGCTTGTTAGCATATAGATTCTCATAATATTCTCTTATGATTCTTTGTATTTCTGTGGGGTCCGTCGTGATTTTTCCTTTCTCATTTCTAATTGTGTTTATGTGTGTAGATTCTCTTTTTCTCTTAATGAGTCTGGCTATGGGTTTATGTATTTTGTTTACTTTTCCAAAGAAGCACCTCTTGGTTTCACTGATTTTTTTCTGTTGTTTTATTCTTCTCAATTTTATTTACTTCTTCTCTGATCTTTATTATGTCCCTCCTTCTTGTGACTTTGGGCCTCATTTGTTCTCCTTTTTCCAATTTCAGTAATTGTGTCTTTCGACTATTCATTTGATTGTTCTTTCTTCTTTAAATATGCCTGGATTGCAATATACTTTCCCCTTAGAACTGCCTTTCCTGCGTCCCACAGAAGTTGTGACTTTGTGTTGTTGTTGTCATTAGTCTCCATATATTCTTTGATTTCTGTTATGGTTTGGTCATTAACCCATTGATTCATTAGGAGAATGTTGTTAAGTCTCCATGTGTTTGTGAGCCTCTTTGATTTCTTTCTAAAATTTATTTCTAATTTTATACCTTTGTGATCTGAGAAGTTGTTTGGCAGGATTTCAATAATTTTGAATTTACTGAGGTTCTTTTTGTGGCCTAGTATGTGGTCTATTCTGGAAAATGTTCCATGTGCACTTGAGAAGAATGTGTATCCTGCTGCTTTTCGGTGCAGAGTTCTGTAGATGTCTGGTAGGTCCATCTGTTCTAGTGTGTTGTTGAGTGCCTCTGTGTCTTATTATCTGTCTAATTGATCTGTCCTTTGGAGTGAGTAATGTGAAGAAGTCTCCTAAAATGAATGCATTGCTATCTATTTCCTCCTTTAATTCTGTTACTATTTGTTTCACATATGCTGGCGCTCCTGTGTTGTGTGCATATATATTTATTGTTCTCACAATTTCTATGAATAAAACAAAAAAAAATCTTAATAAGATCAATAAGACAAACTTACCTCTTTGGAAAGTGGCTCCCACAGATCTGCATGTGCTGACAGTGGGAGACAGAACACACCATCCCAGCCCATCATGGGCACCCCTCCCAGCTCCATCCCCACTGGTATTGCACTGTCCTTTCAGAAGGTTAGAGTCTTCATTTGCACTATAACAGTAGGAACCCAATAAAATCCTTAGAACTGTTGTAAGGTTAACGATATTTGGTAAAAAGTGTTTAGAAATTTATCAATTAGTCACTATTACTTATTAGTTAAATCATCAAAGGTAAAAACCATTCTTAATATATGCAGGTTATTAAATACTGGCTGATAAAGTGAAATAAAATGGAGCAAAGGCTGTTATTAGAGGTTACATTCTTTATCATACTACCATAAAAAAAAGACAAAGCACACTGTTTAGTAAACTAAAGTGTTCAGGGAGGACAGTACAACATTAATAATACTAGCTTTGCATCTGTATGCTGACTTAAACCTCATTTAACTTACCAATGTGTATATTATTCATGTTTTATGATTAAGAAAAACATTAAGTGGTCTGCCCAAAGTAACTCAGCTCTAAACTCCAGATGGAGTTCCAATCTTTTGACTTCTGCTCATATGCTCTTTTCAGGAAGTGTTAATTTAGCAACATATTTGCTAATGAAGCTAGATGCTACTGCTAAATCATCAAATTCAAGTAAAAAGTTCTTAAGAAAAAACAACACATTGGTAAGGATGTAGCGTAACTGGAACCCTTGTACATTATTAGTGAGAATGCAATATGTATTAGCCACTGTGGGAAACAGTATGAATGTTCCTCAAAAAATCAAACATAGAATTACTGCTTCTAGATTGTTTCACCTAAATGACTGTGCCACAAGCATTTTTGCTGCAGGTACTTTTGCTGCAAAGATTTCTACCACATACCTAATTGGCCATAAAATTTTGCCATACAAGATAAAATTTCATAACATCAAAGAACACTCATTAAAAAGGACACAAGGAAATGTGAAAAATAATGAAATTAAAAAGACTTTATTTGCAAAAAGCCAAATATTTTAGTAAATTAAAAATTGTTAGTGTAGATTTATGGCAAGACTCCTCAAATAACTGATTTTATTTGTGGATTGAACCTAAGTACTTTTCTTCAAAGTCTTTCAATATTAGTATTATTTTTGCTTGTTGATTTGTCTCCTAATTTACCATTGCACTTTTTCTTTCTCCACTACAATGTCTTCCTTCATTATGGAGGTATCAGCTTCCAAAACCTAGCATGCATTTTTGTAACTAAGCTTTGTATTTCACTGTGAAAGCCTTCTACGCTATTGTTTCTTCTGATTATATCATCACATGTCCATTGGTAGACATTCCAAATTTCTACAGGAAATGTGAGTTCAAAACTCTGTCCTATTATATAGACCATTAGGAGGGATAAGACTTACATAATATAAAAATGGGAATACCATATCAATGGAGAAATTCAAACTGTCAGACAAATCAACCAGATATATATTTTTAAGTTTTTATGACAAAATTACCTTATGGCCAATTTGTTATATGGAAAAGATACCAGATATATATTTTTAAGTTTTTATGACAAAATTACCTTATTGCCAATTTGTTATATGCAAAAGATGCTAGTGGCAAAGATGCTTGTAGTGGAAATGTTTGGCATGAGCATTACCATAGTGGAACTACCTAGGCATAAGCATTTGCACTTTCACTTTGAGAAGACCACTTGTAATTGAAAGTAGAGATGCAAACAGCTATTTGCACACCTATATTCATAGCAGGATTATTCCCAGTAGCCAAAAGGTAGAAGCATCCCAAACGTCCATTGAACAGATGAATGGATAAACAAAAGATGGTATATACATACAATGGAATACTATTCAGCCTTAAAAAGAAAAGAAATTCTGACACATACTGAAACATGGGTGAACATCAAAAACATTAGTTTAAGTGAAATAAGACAGTCACAAAAGGCCAAATGCTGTATGATAGCACTTACATGAGTTGCCTAAAGTAGCCAGATTCAGAGACAGAAGGAAGAATAGTGATTGCTAAAGACTGGAGGGGGAGAAATAGGTAGTTATTGTTTAATGGATACAGAGTTAGATTTGCAAGATGAAAAGTGATCTGGGGATAGATAATGATGACTGTTGCACAATAATGTGAAGGTACTTAATGTCACTGAAATGTATGCTTAAAATAGTTAAAATGGTGAACTTTGTTATGTGTATTTTCTACATTTTTTAATGTTATTTAAAAAAATAATATTCATTCCTGAAGAGTATCTATGAAAGTTATTTTACCTGTCACCTTTGCTAGATTATGGTGACCAGCTATTTGATCAAATACTAGTCTAGATATTACTTAAAGGTATTTTTTAGATATGATTAACATTTATAATCACTTGACTTTCAGCAAGGCAGATTATCCTCCATAAGGTGGGTGGGCTTTATTTAATCAGTTAAAGACCGTAAGAGCAAACCCTGAGGTTTCCCAAAGAAGGAATTCAATCTTGGTAGAGCTATATAGAAATTCTGCCTGAGTTTCCAGCCTTCAGATTCAAGACTACAACATGAACTCTTACAGGAACCTCCAGCCTGCAGGTTACCTATGGATTCACACTTGCCAGACCCCCATTTGCATAGCCAATTCCTTCAAATAAACTAAACACCTCCCTGTGTGTGTGTGTGTGTGTTTGTCTGTGATATCCTATTCATTCTGTTTCTCTGGAAATTCTTGAACAATATAGTATCTAAAAATCTTAAAGAAAAGTGTAGTCTTAGAAAAGTTAATGTGCTCAATGTTATTACCAGTAGAAAAATGCAAATTAAAAACACAATGAGATATCATTACAGACATATCAGAATAGCTGAGAAATAGTGACAACACCAATGGCTGGCAAGGACGCAAAGAAACTTTATCATTCATGCATTGCTGGGGGGAATGTACAATGGTACAACCACTCTGTAAAAGAGTTTAGCTGTTCCTTTCAAAACTAAAAATGGACTTATTACATGATCCAGCAATTGCACTCTTTATCATTTATCCCAGAAAAATAAACATTTATTTTCACAGAGGAATTTATACACAAATGTACATAGCAGATTCATTCGCATTAGCCCAGAACTGGAAACTACCCAGGTATCTTTCAAAAGATGAATGCCTCAGCAAACTGTGGTACATTCATATCATGGAATACTATTCAGCAAAAAAAGGCAATGAATGATTGCATGAAAAAATTTTGAATGAACACCCCCCAAAAAATTATGCTGAGTGAAAAAGTTAAATCTGAAAAGGATTCATACTGCAAGATACCCCCTCCGTAACAATCATAGAAATGGAGAACAGATTAGTGGTTGCCATGGAGCAGGGATGGGGGTAGATGAGTGTTGTGTAAAGGAGGAGTACAGAGGAGTCTTGCAGTGGTGGTGCAGTTGAGTATCTTGATTGAGGTGGTTGTCACACAAGTGACAAAGTTGCATAGAGCTACACACACACACACACACAAACACAAACACACACACACAATGCATGTATAACTGATGAAATCTGAGTAATCTCTATGGATTGTGCCATATTCTTGGCTATGATATTGTCCCATGGTTGTGTGGATTGTTGGAATATTGGCATTGGAGATTTAGGAGGGGATGCATGGGAGCCCCTGTACATTTTTTAGTAACTTCCTACAAATCTATGGTCATTTCAAAAATTTTTAATATTAATATTACATTTCTCTCTACAGGACATCAGACCCTATTCTACATAAATTCTTCATTCTGGAGTTTCTTTAAGAAACGTGCATTTTTCCTGATCCATTCAAAACCAGTTTTTGGTCCATTTAATTTCCAACAATTTATTTCCCAAAGGTCTGTATAATGAAACAAAATTATTAGGATACAATATTAAACCTATTAACTGTTTACAGGTTTGTGAAAGGTAACTATACAAAAGTATCAAGACTAATGAACAAAATAACCATTTCCACTTACATAAATAATGTAATTCTATAATTTTTAAACAGTTTATGGCCCTATTTAAGGGAAATAAGTTTCCAGACTGGGAATGCCACAGACCATTCCACCACCAGATATTTTTATCAACTGGGTTGGTGCATTTTCAATACCAAATTGATGAGCAATCATGCAGACAATCTTATTAAGCTACTTTGCATATTTATGAAGGCCCAATAGCTTAATAAACTGTTATAGAGCAATGAAAGTTTATGGAGATCACTGGAAATGTCAGAATAGTACTTCAAAGACACACTAAAATTTAGTAATTTTCATTTAAATCCCAATCCATCTAAAATAGAAACCAGTAGGGTTTTTTAAAGTTATTATTAGTCTTGTCTCACTCATAACAAAATCCAATTTTCTTATGTAGCTTTCTGTTTACCTACTTTTTGGATGACCATATATGTTGAAGTCCTGCTATGGCTAGGATGTGTGCAATAAATTTAAGGCATTAACGTTTAATTTCATGCAAGTCGACTTCCATACTCTTTAGCTGTACATATAAAAGTTGATAGATAGTGAAAGAAAAGAAAGTGAGTGGTAGTTAAGATTATAAATAATGCATCATATCAATAAAACTGCAATAACAGTATCCCTAAAGCTAAAATATTATACCACCAGGCTGTGGTTTGGAACTAGATAATGAATCAGATCCTCTTTTCTAAGCAGAGCATTTATCAGCTAAGAGTTTATCTCCACAGCGATAACTATTACTGCTCACACTGGAATTATAGTTAAGATTTTATGTATTGTATCAACTAAAAGCAACTGATAATTTTACTGTGATAACAGCCTTTAAAGGCAGGATTCTGCAAGCTAGTTGTCAGGTTGCAGTCAGAGCCTGGCCCTTTTTCTCCCAGCCACAGCATCTGCCTCCCCCAGTCGTGAGTCAGTTGGCGTCCTCCCCCAATGGGGCGCACGCATCCACCTCCCCCAGTCGTGAGCCTGTCGGGTCCTCCCTCAGTGGGGCGCACGCATCCACTTCCCCCAGTGTGATTCTATCGGCGTCCTCCCTCAGTGGGGCGCACGAATCAATCTCCCCCAGTGTGAGTCTGTCGGCGTCCTCCCTCAGTGGACCCACGCATCCACCTCCCCCAGTCGTGAGTCTGTCGGCGTCCTCCCTCAGTGGGGGGCACACATCCACCTCCCCCAGTGTGAGTCTGTCGGCGTCCTCCCTCAGTGGGGCGCAAGCATCCACCTCCCCCAGTCCGAGTCTCTCGGCGTCCTCCCTCAGTGGGCCCACGCATCCACCTCCCCCAGTCCGAGTCTGTCGGTGTCCTTCCTCAGTGAGGCGAACACAGCACTAGGGCAATCTGAGCCCATTTCATTCCTGGCTGAGGAACAATGGAAAAGATAAATATCCAAAGCTATACTATATATCCCAGGCCAACACAGCATATAGCATTGCTAAAGTGATTACTGCAAATATCGAAGAAGAAATGTTTCTTAAAATGTACTTGTTGTAATTTTAAGAAACCCATAGAGATTACCCCTGAGAAAAATCATAATAGCATTAAAATCTCTAGCTAACCAATACCTTTAGATGGGTAGTGTTTTCTTTCTTTTTTTTTTTTCGAGGTAAGCTATTGAGTATTTTTCAAAGGGATTCTCTATATAAATCCAGCCAAAACTGCTTACACTTATAAGCCAAATGCCTCAACCTATATTTTTGCTGCATATTCATGTCTACTAGTCAATAGATGATGTTTGAGATAGCTAAGAGTAAAGAGAAAAAGATCTGAACCTAAACTAAACCAGAGGAAAAATAGGTGCTAGATTTTGTGTCCTTTACAGACAAATTAAATAATTTTTGAGGAAACTTAGTTTACAGTTAATATTAGAGTACGAGCTCTTCTCCATATAAAGCTTTCTTCACCAAACCATGCAAACACACCAAACTGGCCTTACATTAGATTAACTATAAAAGGATGCTCAATTCACTTAACCTCCTTGCTGATACAGTTTTTTAAATTTAATAAATACATTGCGATTTTCTTCTTTCTCCTTCAATCATTTTAAATCAAATAAGCAGGTTTAACACCTTATAAAGTAAAGTTAAATGCATTGAAAGAATAATACTTCCCATTTAAATTCTATTTAAACAAGTTGGGCCCTTTTGACTCCAGAAAATCCCTTTAAGATAATTACTGCAACACCCTCCAAGCTACACAGGGCCAGTTTCATTGTCTCCATTTTATAGATGAAGAAACTGAGGCTCATAGAAATTAAGCTATTTCCCCAAATCACATAACAATTAACAAAGAACTAACAATAAATGCTTAGTATATAGTTTCTTTCCATCTTCTCTGGACTTACTTGGAAAAAGTCATAATTTACATATACATTTTTAGATAAAATTTACTCTAATTTGAAAATTTGTTTTGAATTAAAGCACAGAAATCCACAGCATACATTTATTTACTTCCCTTTTAGCCTTCAGTTGGATTCCGCATATGCTGTTATTACTGTCAGTAACTACAATATAATCTTAAATTTATCTTTAATTCAAAGTAGGAAATCGTTAAGCAGATACCTTTTTAATAACTTTAATTGATTCTGAAGCCAATATTTTATGCCTTATTTTTAGTCTCCCACAGAGCCCAATTCTTAATAATTTTCTTTTTGTGCAACTTTACCATTTGCATGATCTTCTCTGACATCCTAGAAACTAAGCATGCATGTTCAGGAAGTTTAAACACAAAGCTACAAGGGACATTACATTTATGGAGATACCATTTACATACAGAAATGGTAGAGTTGTGTATTTACTAGGTAGTATTTCTAAAAGGTCACACTCAAGTGGCTTACTCAAAGTCATTATGACTTGATAATTTTCTAACAGATGGAAATAAAACATCTTGTGGAATGACTACTTTTTCTGTTTCAAAGAAGGATGTCCTACGAGCTAGCAGTGGTCCTGTGAAAATAAAATATCTATGGAATATTAGCCATGCCAGACAACTATATAAAATCCTTTAAACTTTTCTAAAGTGGGATATTTCAAAACTAAAAGGAAAAGGAGAAGCAGGCAACAGAATTGACAGAGTTAATAGCTTCATTTTTTAAAGATCATGTTTAAATGTGTAACTAAGTAGTTTTAAAAAGAAAAAGAAGAATATAACTGAAAACATTTCAGGGAAATTTACTAAATAGCACATAGAAAATGTCCAACCTTATTAGTGCTCAAAGAATGTTGGCAAGGCTGTGGTAAAAGTATAATAAAGATGTTCTGCTAATGACATTGTGAACTGGAAAAGTCCTTTTGAAGAAGAATATGAACATATGTAGTAAGGGGCATAAGTAAATCATAGCACTTTAACCTGATCACCCACTTGTGGGATGTTATACCAGATGCACACACTGTATTCATTCATGCAGCCCCAGCTCTTCCCTCCGCTGCTGATTTCTGACCAGGTGTGGTCACACATCACAGGAATAGTCAAGGAGAGTAAGAGTAAGTCTGATGGGTGCACCTTTCATTCTTTCTTCTTCCTGCTATAAATGGAAAGTGGTAGCAGAAACCATCTCCTGAACATAAAATAAAAACAAAAATATTATTGAGACTTGGCCTTGAAATCAGTGAACCACTTAGCAAGCTTGGAGATTGTGTCACTGTGGCATTGGTCAGTGAATCACCAATGTCAACAGCTACTACACAACCTCCAGACTTGCTGGTTTGTTTGGGTCGACATGCAAAGGAATGAATTCAGTAGAGGAAAGAGTAATGCGCTTATGATTATTTATTACAAGATTTTCCTGTGAGAGTGAGAAAAGGAAAGCAGCATGTGGCTGCCCACTGATTGGGAGCTGTTTAGGAATAGCGAATCAAACAAATGAGGCTTAAATGGTCAACCTGAAGGTCATGAATGTGGTAGATTGATTGTATTAATGACCTCATTTTTTTACCCTTTTTTACTTTTTCACACTTTCTGCCACTACACTTCACAGTTACACTCAACAGAGAGGCAAGCCTGCCCCTTGCCTCTGAAGTCAGCCATGGGACCTGACTTGGACGATGGCATGCTGGCAAGCATGGCACAAGGAGTCCTGTAAAGTACTTCCACAGTCATGCCTGTCCTCCCACTACCACCACGCCATCTCCAAGAGCATCTCAGGCCGGCCTGCAGGAGGCCAACACACGGAGAGGGCGAGCCAAGGCCCAAGGCCATTTCAGGCCATCCAACAGCCTGGCAGCTCCCAGACACATGAGGGAGCGCAGCCAAGAACAGCAGAACTGCCCAGAAGGCCCACAGCCGCCCCAGGAGTCAGCCCAGGTGAGACCAGCCTAGCCCACCAGGACCAGCTGAGCTCCACAGATTTGTGCAGTGAATAAATGTTTACTGTGGTATGTCACAGAGGTGTTGTGGTTGTCACACAGTATTTATATGGCAATAGATAACCGATATAATGCAAAAAACAAATTTTGTTCTATATTTATTCATCTATTTAATATTCGTTGCACAGCTACCATGTATCAGGCATCATGTTCAGTGGAAAGCGGCAGGGGACAGAATCGCATTACTCTTTGAGGACGAAGTCGCAAACAATGATATGACATGCACGGGGACAGGCTTGGAAGGGCGCAGATGCCACGCCTTGTCTTTGGATTTCTTAAAATGGCCTTTAAAGCACCATTTTTGTAGGTTGGTGGCATGTAAACAATGGAGGAGTAAATGTGAATTCAAGTAGTAGGGAGAATGAATGACAAGAAGGATGCTGAGGCGACAGGGGAGGCACTGGAATGATGTGAAGAATACAAACATCACCTGTAGGCTCAAGGGAAAGCACTATAAAGGTGGAACATTAGAAGACATGAGTGACAGGAAACCTGATGTGTCGAGTCAAGACGCGGGAGGTCCAGCACAAGCAAAAATGTAGCTGGAAGAAAAGAAGCCTCTGCTCTCTAAAACAGTGGGAAAGAAGGGGACAGTTTTATGTACTTTCAACTGTAGAAAGACAGGAAGGTATTAAACCTGCATGCGACCTCAAGGTCTCTATTTTCTTAAGCCCCAGTGCAGCAGAAATATCTACTAAGATTAAGAGAATGAGGTGGAGAGGGGACAGAGAGAGTCGGAAAGGAATGGTAGAAGCCTGTAGAAGGAAGCTGAGTATGGTAGCCCAAATGATTCCTTAACTGCATTGAAACATTATTACATCTGTCTGTAGGGAGAAGTTATGCTTGAGAAAACTTTGAAAAGCACTTTGAAGTGACAGCAGAGGAAAACCTATATAAAAAAATGCCTTCAGTGTTATCTTAGTTATTGGTATTTCTGAAAAGTTTCATTTTTGAAATTCCTTATGAATGTATCTAGGATTCAGCATCGACTCAGTAAGACATGGAAATTTCAGTATGAGGTATAAGGAACCAAAATGCCTAGATGAGAAAAAACCCTAAGTTGTATTTCTGCATTCAATTTACAATTATAACTTTAATAGAACATCTTAACTGCTCCATTACTTCAGGTGACTTTTTCCCTAATTCTACTTCTGCTGCCTTAAGAGTTTCTGCCCCAAAATGCTTTACAAGAGTCTATAGTTGTAAAATCCTTAGTAGGATTCTGTAAATAAAATAATCAAAAAAAGAAAAAAAAAGGATCTAACTAGAAATGTACATACATACTAGTGTTTTGGGGGAAAAACATGATTTAACTCCCCTTCCCTACTGCTGCCATACTGCTTTATTTTAAAGCATGACGAAAGAAGCTGATATAAATGATTTAAAAACTAATTTGACTTTGACAGCCAAGGGACAAAAAACCATGGAGTGGGGTTCGAAGTTATTAACATCCATAGTTCCCTTGACTTTACTAAGTTAAAACATAACGAGTTAGCTGTATGATTAATACTGTACTCACATATGGCTCTATCCTCAGAAAAAGGCACTCGATATGTGTACAAACTCTACAAAATTTTTCCCCATAGGTTTTAACCTGTTTGGGGTTGTGAACCTCTCAAAAATGTGTATTTGCATACACACATTGAAATTTTGCCCATCAGTCCAGGAGGTTTACAGATCCCACAAAGCCCATGCACGTGTCCTCACTGAACCTCTTCTGGATACTGTTTTCAAATGTTCCAATAGATTACTGAATACCAAACCAAACTACTTTTGTCCGGTTCAGTGCTACACCAGCCTTACCTAAAGTGACAGTTGTGTTACCAAATTGACATTTCACTTGATGCCTCAAGCTACACAAGATACAAGATCAAAATGCAGAATTTATAGAGAAAATTATAAAAACTGGTCCTATGACTATTGGACCAGGCAGCCAGGTATGGATTTTTAAAAAAGGGGGCCAAAGAAAGGATTTTTGTTGGAGTCCTTATACAAAACCATAATGTCTGCCCCAACTCCCTCTCTCCTAATTGCTGCCTCTCTCACATCTAAGTGAACAAGTGCAGAGGGCTTCAGTGGAACACTCGGAGAGCATGGTACCTGTGATTTATGCGCCTCTGCGGCGAGGCAGAGTGGACTGGGAGCTCACCCCTAACTTGACCCCTAACTTCATTCTCAGAGGGGCTGAGAAGTGACTAGTTTAGAAGGAAATTGTTAGGAAAAGTTGAAACTGGTCTGTACTCCCAGAAATTATCAGAGGAAAGAATGCAAAAGTGTTTCCGTGTACCTGTGTTGACTATAGACAAGTAAGAGCCAGCATCGGGTGAACATCAGTCCAGTCCAGTGGGCAAGAAAAGACAGCAACAAAAAGCTGAGTGGAGTTAAAAAATTCTAGGGCTTATAGATGGAGGCTCAAACATCCACTGATGTTGATTTGCATCCTCCCTCCTCCTCCCAAAAGAACTGCAGGTGAGAAATCCTAGAACTAGGAATCGTGGAGGGAGCCGCAGGAGAACCCCAGAGAGTGCACTTTGAGTACCTACCTGAACCAGCTATCAGCAGCACCCTCTCAAGTAGGAACTTCCTTATAGCCTTACCCCCTCACCTCTCCTCCTCCTCTTCTCCCCTTTGTTCCTGCCAGGGAGAAGAAGGAGCCATGACTTGAGCGGTCAGGTGAGGACGAGGAAAAGGACTGTGACATTCTCCCACTGCAAGGGCAGCTCAGATGAATGACAAGTCAGTTATCAAGTTTTGATTCTTATGGAGTACTGGGGACTCTTATTTCTGAACTGAGAATGTTTGTGATTTAAATCCATTGTGGGTATGTGTTTCACTGAAGAAAAGTCCACTGAACGTGTCCACATTTTTTTGTGGAAAAACCTCTCCACTAAATACAATTTTAGAGAGGCCAGAGGAGACTAAAACAGGATTGCATTTTGGTCCCACGAATCATTTGTTCTATCTGTATATTCAGTCTACAGCATGAAAACGTAATGGCATTTTGAAGGTTGCAAACTCTTGGCATGCATGCCTGATAAAGCTAAGAGATGAATTTATTTACCTGCCAAAATGATTTCTTAAAAATTTAATGTGAATGCATTTAAGCAAAATAGGTACCTTCCAATTCAGCCTCTATATGGCTGACATCCCCTCCCACTTACCTTTCAGAGTCACTTGCTATGTCCCTGCCTAGTCAGGGAAGGCATTTGAGTTGAGATGGAAATTTGAGATGGGAAAGTCTCCACAGAGATGACTTTTATTTGGATTCAAGAAAGTTAAAATCCTGGCTCCAGTATGTATTGGCTCAGAGACCATAAACAAGATATTTAAGTTTCTGAAGGTTCTTATCTTTAAAATACGTTAAACCCCTCTCTCACCAGGTTACTTAGAAGTTAAATAAGCTACTGTGTACCATGCAAGTCACCTCGCACAGAGTGATGGCCCAGTGAGTGTTAGCGTCCATCCAATCTATTTTTTTTTGCTAAGTTCATTAGATGAGAAAATAGGGTTGTATAAATAAACGTTCATTGCATATACAGCTAGCTTTTCTTTTAGCTCTTTTGAAGGCTTGAACAAAATCACTTTAAGGGAAAATTCCACTTAATTATAAATAATAACCAAAAATTGAGTTGGCCTCAATTAAAACAATTTCTTTCAAGATTCTTCAAAATGTTAAGTTAAAATATGTGGCAACAGTATAATTAAAAAGTCAAAAGTCTTGTAATTGCCTTGTTTTTGCAGTGAGAAAAGGTAAACGCATGAAATTTTTTAATTCTCTCCAAAGGACTGTGTTTACATTTCACTTGGACTCTTCAATTTTTATTTGTTTTTTAATGTCATATTAAGGTCCTTTAAATAACTACTTCAATAACTGTAGCTTCAGGGTGATTAAGATTTGTCTTTGAGTAATTTCAACTGCTGGCTTTTCCAAGGAATTACACATTCTGACTGTCACTGACAACTCACCAGGTAAAGTTACAATGGCTTGTCGACAGATCAAATCTAATCAAGGCCTTATTTCTGTTGACATAACTTAACTAGGAATTCAGACATAATCAAAGCAGCTCAAAAGTCAGTGTAACCCAGGCAGTTGCCTAGTCTAACTATGAATACTCAGTGTTAACCTCTCAGGTTTGTCTCTGAGAAGTGATTGTCGCCCCTCTACTTAGGCGCCTCCAGGAAAACAACTCTTCGTGACTAGGCATATCCAATTAAGTTTTAAGATTGGCATAATTTTTAGAGAGTGTTTCCTTATATTGGCTGAAATCAACAGGTTCATTGTCAGAGATAACCTCCAGTCTCTGACATCTAATCCCTACATACAGAAATTTAATCTGCTCAGGGAGCTCAGCTAAAATCTAAGATGAATGCCGCCCAGCTGGTGGTAGGCAGTAGTTATGCCAGCTGAAAACTGTTTTTAAAGGCATCAAAATTGATCTCTTAAAATCACGTGTGTGTATGTAACTTCCTTATGAATGAAATCTGGGGTAAGGGAAGGTCCTGGTCAGTATTACTGAGGGATGATATCTAGGAAAAATTTAATCCTCCACCTCGGAGAGAAAATAAAACCCCTTTTTCTTTGTCAACTGACTGTTCTCAAAATGGAGAAACTGGTGGGAAAGAAGCTGTGGACCCAGGTGACCTGCAATGACTTTGGCGATGTCAGCTTTCCTGTGTAACAGACGCTGTGCTAAACACCTTATTCTCACTCAACCTCCAGTCACCCACAGGGCAGGCATTATCATCAGTGCCTTTGACAGTCAGGACACTGAAACAGAGAGATAAAGCAATTGACCAAATTCATACAACTAGTCCATGGAGAGGGCAGGATTCTTATATCATAAATTGGTCCCTAGAACCCAATCTCTTCAAGTCTGTGCAATTAGTGGCTTTCTCAGCATCTAGTTACCTAAACAATTTAATGAAGAGTACCCAGCCTATATTCAGTTTTTTCTTCAGAGATTACCTACACAAGCAGTAATCTAAATTCTTCAGTCCTTGTCGTTTATATGTTATGCAAATTTTAAAGGGCATGTGACATCCAGGAGAGTAGTTCAAGATAGCTCCAGCAGTATAGATGATTTCAGCACCAGACAAAATTGCAAAATTCATCCCTTCTGTTCATTTAGATAACACTCTCCACCTTACTCTCAGAAAAAAGTTGGGGGAAGTTAGAGAACTAGTGGGAAGTTGATCAGTTGTTGAGCTCTTTAACTGTTTAGACTAGTATTGGACTGATGAACTATTAGAGATTATTTCTTTTATATTACTGAAGCCTGGTGGAAACAATTCTAACTAATCCTCAGATGACAAACCAAACAAGATTCTCTCAGATGACAATATCTAAAGGAAGGGGAACCTTGCCCACCCCACCCAGCAACATGGATCACTACTTCAACACCCAGTGCAAACATACTCATTCCATGTGAATAAGTGTGAGTAAATGAAAAACAAACATGCTAAATCTGAAATAACATCCATTATTTAGGCTCTACTCTCCAGTCTAAATAATCTAAGCAGCAGAATGGCCCTGGGATTATATCATAAGAGTGCACTAAATTAGTTGGCATTTATTTTCTTAGACCACAGTCTGTTAGCTATGCCAGTGAGGAGAGACATGCTTCTAATGAACATTATTGGATCAACCATTCTTCACATCCTCCTAATAGAATCCCCAACATGACTCAACCTCTACTGATCCATTAGGTTCTTGCTCCAAGAGTAGGTCCTGGATAACATTAACCAATCATCATAATCCCATCCCTTTTGCCAGGGATTGGTTCAGCAAACAAGGTTTAACTCAATAAACACGCTCCATAGGTTCCTTTGGAAACCATTTCTGGCCCAGGAATGAGCACATGGCCTAAAGTAATAGAGAAAGTCTGAAGAGCAGACTGTATTCTACTCTTCTATTGGCAAAGGCATCAGTTCAGAAACCTTACAAAAATTTTAAGTAAAACCCATAGTTTGTTTTTTTCCTTACTATAAAATTCAAGCTGGTAAGGTAGCTTTGCTCCACGAAGCTGACAGATATTCCAGGTCCTTCTGCCTTATTGCTTTGCCTTTTTCCATACCAGACTTCCATCTCAAGGACCAGCCCCCCAGCAAACCTCACTGCACCCAATATACCATGAGCAGATTTAATATAGGAATTGGCTCACATGACTATGGAAGCCGTGAAGTGCCACCATCTGCTGTCTACAAGCTGGAGACAAGGAAAGCCAACGGTTTAATTCAGTCCCAGTCTGAAGGCCTGAGAAACCCAGGAAGATGATGTTGTCAATTGTCATTACAAGTCCAAAAACCCGAGACGGGGTGGACCACAGCTGGTCCCCTCTGACAGCCCTCGGCCAGGAGCGCTGACGCCGGAGGGCACCCTTGCTCAGGCACAGGGCCCATCCACCCTCCTCTTCCTTCTCGTTCCGCCAGGCTCTCAGTGGATGGCATGGTGCCCACCTGCTTTAGTGAGGATGGCTTTCACTCAGTCCATTGATCCAAATGCTTACCCCTTCCAGAAACACCTACACAGACACACCCAAAAATAATGTTTTCCCAGTTATCTAGGCATCCTTTAGCCTAGTCAGCTTGACACCTAAAATTAACTTTCACAATATGTAACAAGGAACAATAGATATTGGGTAACAACTAAAGTGTCTGATATATTGGAAGAGAATTATTTTCTTCTGGTCATGATCAAGGAAACATGTTTCTATAGCAGTTGCTGGTAAGCATGTTAATACAGTGAGAGAGGCTAGTCTGAGAATAAAGTCAGTCGCAAAGTAGGAAGAGCTGAGAGAATAGCAGAGAAATAGAAGGAGTGCCCTTATGTGTTCATGACCGGGCTTCACACTACTTCTTGGCCACCTGTTATGTGACATAATAAATTTATTTATTTGTTGCTTTAAGTTTCCCATTAACTGTTGCTGAAAGGATTTAAATGACGACAATAGCCAAGGACTTGAACTACTAGACACAAAAGGAGAGAAAAGGAGGAGCAAGTGGACCACAGTGACCTCAATAGTAATTTAATGAGGCTTTAATTTGTCTATTACGTAAAGATCAAATTTCTTTACTGCTTTTTACTCTATCCCCCCAAAATTCTGGTGGCTCTAAGAATACTAATAAGTAGCTTTCTGCAGGAATGTTTTACATCATCTGCATTTAAACAGAACTAATTTGATTAACATAACAGGATGGGCTGCATTGTGCTAAATTGCAAGTCTCTCAAGTGTGGTACAACAGTGATAGTTCTTAATTAGAGAGGACCACTGTGATCTCTACGTTTTTTTTAATTGCTAAATGGGTCAGTTTTAAGTATTGTTTACTGAAGCTGCAAAAGTATGAATAATAATCTAAAATCATCATCATCGCATGCTAAGAACACCACCTAATATCAGCATAAAGCATAAAAGTACAAGAAGGAACGGAAAATGTGAGGTTTTCATCATATCATGAAATATTCTATAGTCACTTAAATATCCTCACATAATACATGTACTTAAGTGATTCTAAGTTTTAATTAATAATTCTGTAACCAAGTTTAACTCCTAAACTCATACCTCAGAGAGGGTCCCATTGCAAAGACTTATTTATGCTTTTCCCACATACAGGGAAAATGACTACTTCTATCACTTGTTAGAGCAAACACTATAGCAATATGCCACCTGGTTTTGCAAGGAAAAATCAGTTGTATGGAACACTCTTCAACCAAACAAAACACAAAGATGATTGCTATTGTGACATAGAAATTATATGCAGCTTAATCTACACTATAAAACATTCATCATCTCCCCCATTCCATACCAACCTCCCCACTAAAACATGTGTTCCCATTTTTAAAGACCCATGGGTCAGTCCAAACATGCCTGAATAACTAGTACTGTCACATCATTTCTAAAGTAATGAATAACTGCACAGAGAATGGATACTTCCAAATTATTATTGCCTAATTTTGAATTTTTTCCCACAATAGTCTCACCCCAAGTCGAGTATTTCAGATCATTGCTATATATCCACTTCTAATATCAACTCTTCTAGTGTTGCATTAAAGAAATCGTAGAACATTTCCTTTGAAATGCAATATTATCTAATAGTTTCTGATCACAACACTAGTCCGAGAGATTTCAATTCATCTGTAGTAGTTAGTTTCTAAAACAAGTACATGAATACATATATACGTATACCATGGTGGAATGTATTGATCAACAAATATTCACAGTAAATGAATCCCCCCAGTGTTTATCAGTGCCGTTTACAGACCGGGTCCTGAATGGAGAGGGGGATGAACAGATAGACAAACAGTTCAATCTAACAATCTCAGATTTCAGCTCCAACCTTTCTGGAAAAAGCTACTTCACTGGATTCTCATCAAAGGCGTTCCACATGATTTCAGCTACTTTCCCCCTATTCACAGTTCTGCAAACTCACCAACCTCTTTCCATACTCTTTAATTCTACCTTTGGGAGCCTCCAGGAATGGCCTTCATACCTTTTCACTAGAAAAGCACTTGAAGTCACTGTTCACTATCATCTCTCTGTCTTTCTCACTAAACAGCCAGCTCTATGAAGGCAAAGACTCGTCCTTCTTCTTTGAAGCTGTATTCTCAGCATCTGGCATGACACCTGGCATGAGGTAGGTTCTCAATATATTCCTATTGTATGGATCAATAAATCAATGCAAAAAGCTCCCCTAGTCCTCCCAGACTGCCTTCAACCTCCCTTCTGTTTTCTGTTATAATTAACAAATACTTAAAAGAATTTCCAAAACTGTATTATGATTAACTATCACAGCATCTGACAGTAAGTGACAAATAAATATTTGAAGAGTGAAATATTTATGGCAGAAACAGACTGGGATTATTAAATCCATGCCCCCTTTCTGTTTTTAGTACACTTAAGTGAGAACTGGTGTGACTGTGAGAGAGAAAATAGTAGTTGGCTTAGGTTGGACATCTCAGGACCATGTGTTCTTTTCTCACACAGTCTTACCTTAAGGACGAGTAGAGAGTGCTTGGGTCTGGCCAGGCACAAACACCCATGTTTAACTGTTTAAAACTATTTTGGTCCCTCTTTCTCATCACATAAATGATCTTCATTGATATTTATTTTATGTTGTTTTTTTAATCCTTATTTTCAAGGTCACTTTAAATCATTCACCTGCCAATAAGGTGTTAGACTCCACTTCCCAATCTAAAATCACTCATTAACTCCATAAGCATGTTTTGCAATCCCCTGGAAAATCTTTATTGCAATATTAGCACTGATTTCTAAGACTACAGCTTTGCTGGAACATCATACCATCAGGTTCCCAAGCTGGCAGTAAGCCACTGATTGTCAATCTTTGAAAATAGTCCCGAGACCAGTAATCCAAGCACAGCCCTATATTCTTTCATCCTTTCTTTTTCTTAATGAAGCAGTCATTTATTGATTATTGATAAATAAGTTTATTTCCTCTGTCCATTTCCTGAAGCTAATTGGCCCAAATTCAAAGAAAAGTTTAAGAAGTGACAACATTGTTGAATATCAGAAATATAAGAAAATGCCTCAATGGGTCATTCTTGTCTCCCAATCTACTTCAAAAAAAAAATTCTCCATCAACTTTCTGGTTCTAAATTCTACATTCAGATAATCTGTTGGTTGGCTTCATTTCCTTTTAAAAATTAAATATCTAGGTGTTAAAGTAACAAAAAGGAATTGCCAGCCTCTTACTTCTAAGCATTAATTCACTTTTTTGGAAGCAGTTTTAATCCCACAGAGAGAAACATCGGGGAGCTCACATTTGAAAGTTTTTGAGACCTAAGCGGAATGAAAGGGGGAGAGGGCTCAAAGCAGATGGACACATTTGAGAAGTGAATTCAAACTCAGTAGTCTTATATTAAACCTAAAGAAGTCCTATATATCATAAGAAAAAGAAAAGTAGCCCAGTAAAATTTGCCAAAAAAAATTTGAATGAGCACTTCACAAAAGACGATTAAATTGTATAAATGGACAATTATCATATGAAAAGATGTTAATCATTGGAAGTTACACACACAGCATGGATGATCGCACAGACAGAATGCTGCGGAAAGAAGCCAGATACAAAAAGCTACACATGCATGAGTCCATTTATAAGAAGTTCAGGAACGTGCAGAATTAATCACGATAAAATAAACTAGAGATATGTTATATTTGTGGGGTGGGGTATGTGGGTAAAGTGGGGTTCCTATGGCCAGGATCCACACTGAACTTAAATATAATTGGCCTGTTGCTATGCTACTGCTTCCATAGCTTTAGGCAATAAGCCATTATTGTGTTAATATAAGGAGTTCCGCCCAGGGCTCTGCCAGAGATTGGGTGGTGGGGCTGCAAGGCTGTAGGAGAGTGAAGTGGAGGCTGGAGTGGTCGCAGTGCCGAGGGACTGACCTGCCACCTAGAAATAAAGTTGGGTATAACCTTTTCACTCTAAGAACACTTTGCTGTAAATTTCTGTGGTCACAGTGAATCTATAGCGAACTTGCCTGGAGCTGAAACTCATTTGCAAGACAGGTAATTTGATTGAAGAGGACACAAGGAAGCCTGTCAGGTACTGGAAATTTTTCATATCATGACATGGTGGTGGTTTCATAGGTGTAACCATCTGTTTGAAGTCATCAAGCTGCACACGCAACATTTGTGTACTTTCTGCAGGTATCATATCTGCAATAATTCTTTTTTCTGTTTGGATCAGAGCACTTTGATTGGAATGTGAATCCCACTATCTGTGATCTTTGAGTCACATGTTTCAGCTACAGAATCTAGGCTTTGGATTCTCTTCCCTCAAGAGGAGCTGGTGAGGTGATTTATCAAGATCCTCTCCAGGCTCCTTTTGTTCTTGGCTTTTCCAGGTCAATGTCTGATTTCCCCACAGAATTTTCGATCCTCTTCTGCTTGTCAATCCAAGGTCTCAGAAACAAGATTTAGAGTCCCAAAGGGTAACAGCCAATTGTGAAAGTGGTGTTCTAGTGGTTTTTGTTGTTGTTTACATTTTTCTCCTGCTGAGGCTAAATCTTTTGAAGTAAATTGCTTACGTGCTCTATAGGGTCGTTAAATAAGAACATCAGTCAGCCAACTTGGTGGACTAAGGGTTTTCTCTATTTCCTTATAGTAGCCAGGCATTTAGGTCCTGGGCCACTCTCAAGACGAAAACGATGGAACAGCCATTGTCTTTCCTTGGTCACCTCTTCCATTAGACTGTGACTTCCCTAAAGACAAGAAATCACCTCATTTATCTTCGTGTCCCTGGCATCCCGCCCAGGGCCTGGTACATAGTAGGTGCTCATTAATTCCTCTTGAATTAAAATGAATGAATAAGACCTTCACAAAACCTTTTGCCAGAGGCAATTTTAACTTGCAGTCAACACCCAAGGAGAGTGGGCGTGCTGCTTTGGCAGTAGCTCCGACATTGAATAATCTGGATGTTCCAAGTTTCTTGTTGCTCATTTATCCTCAGGAAAAAAGGGAAGCAGGGGAGGTTCGCATTCGCGGGCCCGGCAGACAGCATCTCAGACTCACCACCCTGTGCGACGGAGCAGACAGACAGCATCCGGCCGAAGGCCACCCGCCCTGCCGCTGCCTTCTGACTGCTGATGTCGCCGTGATCGCTGAGTCGATGCAATTTCCTGCTGCTAACGCTTGCTGTGGTCCATTGGGAGGTCTCATTTGTCACTGTCATTACCTTCCAGATGAGCAAAGCATCCTTTGTCAGCTGAGCCCTCCTTCAGCGCCTTATTCAGGTGTACAGGAAGCTCGTGGGCCACATGGCAGTCCCGGACAGTGTGGTCCTAGTGCCGAAATATGAGGATGGATCCATACATTTTTCTCTATTAATTCTATGAGGAATAATTTTGAAGGAAGGGTGAACCTCAATCTCATTTCAAAAGAGTAACACTTTATTTCTATGTATCCTTTGTAAAACACACTTAAAAGGTTTTTTACTAACTCAGATATTCTACAGGAGGGCCTTGATTAAATGCATCGCTCCAATTCAACATACACTATCTCCTCTGACACTACACTGAGCCCAGACCAGACCTCATTTCACCTCCTCCTCAGTTCATAAGCCTATCAGCTGAAAAACCAATATACATCTGACCCCCAAAAGGAATCTGAACCATGTACAAATGCACTTTCTCACATCTGTTGGCTTTCTTATTAAACAAACAGTTGTCTAGCACCATCTGCCAGACACAGTTCTAAGAGTTTTACAAATATAAACTCATAATAACACCAAAATCCTACTTAATAGATATGGAAAGTGAGGGACAGGCAGACTCAATGTCTTGCCCAAGGTCACATGGCCAGTAGATGAAATTCTAACCCAGTGCATACTGTTCCCAGTCCACGTATTTAATCACTATACTAAGATCACAGAGGTTCTTTGGACCTAAATGTCAGACCGCAGATTTCCAAGTGTTCTGACAACATTAATTAATTAGCTAGTTGGTTCTTTTAGCCTTTCAGCCCTAGCCCAGAAAAAAGGAGCAGGATATGTTTGTGTGGGATGCATATATTGGCATGAGGGTGTGTGTATGCACCTGTGTGATATCCTCTACCACTTTCTCATTTTCCATCTCATGGTCACCGGTTGGGTTTGCAGAAACAGATGTGCAGAGAGGGTTTGAGGTGAGATCTTTAGTAGGAATCAACCCCTGTAAAGAGATTGGAGAAGAAGAACTGGGCAGAGAAGAACTGAACTGCCGTGAAGGCCCAGTGAAGCCTCAGCCAACCAGCAGAGAGCTCTGGAGAGAGTGTGGCCCACCAAGGTGACGGAAGGGTGGAAGTGGCCAGGCCTTCATCCACCCATGTTGTTCAGTTACCAGATTTGGGCTGTCCTGGGATGGGCAGAACCTCAAAAGAGGTGGCCCCGGAGCTGAAGCCGGCTGTGAAGGAGCTGACAGCCAGCGCCTGCCTGCCGAGCGCAGTCCCCTCCACAGGACGCCTGGGCTTTCCATGAAGAGGGTCTTTACAGCACATCTCTATGGCTACCAAACTCAACAAGCGTAAGGAAATAGCCTAAAAGTTCCACAAAGTGTACGACCCCATTACCCCTCTGACCTCGCTCCCGACCTCCTGCATTCCCACTGGCCTCCTTGCCAGGCAAGCTCCTACCAGATATCCACACGACTTACTCTTTCACCTTCTCCACATCTTGGCTCAAATATTTCAGCTCAGCAAGGCCTTTTCTGACCCCTATTTTAAAACCCTCTACACACGCCCCACCCCACCCTGATGCTCAGTCCTCTTCCCCTTTTTTCCGTAGCATTTATCACCTTCTGGAAGACTATATAATTAATGGCTTAAAGATTTCTTAATTCTTTCTCTTCATAAGCTCTATGAACACAGGGTTTTTTTCCCTATGCTCATTTATCCTCAGTGCCAGGAACAGTGCCTGGCACACAGTGACCCTAAATAAGTGAATGACTACACGGAGAGTAAGAGAGTGAGGCTTCTGCCTTCTCAGCTCCTTCCTCAGGCTCAAGATAAGAGAAACACCATCCGTGCATTTGCTACCTCATAAGGAAGCTCCCGAATGTACAAATTTCTCTCACCATTTCTATTACATGCAACATACTTCTTATACTTCATATAACAAATGTTTTAATTCTAGTTCCTAGAACAATCAAGCTCCTACTAAATTTTTCCACCAAATTCACCTGGATTATATAGTAGGCTGGTCAAAGCACCCAACTACAGTCTCCATTATCAGCAAAGACCCCTGGTTTTATCTGCGTTTTATGAGGCCAGCTCTTGCACTGCATGCTGAGTGGCCAGTGGACCCTTGTGCCCTTCCCCTTCCCTTCCTGCTTGTGGTGATGGCCTTATGACACTGGACCCCCACCATTCTTCTCCCCATTATATCAGGCTTAACTAGCCAAGATTTCTAGTAAGCTCTGCCCTGCTCCTGTGGTTAGGAAGGTGGGTTCATTCTCCCCCACTACCAGGCAGTGTCCTTTAGCAGACTGCCTGATCGCCCCAGGCTTCGGTCTCTTCACATGGCACATACCACTTCAGGTACTTTGAACACATAAAGCTCTTTGTTTATGTGTTCAAAGAAACATTGTTAGGACTTAGGAAATAGTTATTATGACTCCATAATTCCCAATGTCTCCCTCTTCTGCCTGCCCCCACCCATCTGTATCATTAGCAGCTGCACTGATCTCAATTGTTTCCTTCTCCCTAAATTCTTCTTCCAAGTCTTATGGCATTCTTAAACCCTGAAGTCTTACAGTCTTCTCGCCTCATTTTAATATTTTTGATAAGTGGGTTTACAGCTATAGAATATTAATTTGCCGGGCAGGATGGCCCATTTTGGGCTGGAGTAGGAGATAAAAATAGTTGGGTTCCCACTCAGCAGGAGCATATCATACCTAGAGAACAGGAGATACATGTCATCCTTCCATAGTTGTAAGTTTCTTATTGTAACACCATAGAACCCACAGTATTCCTATACCCAAACAGAAAAAAAAGCATAGCTCTCTGAAATAGGACAAAAGATAAAACATGGTATTTCATGAAGCCAATTTCTTAAATATGAAAGCTAAGTCACCATCTTATTTAATGTGCAACAGACTAGTTTGTTGCTTTTTTATTCAAGAAGGAAACCAAAAGCAAAGATACTCTCTGAGCACCACCTTGTGGAGAGACCTACCACTACCGCATCACCTTGGACCCTGCCAATCTGTTCCCTGAGTGCAGATTTAATGTGGCTGGTGCTGGGGACAGAGCACTAAATGGACAAATCCCTGGCCTCATGGATGCTGCTTTCTAGTGGGGAGACTGAAAAGACACAAGATCATTAAGGGAAATACATATGAGATGGTAGTGAGTGTTATGGGGAACAATTAAGTAGGCGAGAAGGTCAGGATATGGGGGCTACAATTTAAAGTCAAATGAACAAAGAAAGCCTCACCAAAAAGTGACATTTGATAAAAGCTTGAGAGGACGGGGCAGTCATGCAGTTACCTGGGATAAGGGCCATTTAGGTTGAATGCCACATGCAAAGCCCTAAATGGATTTACACTTGGTGAAATTGAGGAATAGCATTAAGGACAATGCCCAGAGCATGAAGGAGATGGCAGGAGATGAAGTCAGGAAGAAAGCAGAGGCCAGGTCACATGGTCATAGTAAGGATTCAGTTTCTTCTCCAGATGATACAGGAGCTTCAAGAGGCTTTGAAGAGAGACGTAAGATGATCAAGCTTCCTTTTTAACAGGATTGCTTTGATTGAAGGAGGCAAGAGCAGAATTAGGTGATTTAACCTTTAGCCTCTGCCCTGGGCCCCGTGCTTTAGGAGATCCTGCATAAAACAAACACACAGCATGTAAACTTATGATATTACCTAAGGCATCTTTCTTAGAGATCAGGGTTCAATTCTGGGGCAGCACAGCCTGCAGGCCTCAACATGTACTCCTGTGACTACAATCTTTCCCGTCCTGAACAAACTCTCCTCCACAACACTTGCCTTAAGTGCATCAAAGAAAAGATACATGCCTCCAAACCTCATCATGGCTAGTGGATTGGATTGCTGCGAACATGGGAGATGGACACTGCTTTGGATTGTGGGGAAGATTTGAGCAATGGATGCGCTTAATTAAGAGAAACACAACTTATCAACTTCCTCTTGGAGAGCATAAATGTCATAGATAGCAAAGAGCTGAGCATTCATTTTCTTGCTTCTTTGTGTTCTAGTTCATCACTTTTGAGATACTCATGAGCTGCCCAGTGTTTGAAACAGCTGCATAGTTAATAACTAGAAATAGTAAACAATTCATGTCTAAGTTTTATTTATGCAGTCCAGATGCAAAATTCTTGATGATTCTAGATTCTAAAATATTATTTTAAGAGATGATGAAAATGGCAATGTAAGTGATGGTAGTTTAGATGAAGGAATTAAAATATTTTGCAGTATTGTTTACAATACTGAAAATGTATCATATGTGACCCCAGTTACAGTATATGAATATGATATGTAAAGTTCATGGTTCATTTCCAATCTCTATTGTTAATTCAGCTAAGCAAAGTTTCTCCAAATTGAAATTGGTTTTTAAAATTAATTTTTAAAATACAATGATACAACAAAAGTGGTCTAATTTGAAAAAATGCCAATAGAACATGAATTATGTGGAAACTTGGTTATGAAAACACCGTTTTTCTGTAGTTGCTGTAATTAAGTTTTAAAAATAACACCTATAGGATAAATAGACAGTAACTCATTAAGTAACATCTTTCTCTTATTACAGAATGCAAACATCACCTGCCCACTAATAGAACACTCTGAGAGGCACCACAGCGACTCAGTGTTGGTATTTTGCTTATTATCCTCATAAAAATAGTAGATTTTTTTTTAACTTCTTCAACAAAGAAGTATAAGGGGAGAGAGAAAACATATTTTAAATAACTCTGGTAATAACTTGATTCATAAATGTTAACTATTTAAGTACATTTTATATTAGGCCCCGCTTACATTTTGGCTGCGGACACCTTGTATCTTAGTGGAATCCAGTTTGGAGGTTATTGCAATAAATAATCCAGGCAACGAAAGGTGGTGGTGTGACCTGGGTGATGGCAAAAGATAAGAAGTCTTCAAATTCTAGAGAAGCAACAAAAGGATTTCCTGACAGGCTGGATTTAAGAATGAAAGGGAAAAATCCAGCAATACAATGGTTTTAGCATATACACCTCTGGCAAAAGTTGAGTTAAGGCAGGATGTGGGAGCAGAAGCTTTCTGAGAATTTCAGAAGCTTGGTTTTGTCATGTTAAGTAAGTGTGAGATGCCGGTTTAACTCAGAGTTTAATACTCCAAGCAAGCATCCAGAGAGAGGTCTGTTTATTTGGCAGTGATTAAGGTAAGAGTAGGGCAGGGGTTGTTTTCAAGTCCTTGGGATGGAAGGGACCCACTCTGTTTCGGTGCTTTTAACAAGATTGGAGACATGGTATAGTTGAAAGAATGGGACACTGTCGTGATGCGTCTCCACCATCATGGCAGAAAGTGGCAGAAAGCCTAGAAGCCACCTCCCAAAACCATCCCAAAGGCTAAGAATTCCCTTGGTTTGGATCCTACCCAGAAAATGTTCATAATTAACCACCAATCCTAGATCCTAACCCTAAGCTTTTAACTTCAGCCTTCCTATAAAATGTTTACTACAAAGACACATGGAATACTGTAGGATAGTATAAATCCTCCGTGAACCGCAGCTCCCGTATGGGCCGCTGCACAGCTGCCTTAACATCACATACTTTGGTGGGGTTTTTCTTCCATCTTCCTAAGCCAGCTAGCTCTCAGCCTCCCCAAATCCAACCCAATGATGGAGAAATCATAAAGAAGAAAAACAAAAAACCCTGTCTATATACAGAGAGAAAAAGCTATAGTTTCCTGAAATTCTTCATTACCCCATCCTCAAATTGGAAATGAATGAAAATTCTAAGTGCAAGCATCACTATTTGAATCACTTGTGACTTATCATGCTCTCCCTCTGACAAACAAGCAAAAGCACAATTAAAGCAATATTACAATCTAAATTGAGAAGTACTGCTGAAAGATGGGGGAAATGTCGAGTAAACTTTACCAAAGCCTGCTGGGTAATCTTCAGATGAGAAACTAATGCACCATTTCTAAAAGCAGCATCTTACAAAGAATGCTGTTCCACGGCATGTTATTTGGTGAGTTCTATCTTCAAAATAAATGTGGGCTCATTGGATGAAACAAAATTTAAAACATTTCTGTGGGATGGCAGAGACTACACTAACGTACTTTATGAATCCTCAAGAGGAAAATAAAGAAAATAGCATTTCCAACATTTGTTTGGCACATAGTAATACCTTCCAGAAGTGTTTTCCTGTGAACCCAGTTTGGGAGACACTATTTATACATATATGAACATATGATATACATACACATATGTACACACACACACATATACACATACGTGAATCTCAAAAGTGAGTGATGTTTTTCAGTTTGTCGCTCGGAGCAAGACTGGAAAGATGCCCCTCACCCACTGCCTGATTTGACTCACTAGAATTTGAAAATCTGCATAACTATATTCCTTCATTAAACCAAATTCAATTTGGAGTCAATAAATTTGCTTCTTAAAAAATGAAGCTGCTAAATTATTATATATTCACAGTTATTAAATACATTGCTAGTGAATTCACAAGTACCCACCTATTACAGCATTATCATTGAATAATCAGAATTAATTATTACAGAGATGATGATAACAAGGCCAAAGAATTTATCCAAATTAAATGTTCTTCCATGAAGAAAGAGCTGAAATTTTAGATCAATAATGATTTGATTTTCCCCTTGAATCACTGGGGGACATTCAGTTCTCCAAAGCACAATGATATGATGAATGGATGGATCTTTGCAATACCATTTTCAATTTTATTTTTGCCTTTTATTAAGCATACAAGTCCATATAATATGGATTTTTATATGTAAACCTTTACACACTGACAAATTTTAAAGATATTTTATCCAAGCTTTACCCTTCTTTGTGTATTTTCCCTGAATTAATCTAACATGGAAATAGTTCCATTTTGTTGATGGGCAGACCTCAACCGAATTAGAAACTTTTTAGAAATACCTGCCCATCGTATGTCAGCTGTTAGCCTCACATTCACACAGAAAATAATTACATACATTTATGTGAGATAGAAAAGATATTTATTAAGAATATATTTATTAACTACAAATCTGATTCATATATTTATATACAAGTATTATTATTTAAATGGCATGAGAAACACTATAATACTAAAAGAAAAAGGCTACCTACAAAGTAGACATCTGCTCTAAATACATATAAATATCTTTATTTAAAAAGGTGATGTCTTAAAATAGGAACAGCAATTGTAGGTTATTTAATTTTTTCTTATTTTTTATTACTTTTATAATCATGAAAAAATAATGAAGGTTTATTTTCTTAAAAGAGCACTCCCTGTGCCCCCTGACTGGTTCCACTGAGCCCAAATAACATATTCAAGACACAAGTTTAAAGTGACATTCCAGGATTTTCCTCTGGGTACAAAAGAAACCCAGTGAAAACGCTGTCATCTTCAGGGCTGACATACACTCCATTCCAATCTTTTGAGACTTCCAGCCAGACTTGGTCCCCTGCACTTAACTTCAGGATGATGAGCAGAAAGGCTGGTCTATTCATGACCAGAGAGTGTTTCTCTGGACTGGAACTGCATCTTATTCCAGTCGACCAGGCTGACCCGAGCTGGCTGGCCCTTCACAGTGATGTGGTAGGAAAAAACAGAACCCCAGAATGCTGCAGTTAAATTTCCCAGTGACAGGGCTGTCATTCCTTTGGTCATTATAGAGAACCTTGTCACATTTGACTGGGATGTTGGGAGGAGGGAAAGGCTTCAATAAAGCAGTGCTGAAAGCTGACTGTGCCATTCTGGCTGCCTCCCCCTTGGAGCCTTTGATGCCCCGAGAGCCTTTCTTCCCAATAGATCCTTGGACCCCTTTGCTCACAGGCTCACCCTTCAGCCCCGCAGGTCCCTTAGGACCAAGAGGACCTAACTCTCCCTTTTGTCGCTTAACCCCAGGAAGGCTTTGTGCCACAGGCAGGCCCTCTGGGCCTCTGTTCCCCTCTGTTCCAAAATCCCCCTTGCTGCCTTTTACTCCTTTCAGGCCCTCCTCACCTTTTTCTCCATTCCCCCTTCTCCCCAGAGTCCCCACAGCAGCCCTTATCCCCCACGTCCCCCTTCTATCCCTTAGCCCCAGACTCTCCAGTCAAGCCGGGGGAGCCCACAGCCCCTTGGTCTCCTTTGTCTCCTTGGCTACCGTTTGCACAAATGTCCCCTTGGAGCCTTTCTGTCCTTTCACTCCCGCCAGGCCAGTGTTTCCTCTGTTGCCCTTAGGACCAAATCCACCTGAAGTGGGAAATTAAAATCATGTTTAAGGGTCACATAGGCTATAAACAGTATGCTGTTATCACAGAACTCACAGAACAGAAACAAAACCTACTAACTGGGCCTGGAAACCTGGTTCTTGCCTCACCAACGGCGGTACCCAGGAGACTCTATACTGAGTCATTCATATTGTGCTGCTCTCATAAGGTGAAGGGTTAAAGGTACCCAGAAGCAACGGCTGTATTTAGATATCATGCATCTAGCCCTATTTTTTTTTAACTTTTAAGACAATAAAGAATATTAGAACCACAGTTGCCCATTGTATTCCATTGAATTGTGGCCCAACCCACGTATTCTCCTAAGTGTCTGTATAGCCAATCCAAACTCAAAATCTTACAAGCAAATAGACTGAAACCCAGAAAGATAAGGGATCTGTTTCCCAAGGCCAGCTGGAGGGAGCAGCAGAGCTCACACCCCGTTACTGAGTCTCCAGATCCCTGGAGCAATGATTGTCACACTCGGGCCAGTCAGGAAACAGAATCATTAAAGAGCAATAGCAGTTTATATTTCCATCTTACTTCCGTGATCATTTTAGATGCGCACAGGAAGGAAATCAGGGGTTGCGCTGCACAGGCAATAGGGCACCATGGACAGAGCCTGTACTCTACCTGGCTCTCCGGGTTTTCCTGGGTGTCCTGAAACCCTGCTTGCTCCCTGGTCCCCATGGTCTCCCTTAAGTCCTAAAATAATACCAAGAATAACCTTCGCTAACCGTATTAGTCATGATATAACTAACATCCATGTCACATTCCAGTGCTTCCTTTACCAAAATGTGTAAAGTTAACAAAAGCAGAAGAAGAACTTACTGAGCATCATTAGGAATACTTTGTTCCAATTGATGGTGAACCACTTGAGGGAGGTTTTGGGGTAGCGCCAAGCTCTTCAAACAGAGCCCAGCTTCTCCTCGGCATTCCCGTGCCTCTTCAAATCACTCACAAACTCATGACATCTGCCTGGTGTCACGTCTGTATGTGTAGTTTTCCTATGATGAATATTGGATGACAGTTAAAATGCCCTCTTCTTTAAACACCCGACAATGCCTGAGAAATAGTGTCCTGCACCATGTAAGCTGAAATACAAAGCTCAGCATTCTGCAGTTGGCTAAAACGAATCGTGACAAAATCTACCTGGGGAAAAAAAAAATAGAACATCAAGAAAAGGCCAGTGTTCATTCTGTCTGGAAAATTGTTCAATACTCTTCAGACAAATTATAGAACTGTGAGAATATATGTTTGGAAAGAATCTAAAGATACGGGTTTTTAGATATTTGCCATATTACTAAAAGATGGATTTTTATATTGGGCCTCGGTAAAGGCCCATCCTGTTACCCTGCAGCCATACTAGATTTGTTTTAACTGCAAATAACAATCGTAATAATAATAGCTCTTACAGAGCATTTACTATGCACCTGGTAATGTTTCAAGCTCTTAACATGATTTAAAAACTTAATCCAGCCTTTTTTATTTAATATACATTTTTATTTACTGTTAATATAGCCTCTCATATAACAGGGAGGTTCATATAGCAAAGCACATTAAATTAACTGGAACATTTTTCATTTACTAAAGTTGACAGCCACTCTCTTCAAAAAAAAACAGATATTTTTGTCACCACTTTTATTACAGAATAAACTGAGATATGGAAAGTTTAGAGATTTGTACGAACATGACTGCATGTAACACTGGCTCCATCAATTGGCCAACCATATTATTTATAACATAATTAATGTGTTTGTTTCATTTTTGAAAAAGAAATCCTATCAAATCAAAAATAATGAGAAGAGACTCCTCCAAATTTCATAAGACCAACTAGAGAAATCCCACCGTAAGGTGTTCAACAGAATTTTCTAAGTAGTTAGCTTCTCCATTATCATTCCACATAAAATTTAAAATTTGGAAATTCACCCATAGGCTATCAGAAAAATGTCTGTGTGCCTTTGGAGAGAAGCAAAGTCTGAATGGAAGTGAAGGACCAATTCTATTCTGTCCTTGCCGATAGTTACATCCCAACCTTCCCTGAACAGTTATTGTGATTCTCAAGTTCGTTTTAGAAGTTTAACTGCTTACATTGAATTTACTCAATCAGGTTGTGGGTAACTAGATGCAGTCATTCAGATCCTTTACTTTTTAACTTTCAGTCTCAACCAAGGGTCCAAGCTGAGTCTGGAAGTAAAAGGAAAGTAGAGTTGCCACTTTACAAAGACTGGCGGAATGAATTTCTACGTTTGATCCTTCATCAAAGCATATTCTTAAGAACCTTATCTTATGATACTTCCCTGTTTTTCTTCTACTTCCAGAAGAATAGCTTCCAAAATGTATGAATCACTAGGGAAGTTCATCACTCGTCTTTATTTCACAGGGTTTTCTGCTCACAGAATTCAGTCACAAAAGGATTAAATGTTTCTGAGAATGAAAATCACATAATTGACAAGTGTGAAGTAGCTCTCTCTTACCTGAGCATCTTTTTTGAGGAATTACTCCACTGAATGTTCTACGAGAAATGAGCTAGGCAGTTCCTGAGCCATGTGGAGGGTGATGTGTAGATGATATTAGGTTCTTTTGACGTGTGACACTGAGGCTAAATCATTTAACTTGATGGATAGATGGTTGTACAGGCTGCAGTATTCACTGAGAAATTTATAAATGTCCCAGTGAATCTGTAACCTTCTCTCCCAGATTAGAATGCCCTCTTTGCTGATACTCCTATGGGATTATAGAATTTCTGAGCTGGAAAAGGTCTATGAAAGCATACAAAACTACAAATTTTTTAAAATAGTAAACAGGGTATAAAGAAATACCTAGTCTATTCCCTTCAGTTTCCAGAGGAGGTAACCTGAGTGGTCCAAGATCACTGTTATAAGTTTGGTTTCTTTTCATTCAGTTCAGTTCTCTTCCAACTGTTGTCACTGCCCCTGTGCTGAGAGTGAGCCAAAGGATATGCGTCTCCTTAGCAGGTAGGCTATCCATCGAAATGGGATTTCTGTGGGATTGCCTGCTCTGGTTATTCTATCTAGTGCGAAATTAGTTTGCATCATAAGAATGAGCTCACATGGTAGTATTAGGGAAGAGACAATGCCCTGTGGCTCTCTGTCACTAGATCAGCCCAATGGCCAATGAAAGAAAAATAAATGAGTGTGAGTGTGTGTGTGTGTGTGTGTGTGTGTGTGTGCATGCACGTATGTGTGAGAGGGAGAGAGAGAGAGGTGAAGGGACAACATTCCAGCAGCCCGTTGCCTCACGGAGCTGAGAGTCCAGGAAAGACAAACACGGAGCAAATAAACCACACAAATAAATAGAAATTGCCTGTAACTGTAGTCAGAGATATAAGGAAAACAGGAGCATCCTATTGAATACTATGGTGAAAGAACCTAATTTTTATGGGATCAGGGAAGACATCACTAAGAAAAAGGTATTAAGCTGACACCTAATGAACAAATTAGGATTATTATATATTACACAGATTTAAATTCTCTCAACTGGCTATTTATAAAGCTAAAGGTTTTATACCAAATGTAACTCACAATATGCTTTACCAAGTATATGTGTGTCTGCGTATCTCTATCAGTTATATATAAAATTAACCATATGCTTTACCAACTTTTTACATTTTTAAAAACTGGCCCACATGCAAGAATCTGGTATTTACTTAGCAAGTTGCTCTCCTGAAAAATGATGCAGAATGTAGAACATCTCTTGTGTTTTTTTATGAAATAAATATAATTACCTACCCTTCTCTCCTTTCTGGCCTTTGGGACCTTGCGGTCCAGTGACTCCTGGTGGCCCTGGGGTCCGCATATCACCAGCTTCTCCCTTAAGACCTGGAAATGAGATTTTTAAATCATCAGGACAGAAGAACTCACTTTTGAAATTCATTAATATTATTAAAGGACAGTCATTTTATTGAGACCAATGACTCTCAGCGTCCTAATAATAAAATCTGGGTGAGAATAAACTATTACAGAATTCTAAGGACAATATTTTTGTCAGACTTGCAATATTGTAGTACCTGAATACATAAATCGAGCCCATTAGTACCTGTCACTGGATTCACGGTAACAATCAAATGACTCAGAGAAGCAGTGCTAAATCAAAGAGCAAGAACAAAATGATGATCTGACTCACCTTCCCGTGGGCTGCACTTTCACAGTGGAAGGAAAACCACTGCGCACGGCACTTTTGGTTTTCCCATTCATTCCCAACCGAGAGTGCCTGGAAGATAACCATGGAGCAAGCACCGCATAGAGACAGAAACTGCCTGTAACTGCAGTTAGTGATGTAAAGGAAAATAGGAAGGTGCTACTGAGCATTGTGGTAAAAGACCCTGATTTACAGGACTAGAGGAGACACCTCTAAGAATATGGCATTAAGCTCAGTAAGACCCAATGAACCAATCAGGATTTTCCGAGATAGAAAATACGTAGGTGAGTATTTCAGGAAAAACAAGAGAGGAAAAGACCATGGCGTTTCCCAAGAAGCTGAAGGAGGTGCGCTGTGAGCGTGTGATTGGATCAACGGAGGCTGAGGCGCGCGCGGGTCCGACCCTCAGCCCCCACTCGCATCCGGGGCCCTGCCACTCACCTGGGCCACAGTGGGACACTAAGCCCAGGGTAACTGTCCTTCCTGCAATCATCCCTTTTCAGGCCATAATGGTCATTTCACAGCCCCTGACTGGAACCATTTGTAGCCAGGTTCTTTGAAAGTTAACCATCTAGATAAGTACACTCAACAGACTGGTAATATTTCATCTTAAATATTATAATTAAGGCTGATGGAATGGAGAAAATTGTATTCAACAAATTCCTCTTTGAAAGAACACTATTTGTTTGGAAGGAAAACTTTAATAAATTGCTTACAATAGAGGTTAAGGCCAAAGGCAAGCTCAAATAACCAAGCTGGTGGTCAAGCTCCTCTATCTAGAAAACAAAGGAGAGCAGAGAGAAAAGGAATGGAGAAAGAATGTGCAGAGATGTAAGCAAGCAGGATGGCAATTATGGCTCCCTGTACTGCCTCTCCACTTCCTCGGGACCTCCAAATGCCCAGTGTGGTCATACTATTTAGGGAATGTTAAAGAGCAGTGCTCAGGCTGGCACAGGGAGCGCAGAGGGGATGCATGCCCATGGCCCAGGGGAAGGGAGGCTATACCTTCACGTAGGTGAGCCGCTCATCCAGGTGAGATCAGTGTAAATACCATGAAAGCTGGCCGTGTGGGAAGGTGTGCAAACCAAGTCTGACTTCTACACTCACAGGGGTATAACCTCTAGAATTACCTTCAACTGTCTAAAATGAGATTAAATCATCTATTGAAATGTAGTATTTTAACATTTTCTATAAAGATTAAAAATAATACAAAGTATTTAACAGGTTTTGGCACATAGTAGGTAGCTGGAATAATGGGAACAACTGAACATAAAATTGCAAACAGAATTTTATCTTTGTTAGCTACTATATCTGCATACATTAAAACATTTTCAGTCAGAAACTCTAAAATTAGGCTCATGACTTTTAAAGTCTATATGTATTATCTACTTTGAAGTAGATAGTGCAGATGTGATAGATGCAACATGTCTGTGTGTATGTGTTTGTTCATGTAGTCAAGAACTGAAAGATAATGAAGAAAAATTTGAAAAGGTTGAGTAGGTTTATTTTCAGTTTTATGTTTGTTTAAACTTGTTATGCTAGATTTCTAATTTTTAAAAAACACTGTTTTCAAAACACTGGTAAAGCTACAACAAATGTCTCCCTATGAATCTCAAAAACAGGATCCTATCAGAGTATTTCACAAGATAGGAAAAAACTTCTACTACAGCTAACTGGAAAAATAAACTTCTTATTGAGCATTTATCTATTCCAGGCACCATACTGAGTCCTTCTATATAATATCCCTTTCTGTTCTCTTCAGGACCCCATGAGGTTGGTATTATTCTTAACCCTGTTTACCATTTCATAAACTGGGACTTAAGTAATGAAGTTTCCCCAAAGTAAGGCCATGATAGATGATATTCTGAGCTTGTAAGCATTACGCGCTAGGTGGGACCAGCCAGACTAAGCCACAGGAGAGCCCAGGCAGCCTAATAATTTGGCACAAGTTCAAAATATTTGTCCTGTGTATTTCGAAGAGAAACTGAGCTCTGAGAACAACCCAGCTAAATCCACCACTGAGTAAAACAAAAGTCCTAATGTGACAGACCCAAGGCCTTTGCAGACAGTTGAGCAACCGGCTATGCTTACGTGACCATGCCTCTGGGGATTTTTAACCCCCAGCAGGCTTGCCACCCAGCTGTGATACTGAAGGAAATTCTGGTAAATATAATTTTCTCAGTCTCATCACATTTCCAATAGTGTTTTAGCAACCCTGAAATCTTGGTCCCAGACCACTTTCCAGATCCTTTGCTCTTAATTCCAGCTATGCATAAATATTGGTCACATTATTTATGACCAGGTTCCTACAGTGAGATAAAATGAGTGAAAAGCTTAATGAGGATGTGTGAATCCTGACTTTATAACTTTAAATTCTTCAGGCAAGACACAACAAATATTTAGGTGTCATTTTTTTCAGGGAATATGGAATCTGAAATTGACATTCTGATCTCAATTTTATCCTGAATTTTCTAGTGTGTAATATGTAAAACTGAAATATATTACAATGAAACAAGAATACATTCATAATGTATATATTACAGACACCTGAAATTTTGAAATATATAACATGACATTCAGTGAAGAAAATTGCTGGGCAAGGACACACTGTTGCATCAGAATTTCCATGAGGAACAGACTGAATCCTGGGCTTTGTTCCCCGCCCCACAGGCCCTGCATTTCTAGTTCTCACACTGACAGCACTCCAGTCACCCATCAGCCAGCATACCTTCTCCCCAGACAGCAGAGCACAGTAGGCCCCCTTATGCATGGGCATACACCTTCCACGGCTGTATGCCTGAAACTGTGGAAAGAACTGAACCCTATATATTTTTTTCTTAGACATACATTCCTATGATAAAGTTCAATTTATAAATTAGGCATAATAAGAGATTAACAATAACTAATAATAAAATAGAACAATTTTAATATGCTGTAATAGTTACATGAATGTGGTCTCTCTCTCTTGAAATATTATTGTATTACAGTCACCCTTCCTGTGATGATGTAAGATGATAAAATGCCTAGAATAGGAGATAAAATGAGGTGACTACCATGGGCATTCTGACACACCATCATGCTACTATTGACCTTGTGCTGTCCTATCATATCAGAAGGAGGATCATCTGCCTCTGGATTGTGCTCGCCCACAGGTCACTGAAACCACAGAAAGTGAAACCATGGGCAGGGAGGACTACTGTATTCACGTACCCTTTTTACATCATTCGTTACTGAAAACACTGTACTGTTAGTAAACGTGTAACTTGAACAACTACACACCAGCACTAAGGTTGGTAGACGCAGTCTCTCTCTAACCAGCACTATACAATAGAGCTTTCTGCAAGGATGGAAATGCTCTTTATCTGTGCTGCCCACTATGGTAGCCATTGGCCACAGGTGGCTATTGAGCCCTTGAAATGTGGCTAGTGTGACTGAGGAACTGAATTTTTAATCTTGTTTTATTTTACTGTGTGTGTGTGTATGTGTGTGTAAGTGTGCGTGAATATTTTTAGAAGCCACCCATGTGGCGAGTGGCTGCCACATGAGGTGACACAGCACCCATCTGAATTTGTCATCTTGTTACAACTAGATCTGTCACCATTTGCATGACAATGGCAAAACCCTTGGTGCCATCTGATCTCCAACTCACTCTCACATCTAAGAAGTATCTGGTGAGATAATGGCTTTGTGTATTCTCAAATACCTGCCATTGCAGTCTCTCCGGGTTCTCCTTTTTGCCCTGGTACAAAACAACAACAATCACAGCAATTCAAAAAGTAATCATCCATGTCCAGAGTGAGGTTTTCGAAGGGGAAGTCAGCGGCAGCGTCAAACTCAAAATCCACAGAGAAGGGCCCGGAGGTATGTTCTGCTGCTTTAGCTGCTTCTGTGAAGAGAGTTTCTTCTTTTGGAGGTAGGCCACTGGATGGCTTTAGACCCTTCAGCATCTCTTCTCTCTCAGATTTCTTCATAAATTTAGCAGATGGTGTGGTCTTTGCTATTGTGTCCATGCCAGCAATAGCCAAAATAATTAAAATGACACAAAGCCAAGAAAACATCCACATATTTGAGGCTGGAAGAAAGATATAACAGAGATATATTCACATATTACATGAGATGCAGATGAAAACACTAACTGGTATAAATATTTACTTATGTGAGAGAAATACATATACATATATGAATGATAAGAATGAACAGTATGTAAAATATTAAAAATTTTATGTTTTTATATAAATGTGTGCTTGAATCACAACAGAATATTTTACTTACTCAAAAAACTTATTATAAAGAACATTTTGCTTCAGTTCTCCTTTCTGGTTGTTTTCCTAGTGTTACATGTTCTAAAATATTGTTCTCAGTCATTCAAATTATCTTGCCAAAGAGCAAACATTATCTATAATAAATGCACCATGACTTAATAGCTCATATACCCTGTAGAAAACAAGTATGTATAATTTCCTGACTGACCTCACTCAGATTTATAGGAATCAAATACATTTGTATTAGAGGGAGATGAAAAATATTGAGCTGAACGGTTTACTCCCGCAAACTCAATTATTTCAGGAAAAAGTACTGGTCAAAGAGACCTTAAATCTACTAGGAATAATGGTCCTGCTGTGAAAGCCATCTTTTAGCATCTACTATAATAAACTGAGAGATAGAATGAAAAAATCATATATTTAAATGTATGCTATGTCCTTAGATTCTTCACATCATTTAACTCTCCAATTCTTTGCCTATAATTTGAGTATTTCTGGAAATTCCCATTTATCCTTGTATTATTTCCATGGGGCAGATGGGGGTTCTTCTTATTAAGGCTTTCATCCATGCTCAGAGTGATGAGATCCAGAGCTCCCCATAGAGGGAGATCCTGATAGTTCATAGGGTCTCATTTCCCAGCTACTCCCAGCATTCCACGGGCTATTAACAGCTAGCCAGGGTTATAAATGCACTTTTACTATTGTGGGAGGAAGGAGAAAATAGGATAAAGAGTGTGAGACTAACAAGAATGGATATAAAGATAGTAATGACACCTACTTATGAAGAGTCCCCAGTATGTGTGGGTGCTGTAAACTCATCTAGCCAATCAGTCTCAAACAGCTCTGCCAAGTAGATGACATATTCTCACTCACTATCACAGATGAGGAAACAGGCATCAAGAGGTTATTGCCTTGCTCAAGATCGCACAACCATGAAGTTATGAATTCAGCCCTTAAATCCAGGTCTGTTTAATTTCAAGGCTTCAACCCTTTCCCACAAACCATGTGACATTTATGTAAAGTTGAGATTATAAGGCATTATGTAAAGCATTATTACATATATTACATAAGGCTTTATATAATATATAAGGCATTATTATAAGGATGAGCTTAAAGAACAATAAATCCAAGGGTAAGATCAATGGAAGAACTATGGAGGAGACAGATATAAATCAGCGCGAATGAGAAGGGACAAAGATAGGATGCTACATTTCCAAATCAGAAAAAGTCCCAAAATGCTAACTTTTCTACAAGTTGCCTTTGCTACCATATTCATCCATTCAACCAATGTTTATTGAATATTGACAGTGTCACAAGCACGGGGAAATTTTATGTGGTGACACTGAGCCTAAGGCATGTCCTCTGTCCTCAGGTTGTTTACAAGCTAGTAGGAAAGATAAGACACAACAAAAGCAAAGAGGAAAATGTGAAGGGCAGATGATCATACTGCATATCTCCAAATATAGACCCCACGTCCCCACTTCCCCCACCCCTGAGAGAATGAACTCATAAAACATGGTTACTATTCATCAGTCAGCTAAATCCAGCCACAGCAAAACTAGACAATAGAAAATTCTGTTCAGATATAAAGTAATTCAGCTTTAGTTCATACAATTGCATTCAATGAAATATATATATATCTTTTATATATATGTATAATGGAATACTACTATTCATCCTTTAAAAAGAATAAAATCTTGCAGCAACATAGATGGACCTAAAAGGTAGTATGCTAAATGAAGTAAGTCAGAGAAGGACAAATACCATATGATTTCACTTCTATGTGGAACCTAAAAAATAAAACAAATGAACAAACAAAACAGAAATAGACTCATAAACACAGAGAACAAGCTGGTAGTTGCCATAGGGGAGGAGGTAGGGGAATGGACAAAACAGGAGAAGAGGATAAAGGGGTATAAACTTCCAGTCGTAAAATAATAGGTCACAGGAATGAAAGATACATGATAGGGGATATAGTCAGTAATATGTAGTAACTTTGTATGGTGATAAATGGTAACTACACTTATCATAGTAGCATTTTTACAGTGTATATAATTGTCAAAACACTATGTCATACATTTGAAACCGCTATCATATGATATACCAACTATATTTCAATTAAAAAAGAGAGAGAGAGAAAGAGCTGTTGGGACAGCAAGGGGAGAAGAACTGACATTGAGAACGTGACAGGCATTGTCCAGACACTTTATTATTGTTCTTGCAATTACATCACACATGAACCGTGCAAGATAAGATTTACTAGGCCCCTATAATGGATCATAAAACTGCAGCACAGAGAGGTTCGGAAACTTGCCCTTGATCACAGTGTTAGTAAGCAGTGGAGCTAAGATTCAAACCTCAGTCCATTTGCCTGGAAAGTCACCCCATGCACTCCCTGCAGGGCCCTGCGGCCTGGGGATTGAGCAGTGGTCAGAAATACTGCGGAAGGAACTGAGCTGGGCCCTTCATGGGGTTCTATTCCAGGCTCTTCAGTGGAAGAAAGGGATTTCTCACAGACAGGAAACAGGAAGTTAATGGGAGACAATGGTTGAGACGTTTATTTCTGATGGTGGAACATATTAGGGTGGAGCAAACAAAGTTACAGCGGGGAGCACAGCCCATCCAACAGGGGACAGGGGGCTACAAGAAAGAGTGAACAAGGAACCAATACAAGGAAGGTGCTCTATATGTGGCGTATGAACTGTCCTCAGATAGGTTTTCCCTGCATTGTGGCTCCTGCTTCCCAATTTCAATACAGATGTTACAGAATAACATAGTAGGTACTTTAAGGCTGTGTTGAGGCTCCCCAAGAATTTGGAGACAAGGAAAAAGTGAAGCCCTTGGAAAAACAGTGTAGGAAGAAGTGGTAGGAATCTGACTGACTGTACATGTATATGATTTCTTTTTTAATTGGATTTTTCATGTTTGTATAAAAACATAAAAATCTAGCCAAACAAAACTTTAACAATGAGTAAAGCAAGTAAGAGCTTCTGACCACATTTTATGTCACTGAAGCAATAAAATACAACTCAAATGCTAACCCTATAGTTCAATGCACGTATAAATCTTACTGGAGGGGTTAGAAGTAAGTATCTAAAATGAGGTTCAGATCCCCAACCTAAACACAGTAAGCCCTTTTACTCATCCTGAAGGTTGCCTGGGTTGCCTCAAGAGCAGAAAGTTAGTTCTCTTTTGTTTCATGCTCCCAGGGCCTAGCATAACGTTTGCAACTATTATGTGTCCCATAAATATCTGCTGAAGAGAAATGAAGATAAATTTAGCAGATTGCATTATGATCTCCAATTGTTCACTCCTCCCTGTAGTCACACTCTTTGATATATGGATTTTCCACGATCTCCCACAAAAGAAATGATGTCTATATTCCAATCCTTTGACTTTGAGTTCAGTCATGTGACTGTGGCCAAGAGAATGAGGTGAAGGTGTCAGAATGCCATTTCCAAGCCTAGTTCAAAGCCCTTTTGTGTCTTCACTTGTTCTCTTGTACTTTCGCCACTGCCATGAGAAGGATATGTCCAGCCGGGCTTGCAGGTGACAGAAGGAGGACACATGGAGCAGGGCTGCCCTAGGTAAGATGCCGTCGCCAGCACGCAATCTCACTGAAAGCCCCCATGGATGCCCAGACATGAGCATGAGCCCTGGTGAGACCAACCCACCCAAAGATGTTCTAAACTCTCTATTGCTATGTGACAAGGTACCTCAAACCTTACCATTTCATCATAGCTCACAATTTCATGCGTCAGGAATTTGGGCCTGGACCAGTTAGGTGACTCTTTTGTTCCATGAGGCATCAAGCAAGGCCACTTGGCAGCGATCAGCCGACGCACAGGCTCATCTGGAGAGGCTTCACTACAAGCCTGGTGCCTTGACAGAAATGGCAGGAAGCTGGTCTCATCAACCACATAGTCTCTTTAAGCAGGCCAGTCTCAAGACAGTCAAATTTCTCCAGTCACACCTCAGGAATCCCAAAACCAGTGTTCCAAGAACACAGAAGCTGCCAGGCTACTCAGGCTGTACCTGAGAACTGGCATAGCAACACTTTCACTGAATTTTATTAGTCGCAGCTGTCACAGAGACCAGCCAGACTCAGAGGGCAGGGGGACAGGCTCCACAGCTCAATGATGGGAGTGCCAGTATTCTCTGGCCATCTTGAATCCATCACAGACAGTCAAGCTGTAGTTTGTAAGCTGTGAAGTATTGGCTAGGTTAGGCAGCCAAAGCTAACTGATCCCAACCACTCCAGCCACAAGCGTCCTACCACATATTTGCTACCATAGAAACAAACCTGACTAACCCACGTGCTCCTCACCCCCATCAATCATCCCCCACAGGCCTGGGAGTTACATCCACTAAAAGTTGTTAAGCAAAACCTGGCCTCCCCTTGTTGAGATATTAAGAGAGCTTCAACCTTGAGTGTCCCTCCTAATCTTGAGAGTCTATGATGTGGTTTTATAAATGCAGAGACCTTATCATTATATGAAAATAAGCTCATACCATAAAATTTCATTCTAAATATAGGAGATATTACATTTCTTCTAACGATGCACTCTTCTCTCTCATTAAGGTACGGCCCATGCTTGGGAAGACATTCTTTGAAGATTTGTTAGTTCTTTTCCAGTAAAAGTGAGTTATTTACATCAACTTAATATCATACATTCATAAGATGACTGGCAAGTTTTATGTTGAGCTCAGAGCCATTGATTATATAGAAACCTAATAACTGACTAGCCGGTAGTGTAGTACAAGGACTAAAAGCCATTGGCTTTGTAGATAGTCTTGAGTACAAAGGTCAGATCTTCTACTTACTAGGTTACTGTACTTCTCAGTCTTGGTTCCTTATTTTTAAAATGGAGGTAATAATGGAGTAGCTTCATCTTGTATGGTTGTGAAACTTAATGAGATAATGCATGAAAGCTCTTAACACAGTGCCCTTAATAACTGTTGGCCATTAATTTTCATGAGGATTAGATCTGATGAAATTAACTAGCTAGGAATAGTATTTCAAAGCAATGTCAAGTATTTCCTGTTCTAGTATTATGACACTTTGACATCTGGCACCATGTCCATCCCCTCTTTTCTCTTCCCTATATCTCAGGGACTCAGAGCCTGAAAACTACTCTTCTCAGAATCTCTTGCCATCAGGGTTCCAATTTAGTTTCCACCAGTGATGGACATTTACCTGGGATGTGGAAGACAGGAAGAAAGCAGAAGCTATTATTCTGCTGGTGGCAGCTAATGAACACATGGGCTTTGGTAGATTAGAAGTTCTGCAGTGTCCTCTGGCACACCAACACGATTTGCTGCCTTGGTTCTTTACACACCTATGACCATTGGCAGCAGTATCCTGTGGTTCCTGCCCTGGACACCAGTAACAACATCCTGATTACCTGAAAGCTAGAGGCAAACCCAACACCTACTGGCAGCCCTCCCTGCCCATGCTCCTTCCCCCTTCATGACTGCATAAACACTTATTACCTGTATTCAATCTCTTTCTGCCTGACACACCTACCATGGTCCCAGTTATAGTCTTGTTATATCCTGTTTTATTCCTCTTCTCCACATACTTTGAACCACACTTGTCTTATAAACCCCCAGCCTGCCTGCCTCATCCTGTCTTATACCTAATCCACATTCTGTTTTTCCTTGACCCAATCACTCCTCATCAATCCACATCTTGATCTATTAGAAACTAACTTGATACAATTACATTCCAAAAACGTTTATCAAAAGCTTGTCCCACAAAGTTTAGAGCCTGCGAGTTTATAATCCACCTCAGTGTTGTATTCTACTTGCATTTTTGAATGATAAGAAGGCCTGAGGAAAGAGCAGTGGTAAGTCCGAAGCAGATAGTATTAAGGAGAGCAAGGAGAAAAGCCTCCCAAGAAGCAGGAACTGGATGTGCCTTTGCACAAGGAAGGAAGGCAGACCAGGAGGACCTGAGTGGATGGAGTGAGAGGGAAAGAGACCCGCCTGGCCCCCCAGGACGCACTCTTGAGGGCACTGTAGACCCTCAGAAGGGTTTGAGATTTACTCGACAAGCTGTAAGCCGCTGACGGTGAAAGCAGGGGACAGACCCTGGCTGTTTGTGTGGAGGACGGTTGCAGGTGGGACAAAACAATAAACAGTAAAAAGCAAGTTGGAGCTGTTATAGTCCAGGAAATAAGAGATGAGGGTAGCTTACAACAGTTTTTATAGTTTTAAACATTATTTCACAAATTAAAAGAATAACTCACTCTGGAAAACAATCATTACTTATTTAATTTCTACCCAAAAAGTACATCATCAACTTAGTTAAATTAGAATTTAACTTTATTTTGGCTTTAAGAGATTTCTTAGAATTGTGGTTTTAATATATATTATTTTGAAAAAACCTATTCTGTGTCACATATAGTATTAATGAAGGAATTATAGAATAAAATATCTTCTGTCATAGGCTTATATTTCAGTGATAACAAATATCAGATTGTAAAAAATCAATATTTTAGACGGTAATAAGTGCTATGGTGGTAATAAATATGGGTATTTGATAAAAAGTGATAAGGAAAGGTTGTTTCGAACAGGTGTCTAGAGAAAACCTAAGGAAGTAGCACTTGGCTGAAAACTGGAGTGACAGTCTTTAGCCAAACATTTGCTGGTTGGTTACTGTGTACCACGGATAACGGACACTATGGTGAGTAAGGCAGACAGGGTCGCCGGAGTGTAGAATTGAGGGAAATGTGAGAGGGAGGATGTCCATTCTTGGGGCAGGAAGCTGGGGCCTACTCTGGGTGGCTAAAAGGCATAGAGCACTTGGTGGGGGAGAAAGGTGAGGCCTGTGTAAGGAAGTCTCTGTTGAGGCGGATGACAATGAGACGCGGGACAGCGCCTCCAAGTGGTCACTGCTGACAGTTACTTGAGAGGTTGCTGAAGCGTGCTCAGAGATGCGCTGTCCAGTAGAAAACTCTGTGAGCCTCATGTATAATTCTAGGAGCCACATTAAAAAAAGACGAAAAAGAATGGCTGAAATTAAGTCACATTTTGTTTAACTCAGTATATTAAAAATGTTATCATTTCAACATGTAATCTGTATAAATTACATGAATGAGATATTTCCCATTCTTTCTTTTTATTAAGTCTTTGACTTCCAGTCTGTATTTTACATGGATAGCACTCCTGGATTTGGACTAGTCACACTTCACATGCTCAACAGCCGGCATGGCCTGTGGCTGCCGTACAGAGGCAGTTTGCTGTATTGACAGAATTGCACTGTGGTCTTCTTGGAGTTCAGTGTTCTCAGTTTCCTGAAACTTGAATATAATATTGAGGACATCCAACTTGTTCATGGAAGACAAATTTAGGAAGAGAAAGTGTGTAGAAAGAGATGATCTTTAATTCAGTGTTTTCTCTCTTTTGTGTTAATTCAGAGAGCTGCTTTGCCAGCTTAGCTCAGGCGGCGAGGCTCATCATTGGGAAGGTGAGCCTTGGAATTCTCCTGTGTTGGCTTTTCCGTTTTCTGGGAAGGGGGTGGGCTGGGTGGCTCTGGTGGCATTTTAAGCTAACTGTGGCAAGAATGAGGACTCAAGTGTTGAAGGACACGGGCGGGAACGAGACCAGGGCTCGGGAGAAAGTGCGTTCTCTACATGCCGTCTTTGCTTCCCTCCAGGTGCCTGCTTCTCCTCGTTCCCAGCCCACTGACTGGTCCTGGTGCGAGTCTGTGTAGGCGGCAGGTGTCTGCATGTAGCTCCCAAGCCCCACCTTAGAGCTGCAGCCACGCAGCCACCCTCTCGCTCTCCTTCAAGTGCTCCAGTTCTCAGGGTAAGGAACTGGCCCTCCTGCTTCAGGAGGTGCCTGGAGAAGGTTGAGAAAGTGGGTTGTTTTTATTGAGCAAGGCTGTGGGAGAGCACCCCCGGGCATGTGGCTGGGTGCCCCAAAGGGGCCATCGTGAGCCAGGCAGGCTCCCCTACGAGCTACCATCTCTGCTTCTCACCAGTTCCCTCACCTGCCTCTTGCTTCTGGGTTTGCTTTGCAAGAGCCCGGCACACAGCTTCTAGAGAAAGGGCAGAACTTTAGGAGGTCACTGCACCAAATTCTTTCCTTAACAGTGTTCCCTCTTGGTTTTAAATGTTGGGTGATCATGTTTTGTTTGTTCTGTTTCAGATCCTCCTGTCCCAGATGGATCCCCTAACATTACCTCTGTCAGTCACAATTTGGTAAAGGTTAAGTTCACTGGGTTTGAAGCCAGCCAGGGACTTATCAAAGCCCACGCTGTCATTCTCACCACTGGGGAAGGTAAGGAGGGCTCACTCCAAGACAATCAGCCAGTGTCTGGGTTACACTTCTGTGCCAACTGAGGCATGGGTTTAAAGACACAAACCCATGTCTGTCTTTACACTGGGGTAATGTGTTCACCTAATGATCTAGGTCAGGGGTCGCCAAACTTTCTAGAAAGGGCTAGATAGCAAATACTTGAAGGTTCTCAGGCTTTACAGTCTCTGTTGCAGCTAATTCAACTCTGCCATTGTAGCATGAAAGCAGTCATAGGAGATCTGTAAACAATGGGTGTGGCTCGTCTACTAAATGTTATATACCATAATAATGGGTGGTTGTCTGGATTTGGCCTGTGGGTCTGGACCACTTGCTGACCTCCAGTCTAGGTTATTCTTCTCTTTTATACTACAAGATCTTTTAGGTGGCAGAATATTAGTCTTAACCATCTTTTTCTCTCTAAATCAATCTCTCTTTCTCTCTCTCTCTCTCTCTCTCTCTCTCTCTCACACACACACACACACACACACAAATCATCTTCAAAGGGTGACTTTTTCTTGAAAGTAAACAGAAAATGATTTGCTTTGTAGCGGAAACTTGCAGAAAGCATCATCATAGTAGAGAGAAGAAGTGGATTAAAGCTACTTTTCCATAAACGGCTCTATTTAATTCTTTGATAGGAAGAAGGGAATGACTCGAGGGTGCCTTGGTTAGCTGCGTGTGGGTGTTCTGCATAAGGCCTGGGTTTAAAGTGCCTAGTTTTGTTGTTTTTGGTGATTCTTTAAGCAAAATGTGAATAATACAGTACTGCCCTCGCCCAGTCTCCCAACTAGTGATTCTGTCTTCATCTCCCTGAGAAAGTAGAGATAAAACGCACAGTTAAGACTGTGGGGGTCCTGGACAACAAGGAATTCCCTGGTGTCGTAAACCTGGGGCAGAGTTTCAAAAAGTGATGTTGTGATCTCTCTGTCTTTGTGTTTGTGTCTGCTTCAAACACTAGTCGTTCTGCTGTGAAAGTTTTCAGCAAATCCCAAGCTCCGACCTTTGCTGAATGAGAGAGGCAATATTTCCTTGTGACCAGACTGACTGAGAGCATCCTGGGATCGTTGTGAGCACACACTTCAGGTCCATGGATTGGGCTAGGAATACAGCCCACCGTATAGGCAGTGCATCCTGGGCCCAGGCCCTTTTAGCTTTCCATGCCCTTGTGTCCTCATCTGTACAATGGGGAAGGTAAACATATGTGATGAGATCTTTGTGGGGTAAATGAGTTAATGTAAGAAAAGGACTGAGAACTTAACATAAGTGAAGGCTGGTGTACAAAGCACATCGAGAGTGACAGTATCATCATTATTACCTAGTGTCAATGTCATTATTTACAAGCTTGGGAGACTTAAATCTCTCAGCAGTCAGTGTCTTAACAACTTTGCTTCTGTGTGACTTTCTTAGCTGTTCACCCATCTGTAGATGTTTTGAGATACACATATGAAGATTTCAGAAACGGGGCCTCGGATACTTATGTGACATACCTCGTAACAACAGAAGACAAGAGATGTTCTCAAGGCTTGTCTGGAGTCTTAGAATATGAAGTTGATGTTGGGATTCAGTCAACCACGCACAGCTATTACAACGGGAGGCTGGTGCCTCTGGGCTCCTATCAGTAATGGCTTCTGGCTCTTGCTCTTTGGAGGCTAAGCGTTGTGAGTGCAAAGATTTTCATGCCTGGGGTGTTGGACCTGTCTCAGCTGCCTCTTTTCCTCTTGTCATCCTGTAGGGCTTGTGTGGCTGGCTTTACCAATATTACCTTTAAACCTCAAAATGATGTACTCATAGTTGGCACCGAGAGCTATGTGTCCTTCAGTCGCTATTCAGAGGCTGTTTTCTTGCCCCAGGATCCAGGTAAAGGAAGAACAGCATTGCTGTCGGCAGCTCAGCGGTTGTCTGTTTCCAGCGTTCGCAGAGAGGCTGGGGTCTGCACAGCGTCCTTAGGTCCCCAGGAGAGTGGCAGCAGCTGGCTCCTCTCAGAAACAGAGGTGGAACTTGGCCATCAGGGCCCAGCTCTGCCTCCTCTTCTGAGACCCTGAAGCCCCTGTCCCCTCATCCTGTTGTCTGAAATGCAAGTTGCACCCCCAATCTGCAATGAGGGCTTTAATTCTCTCTTCCCAGTGTGCTGATTTGTGTGCTCACGTACCAGGCACACAGTGTGGGTTTTAGTGTCTAGGAAGGACGCTTGAGTATTAGGATCAGGGGGAGCCATAGAAATCATCTTGTTGAAACCCCCTTTTAGAAATGAGGTTGTTAAGGCTCAGAGACGGAAGTGACCTGTCCAAGGTCACACAGGGGCTTAGAGGCAGGCTTGACCTCTGGTCTCAGACTCCTTGTCAAATGCTCCTGTCCTTTATCATGCAGGGACAGGCGGCTTAGGAGCTTCAAGGGCCCAAGGGTGGTACATCACCTACCTTCAGGCTGAAGACCGTTGACTGACTAGTTAGTCAGTTAGTTAGTTTAGTTTTCAGGCTTGGGTTGGCTTCAGGAAAGAAGCTCAGGGAGTCCCCACACTGTTGCCCAAAAGACAGATGGGTTTTGTTACCTGAACATGGCCTGGAGGGACTTGTGCTCATGGGTGGGGTTAGTCTCCAGGAGTCAGAGGTGGCAGGGGCCACATCGACCATCTTGCCTTGTGGTTCTCAAACAGCGGTTGCCCCACTAAGCAGGGCCCCATCCTGAGATGCTCCCCTCGCTCAACAACAGTGTTTCTGCCTGATTTCCTGTATTATATACTGGGCTGCTGCATGCAATTTCATTTGAAGAAGTAAGTCATGGATTAGATGAATCGGAAAATCACAGATACCCCGGTTTCCTAAGTCTGCAGTTGAGGAAACTGAGACCCAGAGGGAAACAGTGACTTTCTCTAGTCCACCCCATTCAGCGGTGCCTGGGGACAGAGCCCTGGTTCCCAAATGCCTGGACATGCGACACACACACACACACACACACACCTCTGCACACTCTGGTTCGAGGACTCCAGGCTGGTTGTTGGTGAGCACCTCTCAAAGGGCCTTCCTTTTGAACTTTGCCCAGGTGCCTGTGGAGCAGTCTTTGGATGTATCTTTGGTGCCCTGGTTATCGTGGCTGTGGCAGGCATCATCTTCTGGGGAAAAAAAGGTGACTGTTGTTATGTTACTATTAATGCCTTACTTTTTAAGGGTGCTTTTCATTATGGAAACTTTCAGACATTCATGCAGTTGGAAGGAGCAGTATAATGAGACCCACGACCCCATCATATAAATCTTCGCCAACTGGCCTGTCTTCATCTCAGCCCTGAACCTGGGGGATTTCAAAACATCGGGACAGAGGGTGGGGGAGGTGGGGGAAACACTGCCATGTATAATGCTCCCTTTAAGGCGCGTGTTCTGAGTTCACAAATCAGTTTCATAGTTGCTAAGGGATTTCCTTGAGAGTTAGCTCAGTTTGAACACTTGCTCCATCTCTGACTACTGCTAGGGAGCTTAGCCTTTATGTCTATTATAATCCTTGACATGTGGGTGATAACAGTGCCTAACGAGGTGCTGAGCAGCACTGAATGCAAGTGCTTTGACAGTATCTGGTACCATGTATGCTATTACTATTATTTTATCTGTACGATTACCCTTGGAGGTAGTTAAATAGTGAAATAGCAGTCTGTTTGGAGTGCTTCCTGGGTGCCTAGATACGTGCTCCCTGTAACTTCTCATTCATGCACTCTGAGGCAGGTCTGATGAGCCCCAAGGCAGGGATGCGGAAGCTGCATGTAGGAGGGGTGGAGATAGATTGAACCTGGTCTGTGCACCTCATCACATGCCCCCTTGCCTGACCATGTGTGTGTGAAGCCTGCGCATAACCTGAGAGCCAGTCTCCGTTATCTGCTGCTTCCAGCCAGGGAACCTCCTCCTGCCTGGACATTTCCTGCAGCGGGCTCTGCCAGCCCCTTTTGCTGCTGCTTACCCCTATTAAGTTGACAGGAAGCCTTTTTCTTTTTGTAAGGGAAAAGTCAGTGTTATTTTTCTTGTTCAAATATAATCAGTACAAAGGCAAAAATGAAGAAGTGGGACACATCAAATTTGAAAGTTTCCATATAGCAAAGGAGCCCATCAACAAGTGAAAAGGTACCCTACTGTATGGGAGAATATGCTTATAAATGATACAGCTTTTGAAGGGTTACTCTCCAAAGAATATATGAAAACTCAGTTTGATTATATGAAAAACTCATTAAAAAATGAGTAGAGGCCTGGAACAGACATTTTTCCAAAGAAGACATACAGATGGCCAACAGACATGTGAAAAGATATTTGAACTCATTAGTAAATCTTCAGGAAAATGCAAATCAAAACCACAATTATTTATCACTCCACACCAGTAAAAATGGCTAATATAAAAAAAGACAAATAAAAAGTGTTGGTGAGGATGTAGAGAAAAGGGAGCCCTTTAACACTGTTGGGGCAAATGTAAATTGGCGCAGCCACAATGGAAAGCAGTATGGAGGTGTCTCAAAAAACTAAAAATAGAAATAGGACCCAGCAATTCCACTTCTGGAAATCTACCCAAAGAAAACAAAATCACTAATTCAAAAAGAAACATGCACCTGTTTTTTTGAACGTTATTTATAATAGCCAAGACATGGAAGTAACTACATGACTGTTGATGGATGAATGGATAACAAGATGTCACACACGCACGCGCACACACACACACACACACACACACACAGAGGAATATTACTCAGCCCTAAAAAAGAATGAAATGTCATTTACGACAACGTGAATGGACCTAGAGGTTATTATGCTAAATGAAATAAGAGAAAGGTGAGTACCATGTGATTCCCTTTTACATGGGATCTGAAAACCAAACAAATAAATGAACAAAACAGAAATAGACTCATAAGCATAGAGAACAGACTGCTCGTTACCAAGGTGGGGTGAGACAGATAAAACAGGTAAAGTGAGTAAAGAGATACAAACTTCAGATCATAAAATAAATTAGTCATGGGGATGAAAGTACAGCATAGGGAATATAGCCATTAATATTATAATATCTTTATATGGTGACAGATGGTAATTACACTTATTGTAATGAATAGTTCTTAACAAATCTAATTGTCGAATCACTATGTTGTTCATCTGAAACCAATATAATATTGTATATCAACTAATTTCAATTACAAAATTAAAAAAAGGAACATCTATTGTTAAAATTTAAAACTTTTAATTACAGTGAAAAAAAGTCTAATATAAATTTTGAAAAGTTGCACATGCTTATGGCAAAAAAAAAACATAGAAGAGCAAAGAAAATAGATAACCTGTAATCACAGCACCCAAACATAACTATTCTTAACATCAGTGTGATTGCAGTACTACACATGAACACACACATAAATGGAATCACATTCATTGTTTTCTAGCCTGCTTTATTTACTTAAGACATTATGAACTGCTTCATTTCTTATTTTAAGTGGCTACAGAATATTCAACTGTCTGGGAATTATTCAACCAATTTCCTGATATTTTCAGTGTTTTTTTTTCCACAGTCACTTACTCTTGTGCCTTCATCTTTGGCACATTCATTGGTGGGCAGTTGCTGGGTTGGTGGGCATGCATGTTTTCAATTTTGATAATGTACTGCCAAACTGCCTTCTAAGTAGTTTTTTCTTTTAAACATCAATAGGGATTGTGCCCCAATGCAGGAGAGTGCCAAGGGTCTTAACAACTTGTCTACATTGGATATATTTTCTGGTTTATTCCATTAACTTAATTGAAAGTCTTCTCAAAAAAACCGAGTATGAAATAACGAGTCTGACTTTACAATACGTTAATGCTGCTGATTTATATTTACGTCAGGAAATTCCTTTAAGTTGCTTGAGTAAGATTCTTTCATACTTTGATGTGGTAAAAATGAGAGTTACGTACAGATATATACATCATTTGCTGCTTAGACCATTAGGCTTAGTACTAGGGAGCAGGATTTAGTGTCATTTGAACTAATGCCCAGGGAAAAGGCATTCTGAAGACACATGAAAGGGGGAACCGTGGAATTAACTTCTTTGGGTCTGATGAGTCTTTCTTTTCTTTCAAAATAGGAAAGATGCAAAGAATAATGAAGTATCCTTTTCTCAAATTAAGTAAGTCTTGAGAGGTATGGGCTTTATTTTAAGACATTTAATCCCCTAATCTGTTCAGTGACTAGAGAATTGGTGGAATTTGCTGTCATTTCTCCCGGTTGACATAGCTGGCTGTGATCTGCCAGAAGCTCCTGCTGCTTTGTCATTCTGCAGGAGTCTGTGTTTATCAGTCTCCTGAAGCTGGCCCCCTGCCATGTCCCACTAGGTCAAGTAGAACCATATTTGTTAAATTCTACCAATAAATATGTATTTTGTAACCAAAAAAAGGCTTATCAGTATCTCAGAGGAGAGAAAAACTTGCACAGTCACAAAGCCAGTCAGTTATATAACAGTGTCTAGAAATCAGGTGCCCTGGGTCACATTTCAGTGTTTTGTACATAACGTTATACTGATATTTGCCATCTCTCCTGCTACCCGCAGTTATGCTATGGTTTTGGTTCTTGGGGAACATGTTTACTCTCTTACTTAGTCACGGTTGAGCTAGTTTTTCTAATTGCTTGTTTTTTTTCTTTCCCTTCCTGTGATGAAGGCCTAAAAAGTGAGTGAGCGCCTTGATTTCTGTGACTTGTGTTTTTCTATTTTGGGCATGAACTTTATTGAATGTAAAAAGCCCTAATAAATTGTTTTGTTTCTTAGATCCAAGTTAATCAAAGTGAAGAATTTTGAGGCTTTCTTCAAGAAACAACAAGCTGACTCCAACTGTGGGTTTGCAGAAGAATATGAAGTACGTGGCTGTAACTACTGGTTTTAATTGCTTTATGTTTCTCCTGAGAGTTGGAAAATGTCCCGTTTGTGGTTCATGGTGGAGCTTTGGGCCGAGAGGAGTCCCTCTCGGAGGGGAGAGAGCGTGTGCCCGGGTCCCGCTGACGCCATGCTGGCTGTGAGTGCTTTGATGTCCCTCTGCTTCTGGGGAATTACACATTTACTTTTGTTGATACTTGGAGATTTGGCAGAGGGATACAGAAGCTGGAAATACAAGTCAGAGGGCAATTAATTAGAGAAATCAGGGCCGTATGAGCTGCAAGGACACCAGATGGGGCTCGATAACTGTGTGGCCGAGGATAGTTCTTGAGGGCCATGTGGCATCCCACGCAAAGACTTTGAGCCTTTCAGGCCCTCCCGCACCCTGCTCTCCCAGCCGGCCATGTACACTTGCACCCCAGGGCCTCCCCCTGCTGCAGCAGCCCTGCCTTACTGAAATCTATTCACCATTTGTTTGGATTTCCTGTGACTGTCCTAAAAAATTACCACGAACTGCTAGCTTAAAACAACAAATATTTATTCTCTCACGGTTCGGGAGGCGATACTAAATCCAAAATCAAGCTGGGACAGGCCTGTGCTCTCCCCACGTCCTCTAGGAGAAGAATCTTTCCTCGCCTCTTCCAGGGTTTGGTGGTGCCAGGGGACCTTGGCTTTTGGCTGTGCCACTCCAGTCTCCGCCCTGCACTCTCCTCCTCCTCCCTGCATCTCCTGTTGGACACTTGTTGGATTTGGGGCCCATCCAGACAATGTGGGATGATCTCAGCTCAGGACTCTTAAGTTAATTCCATCTCCAAAGACCCTTTCTCCAAATAAGATCAGGCGCATGGTGGCAGGAGTTAGGATGTGGTATGTCCTGTTCACCTTCAACCTACTGTGCATGCAAAGTACAGCCCAGCTGTTGCCACCTCTGGGATGCTTTCTCTGAGGCCATTAGGAGGACTTGAAAGTTGTGTCTTTATGCCTGTTTCATCTGTGACATATTGCTTGTTACTGATATTCAGCATTCAGCCTTGTAACGTTAGTTACTTCTGACTGCACGTCTCTCCCAGGTGGTAAGTCCTCAAAGGCAAGGACCATCCGTTTTTTCTTTATTTCAACCTCCACAGTCGTTTCTGAGGGCTGCTATAACAAAATGTCACGAAGTGGGTGGCTTAAAACAACAGGAAATATTTGCTCATAGTTCTGGAGGCCAGAAGTCCAAAACCAAGGTGCTGAGCAGGGCCGTGCTCCCTCCAAAGCCTCTGGGGAGCATCCCACCTGGCTTCTTGCAGCTCCTGGAAACCCTGGGCAGCCGCCCCATTGCCTGCCTCCCCCTCAGCATGGCCACCTCCCCTTGTACATCCTGTGGCCGTGTCCCTCCTGCTCCCACAAGGACATCAGGCGTAATGGACGGAGGGCCTGCTGCCTCCAGCATGACCTTCATCACACCTGCTAAGACCAGAGTTCCAAGTAAAGGTTCATTCCCGGGGCCCAGGGCTTAGAGCGTCAACTCACCTTTTTGGAGGATGCATTTTAACCCATAGCATCCTTCGTTCCCACTTGGGTGGGTCATGCTCTGTGCTCTGTATGAATAATCTTTGAACACTAAATAAATGAACAACTCACGTGTTTTGTTTTCAGGATCTGAAGCTTGTTGGAATTAGTCTACCGAAATATGCAGCTGAACTAGCTGAGAATAGAGGAAAGAATCGCTACAATAATGTCCTGCCCTGTAAGCTGTTTTATCCATATCATTTTGCCTTTTTCTGTCATTGGCCATCGCAGCTCTAACAGGAAGGGTGGGGGATCAAGGTGCTCACGAGCCCAAATCATTCATTAGTCACCATCCATATGCCAAGCACTGTATGCAGGCATATTTCTTTGAATTTAATCCTTACAACAACTTTAGAAAATAGGCAGTTGAGTATTTGTTTTGCAGATGGAGACAGTGAGGCGTAGAGTAGCAAGCTGATTTGTCTGAAGGTGCACAGGGGGCCGTGGCAGGATCAGGCTTGGACCAGGTCTGTCTGTTGGCTCCGGGAGGAGGCCAGAATCTGTGCTCCTCTCTCCCCCGTGTCAGAGCCCCTTTATTTCAGCTAATATCGTTCTAGAATGAAAGGGAGCGGGGTGGGGGGGCGCGGGGGACAGGCAGAGTGTAATGCTTTCTCTGACTCTGGTTGGCTAAGAGCATTTCACAGCTAATTATGAATCGTATTTGGATTCATTCCTGTTCTTCAGAATCAACAATGTCTGCAAAACAATGGACAGGGATAACAACAGATTGAGATTAAGGGAGAATGATTTGTTGTATCATCCATTACAATGAAGGGTAAACCCTTCTCCACAGAAAGTTCTTTATGGTCTCTCTTTTCTCTTTTGGGTGGAAATTAGGGCCCAGAAAGAAGTGTCCACAGTTTGCAGCTGTGTCTCAATTTAGCTGAAATTTGTAGTCTTTGCTGACAATTTTTACACCAGGACATTTAGAGACATGGTCTTTTTCACTTGAAGCTGTGTTTTTCCTTCCTGGCCTAAAATTAGGTTAACTTCTGCTTAGATTCAGAATTTTCTAGCTCCTGCCTTCTTTCTCTTCATTTCCCCCTTGTATTGACAGGGGACAATGGACCGCATTCTGAGAAAAATGCCTTTAAAATTGGTCATGGGCGCTGCTTCTCGTTGCCCTTCTAGGTTCACCTCAGCATTATGGGCCTGCTCTCGTGAAGGTTGTGCGGATTGTCAGATCCAGAGTTCGGATGTCATTTTTATTAGGAGGGCTTTAGGCTGAAACTCAGGCTGGCAACTGGGTTTAGAATTGCTGAGTCTCGTCCGCAGAGGCGGGACAGGGTCCATCAGGGACCAGGAAGCAGGCGGTTGCTGTTCACAGCTCAGCCTGACATTTGACATCTAAGGTCATTACTGCATTTCGTGAGCTGGACAACCTTGTGTGGGTGTTTTTGAGGTGACAGTATTTAGAAAACATGAGCATTTTGTGTTTTGATACTTGCACTCACAGTAATCTTATACATTCAGTTTATTCTTGGATTGGGTACTGCTTTTTTACAACCATTTCTTTAGGAGAAAAAAGAAAATGTGAAAAGGTTAACCTGGGCATGTACCTTGCTGTAGTGGCAAAGGGCACTCGGGCTGCACTGTAACCGCTGCTGACCAGATACAAGTGCTTGGAGCAGTCACTTGGCCTCCTGACCCTCGGTTTCCTCATCTGTGAAGTGAGCACCAACGCTCATAGGGTGGCTTTGAGGAATGGATAAAGTTCCTTAGGGCATTCCCTGGCTCATGGCATACACGCAGGTCTGTGTTGCTTTAGAAGGTGGCTTGGTGTCATTAAGAGCTTGGGCCCTGGTGCCAGGCCACCCTGATTTGAGCCCTGGCTCTGCCCCTTCCTCGCTGTGCCTGGGTGACCATGTACCTTCTCTGGGCTGGTCACACAGGGTGACTGTGAGGATCAGATAAGGTCGCATGTGTGAAACGCCAAGTTATGCCCCTTTAGGGTGTGACAGAAGCTCTGTGTTGCCATTTTGTACTTCTTTTTCTCTCTTGTATGGAATTCTCCTCAAATGTTTGCTTTCAATGAGGACCTTTTTTCTGTTAATGCCACAGATGATATTTCTCATGTCAAACTTTCAGTCCAGACCCATTCAACCGACGACTACATTGATGCCAACTACATGCCAGTAAGTGGGCTTATGTCCTCATAGCACTGAGTGTTGGGATGAGATCTTCAGAGCTCCTCTTCCTTTTTCTTTGACATAGAATGTATATTGCCTTTCCATGTTTAGGGCTACCATTCCAAGAAAGATTTTAGTGCCACATAAGGACCTTTACCCAACACTTTGAAAGATTTTTGGCACATGGTGTAGGAGAAAAATATATATGCTGGTGTTATGCTGACCAAATGTGTTGAGCAGGGAAGGGTAAGCATCTTCCATTTAAGTTGTCAAGTTAATTCATTTTTACTGTGGTGGAAGAGTATCTTAAAAAGCGTTTGTCTGTTTAAAGAAACACTCCCCCAAACATTAGCACCTCTATTCTTAGAAACTTGTTTTCTGTTTTTTTCTCCTTTAAAAGCTAAAAAATATTTTTAAAAGTCTATTTTGTCATTGCCTTACTTTGTGGACAAATATCAATGTTCTCTGTTCATGAAGTCGCTGTGGTGGAGGCGGCGGGTAAACCCAGTGGAAAGGCTCCCAGGCCTCAAGCCAGGGCTGCCCGTCCTTCGTCAGCTGTGTGCATGGGTGCGGCCCCCGGAGCACTAAGCGACCAGCTTCCCCTCCTGTGAGATGAGCGATTTGACCAGCACAGTGGTTAGAAGAGTTTTCAGCACTGGAATCCTTTCTTTACAGAAGAGCTCAGACTTATCCCCAGGTAAATCCCACCAGGCCCCTCTCCCCTCTGGTGGCCTGGAACCCCCTGGCTGCTTCCATCAAAGAAAAGATATCTTCTAGTAATAAAATCCATGTTTCTATAAACTCATCTGAGGAGAATTGAACAACCCGTGTAAATTCAGAAGTTCTGTGCCTGAGGAGTAGGACCTAATGTTACTCTGTGGATTTCCATATGTGGCTTCATTTCCTGAAGAGTAGGATAGGAGTCGATTCTCTAAGCCAGGGGTTCTCAAACTTTCACATGCATCGGAATGACCCCTTGAGGAGCTTCTAATGCAGGTCTGTGGTGGGACCCCAGGACTGTGCATCTGATGATTCCTGGGGCCGCCACCTCTGCTGGCGCAGGCTGCACCCTGTGTGGGGTGCTGTCCTTGGTGGTTCAGGAAACCCACCAGGTGTTTGTTTTAATGTTCCTTATTTTGCTTTAATTTAGCAGATTTTTACTCTGCCCCAAGTATGTGTAAGGTCCAGTGCTAGGGGCTGGGGTGGAGGAGGGAAGGATGACAAAGAACAATAAGACGTGGTTCCCGCCTTCACATCACCTGTGATACAGAAGGTTGGGTTCTGCACACACTCGCTACATCAGCAGAGCCAGCCGTTCTGCCCATGAAAGAAGATTGTTTAGGAACGCAGATGGGCTTGATGGTGCCGTGGAGCCCAGGGCCTCTCATGGGGAACATTCTCATAAATATTTGTTAGAGCAATGAAAATTATGTAGTTGAATAAATGGAGAACACAGAGGTGAATTTAGGTGGGCCCCTGTTGATCTTTACAGGACAGAAGTGGATGTCATTGAGTCAGAGTCATCCTGGAAGGGCAAGGAAGCCTGTGTATTTTCTGCACTAGGTACTCCATATGTGTTACTTCCCTCCAATAACACCCCCCATGAGGTATATAGTTATTTTATAGATGGGGAAACTGAGGCTCCGAGAGTTTAAGAACTTGCTCACAAGGTAGCAACAAAAATCAGCCGGAGGAGGCTGAGCCAGGCATCAGCTCCATATCAGTGTGTCCAAGTTCTGTGTTCTTTGTTGGAGCAGCCGTCCCAAAACTGGGGTCTGTGACTCTGGTCCAGTGGTCTGTATATTTTTATCTCTGGAGGGGGACCTAGGCCTCTGTTTTTAAAGCAAAACAAGGCTCACAGTTGAGTCAGATAATTGATCATGTTTGGAAGTCATCTTTCTTCCAGCGGCTTGGGGTTATGGGTCAATCCGAGTTTGGTTCTGTGAACAGTGGTGGAGTAGCTGATGTAGGTACCAAAGGGAGCTAGGTGAGGCCATGTCCCTTGTGAAGGGACAGTCACGGTCCATCTCTCAGTCAGTCTTCGTGCGGAAATGGGGCTTGTGCTGGCCAGGTGTTCTGATTTTTTGAGAGAAGCCAGAAATCTGGATTTTTATGAGAAAAGGCCTGTCCATTTTAAAAGAGTTGGCAAAATTGTATATTACTGTTTTTTTAAGGGTCAGACAGAACCCAACTAAAAGGCTGATTCAGTCCCTGATGCTAATCTTCAATATCTCGTTTCCCTTGTGAGGCTCTAGTGATGGCAGACGCTGCCGTCTGAGTCTTTGCATAACAATGCAATTTTATTCTAGACCAAATGTGAGGTGTACTGGCCCTCGAAGCAGGCTCAGGACTGTGGAGACATAACTGTGGCCATGACATCAGAGATTGTTCTTCCGGAATGGACCATCAGAGACTTCACAGTGAAAAATGTAAGTAAGAGGCAGGGTGGATAGGTCTCATATATAATTACCATTTATTATTTCTGGGGCAATACTTTTTAGGTTGATATTAACCAGTGTTTTTTTATGCATCAGAATACGGTTTTTGCTCTCTTCTTTACAGAATAAAACAATCCATATCTACATACACTCTAAGTCCTTTAGCCTTATTTTCTAAAGGGGAATTGTGTAAGTTATTTATGAATGAAATGAATCTTAAGAGCATGGCTCAGTGAAAGTAACTCCTTTCTTTCCACTTCTGCGTGACTTGCGCAGTGTTTTTGTTACAAATCAAGGCCAGTTGGATTATTTGGTAGTAAATAAGACATCAGGAGTGGCCATTTGCTGTTGGGGGCCATTTATAATAACCGTTAAATTAATAGGATTCCAGGGCACATAAACATGGTCTTCCCTTCCCCTTAAAAGTTGTGAAAACAAATCCAATGTGTAATGGTATAGATATTCTAGGAAGCCAGTTAATGTGTCCGTTCTTTCTTTGAGGTTGTTCGAAAATAGAGGCAGTGTCATTCAGCAGCATTAATATCTCTTAATGGGTGTGTAAGTTGGTATAACTCTATATCATAATCAGTGACATTAAACACCATTCCCCTTAGATCAAAGGGGTTCCAAGTTTGAGGATCTGTCCTTAAGAAGTAATCTGAAATATAGGAAAAGGTTTATTATTTTTCATAGAGATGAATCTCTGTGCCATTTATAATGGAGGGAAAATTTGGCAACTGTGCAAATATCTAGCTTTCAGAGAATGGATAACTAAACTATGGGTTATCTAGTCGTTGTGTCATTGTTCAGCTGTTGAATGATGGCTTTGGAGGCTGCGTAAATGCCGTGAAGAGATACTGGAATGCCCTTGAGTGAAACACACTAGGAGGCAAAATCTCAGGCATGTTGTGAATAGTGCTTAAAAGAAAAGCCTAGAGGTGAATACAGTGGAGGTGACTCTGGGGGGCTTGGTTATCGGCGGGTGAGGTTTGAGTTCTGGAGAATTATCCATAAAGATTCCCTAAGTTCTGGATATAGTGTCGTATACTGAGCGTTAACTGTCCTAATGACTGTGTCTGAAAGACTTCGGCCTCAATTATTATTTCAGTTCCTTCTCTGGAGATGCTGTTGAAGCTGTTATCATGCACTGATGCAATTCACAATAGCTGAGAAACCCTTAAAATGTCACACTTATTTTTACTGATTTCACGCATTAAACAGACTGACTTATCCGTGGCTACTTTTACTGTTCCGGGTTTACCCTTGTGGGAGGGACTCATGGGTGGAATTGTCCACATAATTTTAAAAACGACTATTACTATTGTTATTTTTATTAACTAAACTCCAGACTTTATTCAGATTTCACATTTTCCACTATTTCACATTTTCAGCCCTTTCCTATTCCAGGATCCAGTTTAGGATACCACATGGCATTAGTAAATGTTACTTTTGAGTCACACAAGATGCAGGAATGTGCTTTCCTTTTAAAAAGTAGGAACTCAAAGGAGCTAAAATTTCCTTTGATCGCCACCCCTAACCTGAGCTCCTTTGTCCCTCTGCAGAGATAATAATGTAACGTCTGACTCCCCCAGCCCACTCTCTTCCTCTTCTTATTTCACATGGCTGGTTTCTTTCTTCAGATGACTATTTTTGGCCAAATTTGTGAATGTTACCTTTGTGTGTGATGAGATGTCACCGTTCCCTCTTCTTACATGCTATTTTCGTCTTTTCCATATTTTGAATAATGTGAGTACACTGCTCTTATAATGTGAATACATTAAAAAAAATAATTAAGCTTCCAAAGGTAGCCGTCCTACAGGAGATGGACGTGCTTGCCGTCCAGACTGGGTCCGTAGGGGGAGGGCACTGCCCAGGTGCGGGCAGAAAGAGTACAGTTGCATCAGGGGCAGGAATAGCCCAGCCTGGGTGGCGTTCTGATAATGAAATGTATTACTTATTATTACTGGTAATTAAAGGTCCATGGTAGGAAACCTGTAGGTGTAATAAATAAGTCTGTTATGACAAGGCCCACTTCCTGTTGTCTGTCTGATGTTGAAATAGGTGTATTATTTTGGTGGGAGTGCATCCTTTCTCCATCCCTTACAATTCTAAATGTTTACTTGGTGCTTGCTAGTTGCCTATCACTTTATTAGATTCTCCAGAAGATGTGAATTATGAGGCAGTTCTTGCCCCAAAGGAACTGACTCTCTGAGTTGTGTTTTTGTCATTCATTTTTGATTTCCTGTTGGTGACATTCCCAGGCTGGCTCAGGGGTGAGGCTTTCGATGCTGTGGAATGGCTGTGGGTGCGGCTGTGCTGCGTGGGGAAGAGAGTGGAACTCAGAACCAGAGGACCGGGGTGTCTGCTACATCTCAGCTGAGTGTTGGGGAAGTTGCCTCACTTCTCTCTCAGAATCTTTGCTGCCTTGCCTTGAAAGGAGGGCATTAAACCTTCCTTTTCTGGGCGGATCCTAAGGATTTGAGGAGCACGTCAAAGTCTGTGCAAGCACTTTATCGGCTGTCGTACCACTGTGACCTTCTAGTTGTCAGTCGTACCCACCCTTTTCAGCTGCCCCGCGCAGGTGGCGTGCAGGCGCAGCTCTGCTTCGCGTCTTTTTTGGGTGGTTAGGCAGCCTTTCTTTCTGAATCTAAACTCTTTTGTCGGCATTCAGATCCGGACAAGTGAGAATCACCCTCTGCGACAGTTACATTTTACCTCCTGGCCGGACCACGGCGTTCCTGACACCGCTGACCTGCTCATCAACCTCCGCTACCTTGTGCGCGACTCCCTGCAGTCGAGCCCTCCGGAGTCGCCGGTCCTGGTGCCCTGCAGGTAGGCGGAGCGCGCACACGTGCCCGACGTGCGGTTCAGCACGCAGGCTTTTGAAGAGCAGGGCCTGAGGGAGTACAGGCCGGTACAAATTCAAGAAAGGCTTGGAAATTGACTGTGGACTTACACTCTCTTAAGTCCTGAGGGTTTGGAACAGGGTTTGGCAAACGACAGAGTCCATGGGCTAGATCTGGTTGGCTGCCTGTGTTTTTTTTTAAAATCACATATTCATTAATTTCTTATTTATAACATTTAAAAATATTTCAACTATATAAAAATACAGAGAATAAGAATTTAGTAAAGCATAATCCGAGGCCATTTATGTTTCTTTCTGTTAATAATATATCCCAAATACAAAGTTTCTACCCATCAGTGCCCCATCCCATTCTCCTTACGCGGGTAAATGTGGTCCTGAAGTTGTTCCGCGTCATTCCCTTCCACACGTTTATAGTTCGCTGCATATGTATGTAGCTCTATGGTGTTCTATAGCTTTAAGCTTTCACCAGATTTTGTGATGTATACATCATTGTGTGCCCTGCTTTCTTCATTCAGCATTTTGGTTTGTTACTTAACAAGGTTAAAACAGTTCCAGTTCATTTTTATTTATTTACTTAGAAATATTCTTTTGACACATAAAAACTGTATGTAAATTAATGTGTACAACTTGATGTGTTTGGGGATAAATAAACACTGTGAAACCACCACGACACACTTTATAGAAAAAGAACAATAAGACATTGGCCTTAAAGCAAAAGGAATTAATCTCGGACAGAAGGAAGGGGAGGGCTTTGTTGCCATATGGGGAATGAATTGATAAAACTCGCCATCCGAGGTTGTAGTGGTGACTTGAAAGGGTCTGAGACGCAGGAAGCTCTGGCGAGGTGTTTTGTTCGTGGAATTTGACTAAAAGGAACTTGAGGATGGGGGCCCCAGTCCCAAGCTAGTGTCGTCTGACTTGCTGAGGTTTCACCTGAGCGAATGTTCAGTGATCCTGGGCATTGATAGTGGAGGAGAGCAGATACAAGTACAAATGGGCGACATGTGCGAGTTTCACAGTAGAGGTAGCCCTTGGTGATGTGCTCATCTCCCCTTCCTTGCAGTGCTGTGGTTGGAAGGACGGGCACGTTCATTGCCGTGGACCGTCTCATCTACCAGATAGAGCATGAGAACACTGTGGACGTGTACGGGACTGTGTATGACCTTCGGACTCGCAGGCCTTTAATGGTGCAAACAGAGGCAAGGCCGAGATCTGTGTCTGATAACCCATCCTTCCTGTTTCTAAAAGGTTGTATCATGTCACACACTTGTGTTAAAATATTTCTCCTTTCTACTGTTTCTGGCTCTTGGTTTCTTTAAGAGCCAGTTAAACTGACCTGGGATTAAAGTACCCGATACAAGTGACAGAGGGTACTGATACCAGCAATGGAGCTGCAATTTACTAAATAATCTTAGCAAGTCTCTCACCTTTAGATTCTGGGTTTTAAACTCATAAAACTGGCTTTTTGCACTCTTTATTTCTAAGAAGGTCTGGCCATCCTTAAAATAAGCTAATGAAATGGACAATCGAATATTAATGATATTAAATGGCACAATGCTGCTTTAACCATTAGTAGAGCACTGTATCCTCCCTTAGCCCTGTAAATGGTAAAGAATGTCAATTATCACAGCTAAAGGAGGATGGCTGACCTACTGGGAAAATGAATGCTTAGTATCTACAGTATCATTTGTGTAACACATGATTTGGCTTTCCCTGAAATGTTCCTGTTAAAGAATGTTCTCGAGGTAGGTTCCCAACAAATGTTTCAGGAAACAGCCTTCCTCAGACCTGTTGGGGTGAGTGCGCCTTGACCAGGATGAGAGCAGAATATTAATTTTTGTATCAGTCTGTCGCCCTGTGCCAATTTAGAACTCTATGAATATGTGCTGTGTTTGAGTCTAACGGGGAATGTGCTAGAGGCCTGGGGACATTGTGTGCTTTGGGCTGAGCTGTGCCAGTTTTGGGAGAAAGAGTGGAATTTACCTTCTGCATTGGTCAAAAGAGAGATTTTCTTTTTCTCTGCTATGATTATTTACATTAGTAGTTCTCAATCTTTTATCCTCATTTGAGAAGCACAGAAATCTTATTCCTGCCTACAAATTCTTTCCTTGTTCCTTTTTTATATTTTGAAAATAATAAAAATTGTTCATAACAAAATTTAACAATACAGTATGACAATATAATTATATAGTATAGTATATTAATAATATAATATATGTATTTTTTTGTTTTCTGATCCCACTCCCTAGAGGTAGCGAATATTTATAATTTGCCTATAACTTTATAAGCTTCTTTATGAACATCTGTAGAAAAACACACCTACACATGCACCTGTGCATGCATGTGCACACACACACACACACACACACACACACACACAAAATTTAAAAAATTGGATCCTATTTTATATGTGATGCTGTCCTGAGATTTTTCATACAGCATCATGGATAGTTGTGTGTGTCAGCATGTATTTATTTCTTTTTTTTTATTAAGGTATTACTGATATACACTTCTATGAAGGTTTCACATTAAAAAATGTGGTTCTTATATTCACCCACATTATCGTGTCCCCCCATACCCCATTGCATTAATTGCCCATCAGTGTAGTAAGATGCCACAGAGTCACTATTTGCCTTCTCTGTGCTACACTGTCTTCCCCATGATCCCCGCAAACCATGTGTGCCAATCATAATAACCCTCAATCCCCTTCTCCCCCCTCCCCACCCGCCCTCCCACACTCTTCCCCTTTGGTAACTGCAAGTCCCTTCTTGGAGACTGTGAGTCTTTTGCCATTTTGTTCCTTCAGTTTTGCTTCATTGTTATACTCCACAAATGAGAGAAAAAGGTTGGTACTTGGCTTTCTCCACATGCCTTATTTCACTGAGCATAATATACTCCAGCTCCATCCATGTTATTGCAAATGATACGATTTGTTTCTTTTTTGTGGCTGAATAGTATTCCATTGTGTATATGTACCACCTCTTCTTTATCCATGCATCTGTTGATGGACACTTAGGTTGCTCCCAAATCTTGTCTATTGTAAATAGTGCAGCAATAAACATCAGGGTGTATATGTCTTTTTTAATCTGAGAAATTAAATTCTTTTGGTAAATTCCTAGGAGTGGAAATCCCCGGTCAAATGGTATTTCTATATTTAATTTTTTGAGGAACCTCCATGCTGCTTTCCACAATGGTTGAACCTTTCCCACCAGCAGTGTAGGAGGGTTCCTCTTCCTCCGCATCCTCACCTACATTTGTTGTTTGATACTGGCCATCGTAACTGGTGTGAGGTGATATCTCATTGCGGTTTTTATTTGCAATTCCCTGATAATTAGTGATGTGGAGCATCTTTTCACGTGCCTGTTGGCCATCTGAATATCTTCTTTGGAGAAGTGTCTGTTCGTATCCTCTGCCCGTTTTTTAATTGGGTTATTTGCTTTTTGGTTGTTGAGGTGTGTGAGTTCATTATATATTTTGGGTGTTAACCCATTGTCGGATATGTCGTTTTCGAATATATTATCCCACACTGTAGGATGCCTTTTTGTTCTACTGATGGTGTCCGTTGCTGTACAGAAGTTTTCTAGTTTGATATAGTCCCACTTTTTCATTTTTGCTTCTGTTTGCCTTGCCTGGTGAGATATGTTCATGAAGAAATTGCTCATGTTTATGTCCAAGAGATTTTTGCCTTTGTTTTTTTCTAAGAGTTTTATGGTTTCATTACTTACATTCAGGTCTTTGATCCATTTTGAGTTTACTTTTGTGTATGGGGTTAGACAATAATTAAGTTTCATTCTCTTTCATGTACCTGTCTAGTTTTTCCAACACCATCATGTTGAAGAGGCTGAATTCAGATTTTAGATCTAGTAGATTTGGAGTGGATTCTTTAGGTTTTTTTATGTACAATATCATGTCATCTGCAAACAGGGACAGTTTGACTTTTCCTTACCAATCTGGATGCCTTGTATTTCTTTGTTTTGTCTGATTGCTGTGGCTAGGACCTCCAGTACTATGTTGAATAACAGTGGGGAGAGTGGGCATCCCTGTCTTGTTTATAATCTTAGATGAAATGCTTTCAGCTTCTTGCTGTTAAGTATGATGTTGGCTGTCGGTTTGTCATATATGGCCTTTATTATGTTGAGGTATGTGCACTCTATACCCATTTTGTTGAGAGTTTATATCATGAATGGATGTTGAATTTTGTTGAATGCTTTTTCAGCATCTGTGGAGATGATCATGTGGGTTTTGTCCTTTTTGTTGAGGTAGTGGATGATGTTGATGGGTTTTTGAATGTTTTAGCATCCTTGCATCTCTTGGATGAATCCCACTTATCATGGTGTATGAACCTCTTGATGTATTTATGAATTCGGTTTACTAATATTTTGTTGAGTATTTTTTCATCTGTGTTCGTAATGGATATTGGTCTGTAATTTTCTTTTTTTGTAGTGTCTTTGCGTGGTTTTGGTATTAGAGTGATGTTGGCCTCACAGAATGAGTTTGGAAGTCTTTCCTCCTCTTTTACTTTTTGGAAAACTAAGGAGGATGGGTATTAGGTCTTTACTAAATGTTTGATAAAGTTCAGCAGTGAAACCATCTGGAATGGGAATTTTATTCTTAGGTAGCTTTTTGATTAACAATTCAATTTCTTTGCTGGTAATTGGTCTATTCATATTTTCTGTTTCTTCCTGGGTCAGCCTTGGAAGGTTGTATTTTCCTAGAAAGTTGTCCATTTCTTCTAGTTATCCAGTTTGTTAGCATATAATTTTTCATAGTATTCTCCATTAATTCTTTGTATTTCTGTGGTGTCCATAGTGATTTTGACTTTCTCATTTCTGATTCTGTTTATGTGTGTAGATACTCTTTTTCTCTTGATATGTCTGGCTAGGGGATTATCTATTTTGTTTATTTTTTCAAAGACCCATCTCTTGGTTTTATTGATTCTTTCTATAGTTTTATTCTCAATTTTATATACTTTTTCTTTAATCTTTATTATGCCCCACCTTCTACTGACTTTGGGCCTCATTTGTTCTTCCTTTTCTAGTTTCATTAATTGTGAGTTTAGACTGTTCATCTGAGATTGTTCTTTCCTCAGTAGGCCTGTATTGCAATATATTTTCCTCTTAGCCCAGCCTTTTCTCTGTCCCACAGATTTTGCAGTGTTGGAGTATTGTCATTTGTCTCCATATATTGTTTGATCTCTGTTCTTATTTGGTCATTGATCCATGGATTAATAGGAGCATGTTATTAAGCCTCTATGTGTTTGTGGGATTTTTCATTTTTTTTGAATAATTTATTTCTAGTTTCATACCTCTGTGATCTGAGAATCTGGTTGGTATAATTTCAATCTTTTTGAATTTATTGAGGCTCTTTTTGTGGTCTAGTATATGATCTATTCTTGAAAATGTTTCATGTGCACTTGAGAAGAATGTGTAGTGTTTCCCTTTGCTTTTTGATGGAGGGTCCTGTAGGTGTACCTTAGGTCCATTTGTTCTAATATATTGTTCAGTGCCTCTGTCTCTTTATTTTCTGTCTGGTAGATCTGTCCTTTGGAGTGAGTGGTGTGATGAAGTCTCCCAAAATGAATGCTCTGCAGTCTATTTCCCCCTTTAATTCTGTTAGTATTTGTTTCACATATGTAGGTGATTCTGTGTTGGGTGCATAGATATTTATAATAGTTATATTATCTTTTTGGACTGACACCTTTATCATTATGTAATGTCCTTCTTTGTCTCTTATGACTTCCTTTGTTTTGAAGTCTATTTTGTCTGATACAAGTACTGCAACTCCTGCTTTTTTCTCCCTATTTATTGCATGAAATAACTTTTTCCATCCCTTTACTTTCAGTTTGTGTAAGTCTTTGGGTTTGAAGTGAATGTCTTGTAGGCAGCATATAGATGGGTCTTGTTTTTTATCCATTCAGTGACTCTACATCTTTTTATTGGTGCATTCAGATCATTTACCTTTAGGGTGATTATCGATAGGTAGGTACTTATTCCCATTGCAGGCTTTAGATTCGTGGTTACCAAAGGTTCAGGGGTAATTCCCTTACTATCTGACAGTCAAGTTTAACTCACGTCCTATGCTATTGCAAACCCAACCAAAAGTTCTTTTTTTTTTACTCCTTTTTATTTTTCTTCCTCCTCCATTCCTTGTATGTTATGAATCATATTCTGTATTCTTTGTCTATTCCTTGGCTGACTTCTATTAGTCTTAGGAATTCTTCCATCTATAGGATTCCCTCCAAAATGCAGTGTAGAGGTCGTTTGTGGGAGATGAATTCTCTGAGCTTTTGCTTATCTGAAAATTGTTTAATCCCTCCTTCAAATTTAAATGATAACTTTGCCGGATAGAGGATTCTTTGTTTGAGGCCCTTCTGCTTCATTGCATTAAATATATCATGCCACTCCCTTCTGGCCTGTAAGGTTTCTGTTTAGAAATCTGATGATAGCCTGGTGGGTTTTCCCTTGTATGTGATCTTTTATCTCTCTAGCTGCTTTTAAAAATCTCTTTATACTTGATCTTTGCCATTTTAATTATTATATGTCTTTATGTTGTCTTCCTTGGGTCCCTTGTGTTGGGAGATCTGTGAATCTCAATGGCTTGAGAGACTATCTCCCTCCCCAGACTTGGGAGGTTTTCAGCAAGTACTTAATGAATGACACTTTCTATCCCTTTTTTCTCTCTTTTTTTCTGGTACCCTTATTATGCGAATATTGTTCCATTTGGATTGGTCACACAGTGCTCTCAATATACTTTCATTCTTAGAGAGTCTTTTTTCCCTCTGTGCCTCAGCTTCTTTGTATTCCTCTTCTCTAATTTCTATTCCATTTACCGTCTCTTCTACTACATCTAATCTGCTTTTGAATCCCTCCATTGTATGTTGAATTTCAGATACGGAATTTCTTAATGATTGAATCTCCATCTTAAATTCATTCCAGAGTTCTTGAATATTTTTCTGTTCCTCCATAAGCATGTTTATGTTTATTATTTTGAACTTTCAGGAAGATTGGTGAGTTCAGTTTCATTTGGCCATTTTTCTGTGGTTAGTGAGATTTTGGTCTGAACCATGTTGTTTTGATGTTTCATATTTCTGTGTGGTGCCCTCTATTGCTGAGAAGCTCCCATCTCTGGAGCTGCTCAGCCCCTAGAGTGAGGTTGGGGGTCATAGGGGTGGCGTGATGGTGCCTGGGGGAAGGAAAGATTTGTTTCCTGATTCCCGTCTGCCCTGTCCATCTCCCTTATCAGAGCCAGTGGGACGAGCACACAGGTGTAAGCGTCTGTGCTCAGCATCTCTAGCTGTTGTAGGTGGGGCCTCCCTCCAGCTGGCCTGATGCCAGTGCAGTGACTGCCGGTTTGTGAGCAGGCAATGGGAGAACAGGAATAAAGTGCCGCAGGCTACATGTCACGTTGAGCAGCCTCAGAACTGAGTAGGCAGGCAGAAGGATGGAGGGCCTAAAGCTCCTCAAAGTTCCCAACATGCTGGGCAGAGTGCATCCAGACAACCTTGTCCACCTATCTCTTCCCCTGCATAGCAAGCTCCATGCAAACCCCACGCCTTCAGCCGTCCTCTTGCTGCTAGGAAGCATCTCAGACTGCCTGCCTTTTCTTCTCCCTGAGCAGCCGATGTCGATCCCCATCCTCCACAAATGCCTGGAATCTCAGTCTCTCAAGCACTCTGCCTGTCCCAGCTCCCCATCCTTCAGAACACCACACAATGTTGTTTTATGCTGACAAATCAGGTCTCCATGGCCAGGTGTTTAGCAGTCCCAGGTTTCCATCCCATCCCCACTCTGTTTCTCTTCCTCCTTCCAGTGAGCTGGGGTGGGGGAAGGGCTCGGGTCCCACTGGATCAAGGCTTTCATACATTATCCTGTTTTGTGAGGTCAGCTCTGTTTGTGAGGTCTGTATGCAGTCTGGTGCAGCCTTGTTTCCTGTTGCTGTTTTAAGGTTAGTTGTATTCACTATATTTTCATACTATCTGTGGTTTTGGGAGAAGTTCTCTGCCTCACCTCTCACACTGCCATCTTGAATCTGATGTGTGCATTTCTTGATCAGGTGGTTGTAGACAGTGTTAGGTTGGTGGGTGGCTCTTTTCCACACCTTTATTCAGGGACATTTTATTAGTCAGCGTTCTCCAGGGAAACAGAACCAATAGAATGTTTATTTATTTACTTAAAGGCATTGGCTAATGTCATTATGGAGGCTGAGAAGTCCTAAAATCTTCAGTCCACAAGCTGGAGACTATTGGCATAGTTCCAGTCTAAGTCCAAAGGCCTGGGAGCCAGGGGTGCCCCTGGTGTAATTGTCAATGAAGGGCAGCAGAAGATGAGTGTCTCAGCTCAAGCTGATATTTCTATACTATATGGGAACTCTATGCATTCTCTTACCATTTTACTGTACTTTGTACCTACCCATGTTTCCGTACTTCCCTTATTTCATTATTTAAATTTTTAGTATTTTCTAATATTTGTTTCCAGGGTTTTACCATTAAAAGTAAGGTTTGTGAAGGTAGGACTTCCAGATTAGTAGGGTAAGGAGCTCATAAAACCTGTCTCTAAGAAGCAGCCATAATCTAGACAAAAGTGTCACAAAGAATAATTAAGAACTCTGGGTATTTACCAAAAGTATACAACAAGCTGAGAGATGTTCATTCAAGAAAACATGCCCAACCTTGGGAAGAAGAGTGGGAATCTGGCATCTTATCCTGCGGGTGTCACCCGTGTCCTCACGCTCCAGCTCCATGTTGTAGGTGTCCTCTCATGGCGGAGAAGCAGACTGTGTGGACAGGCAGCTCCTCTGCTGGAAGGGGCTGACTTGGTTTGGAGCAGAGTGAGGAGAATTTCATGCCCAGGTGTGTTGTGGGAGACAATAGCCATCTTGGTGGCAAATAATCAGAGAAATCCAAATTGGAGCTAATCTGAGCTCTTGACACTTGTTGAGTCAAACCATAGCCAGGCAGACAAGCCAGACTAGGACAGGAAGAGCCAGGCAATTAGACAGCCAAATAGGGCCTTGATAAGGTCCTGTTTATTGTTTATGGTCTGGGATGCTGCGTGCTTTCATGACTTCATACACATGCTTATGATCAGAGAAAATCATGAAAGCTTCTTGTTCCTGGCTGAGTCATGTGAGACCTTGCAAATGCATAAAGTAAAAGCTGGGGAAGACTTGTTAACTGTCTGAAACTGTCTTAACATTTCTGAAGCCACGCACAGTCCCATTTGCAAAGGGCAGAAGCCTTACTGACCCCAGAGGTTTAAGCATTCCTTTGACTAATCATCGGCTGACCATAAAGCTATAGTGATTTCACAATGACCTGTAGTAAGCCAGGCTTAAGATTTAAAACAAGAATAAAAAGAAACTGTGAGTAATTACACATAGCTGGGGAAACAGATTCTTTGGAATTAATCTAGGCAAGTCACTAAATAAACAAATGACAATTCTCTCCCACATGCCCAAAATGTCTAGCAACCCCAAAGTAGGATAAATGCAGTGATGCATTATCTACTTAAAACATAGTTAAGCCTTTGAAAGCCAAAGACAAAATCTTGAATGTAGTAAGAAAACATGCAACTTATATGTACAAGGGACCCTCAATAAGATAACAGCTGGCTTCTCATCAGAGACCATGGAGACCAGAGGGCAGAGGGAACACATGTTCAGAATGTGGGAAAAAAATCAACTAAGAGTTCTATATCCAGGAAAACCATCCTTAAAATTGAAGGCAAATAAAGATATTCCCAGGTAAAGTGAGAGAATTTTATTGTAAGTACAGTTGCTTTACAAGAAATATTAAAGGAGGTTTAGGAACTGATAACAGATGATAACCCAACATGAAAAAATCAAGGGCATTGAAAGGACCAAACTAACGCCATGACAGGCCCCAGAAAGCCTCAGAAATCAGAGGGCCTGAGTTTCAGTTTACCCGAAACCACCTGAAAGAATAGGAAAATTTTAAGTAGGCTCTGACCCTTGGCCTGAGTCATAAAAACCGGCCTGAACACAATGACACAATAACTTGCAAACCTGTGCCTAGGTAATCCTCCCCAAAACTGATAGATTGTGAAGATAAAGCCCTGTGAGACCCTACTGTGAAGATAAAGCCCTGTGAGACCCTAATTGAAATATTTTTGCTATCGAATCATCAGCAGACCTCCCCCTCACCTCTCCCTGGTTATGGACCCTTTTCCTTTAAAACCTCCTGTAATTTCTGCTCGGGGTCGGACTCTGCTCCTGCGTGAGTTATGAGTCTTGACCCCAGCGCGCTGGTGGAATCAATAAACCTCTTGCTGTTTGCATCAAGACCGGTCTCTTGTGAGTATTTGGGTCGCCATCCATCCCGGGGCTGAGCAGGGCCTGTTTTCTGGGTCTTAAATTTGGGGGCTCGGCCGGGATCTGCGGCCACCCTGTTCTCCAGAGACCCCCTTGGAGGTAAGCGAAGGATCCTTAAGTTTCTGTGTGCACCGGCGCCTGTTTGTTCTGTCAGATATCTGGGTCTGTGAAAAGTGCTTTCGGTTTGGCAGGCGCTTGCCGCTCCCGTAAGGGAACGGAAAGCTGTGGTAAGGCAGACGTGCCAGGGGCCACAAGCTGCTACCCTGGGGGACGCCCCTGGGTGTGAAACGGGGGATTTTTCCCCCATCTGTTGGAAGGGGAAAGGGTCCGGTTTGAGCGGATTCAACGGAGGGACCCTCCCCCGTCTGAATACCTCTCCTGTCTGTGGAAAATGAGAGGAGGAAAGTGTTTGTTGGCGTCTTTTATTGTTTTGTGGCTTGCTGTTTTTGTGTATTTAGAAACGACCAAAATGGGACAGACTGTGACAAACCCTTTGTCTCTGACTTTGGACCGCTGGACGGACGTCAAGAATAGGGCCCATGACTTGTCTGTAGAAGATAGAAAAAGACAATGGCAGACCCTCTGCTCGACTGAATGGCCAGCCTTCAATGTAGGTTGGCCTCCAGAGGGTACTTTTAACAGAGAATTAATTTTTGCAGTTAAGATTCTTGTTTTTCAGCCGAGACCCGATTCTCACCCTGACCACCAACCCCACATCATGTAACCAATAAGGAAAACTGCTGTTTTAATTGTTTCCTTTCATCATGTACTTCTTTGTCCATATTGTGTAAAAGTAATTTCTCATAACAAAAGCTGTCTTCCTCTCTTCTCTGAGTATTAAAGTGAACAACTGAGCAGTAGAGGGTTTGGACTTGTATCCCTGCCATCCCTGGGCAGCCCCTGCAGCAGAAGACGGCAGAGGTGTTACAGCTACAGAAGATGGGGGTGGGAGGGAGGAATCCAAGTGATACTGGCCTCAGAAATTCAGGCCTGCCTGTATTCATTTACAGGGAGATTTTTCTAAATGGAAGAATCTCATTTCAGAGTATGGGGAGAGGTCTGTTGTTAATTTATTGTTAACTTTTTGAAATTGGATTACAAAATGTCTGCACCTTCAGCTTGGGCTGGACAGTTGATTTAATAAACTAGGCAGCTTCTTGTATACTTTGGCAATAAGCTTTCTTAACAGGCAAAGCTTCTCTTGTAACTGGAAGCATTTGCTTTTTTTCAGTTCATATCCAGTGTTTTTTAAAGGGGCCAAAGATTGACTTTGCACTGTATTTTTCCACTGCAGTTAATGGGCCACTGATTCCCCCCACACCCAAGTTATCAAGCCTCTCTCCTTCCCTCCCTCTCTCTGTTTCTCTCTTTGGAAATGTAATTGATTTCAGAGACTGCACTGTTTCTGCAGGGTGGGGGAGTCAGCATGGAGCAGGTATGTAAGGCCAGCAATACATTTTCAGCAAGGCTCCCTCACTTGCACCCTCCTGTAAGTCAGTAAATTGTTATATATTACCCCTTCCTCCCATAAGTCTTTTTAAAATGTGGATAGTTGGGACCCTATTGAAATTGTGTATCATGCTATGGGTAATATCATTTTCATATACTTATTAAAGTGTGAAGTTGTTTTGCTTGTACCATTCCAGTTTTGAGCTGCAATAGTTCATTGTTGTAATTGAAGAAAAGATTTCTTCAGAAATAACTTTAAAGATGAACACATACAACTGAATATAGAAAATCTTTCAATAATTGTAATTATAAGGGAGAAACTGATGTTTACTTTGATCTTTAAAATTGTGGCAGTTCTTAACCTTTTAGTAACTTTATTTCTGTATTGCTTTGATATTTTATGAGATTAGCTTTGAGAAATAGTCTTGATTTTTAAACCAAAGATTTTCTAAAACCTTAAGGTCTAGTCTAAACCAATTTAAACTTAATCTGGTTATCTAATCAAAGAAAATTTTTTCCATTTTTAAATTGCTATTTTTTTAAAAGCTTTTAATTACCCATTTTATAAACTTTATATTCATATTTGTCTGAAGTTCTTATTTTTCCAGTATGTCTAAACCAAAGTTTCAAGTGTTGGTACTAAATAGAAGCAGAACTGCAGGAACCCCAAAACCTAAAATATATCCTGAAGTAGAATCCCCTCCCGAATGGCTGGAACCTTACCGTCCCCCGTATTATCTTGAACAGGCGGCAGAACCTGCTCCAGCCCCTGAGCCACAACCTGCTCAGCCGGTAGTGCAAGAAAGGGAAGAAGAAGGGCCCAATGCTCCCCCTTTACCAGCAGCAGCAGGAGGCCCAGCGGCAGGTACCCAAAGTCGTAGAGAGGCCCCTCCTGGGGGTGGGCCGGATTCTACTGTAACCCTCCCACTTAGAGTTTATGGCCCTCCCGTGCCGCCCCCCGGAGTCCAACCCATGCAGTATTGGCCATTTTCTTCTGCAGATATATATAATTTGAAGGCTAATCATGCTTCCTTTTCAGAAAATCCTGTAGGACTTACTGTATTAATAGAGTCTCTCATGTTCTCCCACCAACCCACTTGGGATGATTGCCAGCAACAGTTGCAGTCTCTTTTCACCACGGAAGAGAGAGAGAGAATCCTGTTGGAAGCCCGGAAAAATGTTTTAGGAGACAATGGGCAACCCTCCCAACTTCCCTATGTGATAGATGCTGGATTTCCGCTGACTCGACCCAACTGGGACTTCAACACTCCGGAAGGTAGGGAGAGGTTGACTGTCTACCGCCGGGCTCTGGTGGCAGGTCTCAAAGGGGCTGCGCGACGGCCCACTAATCTGGCTAAGGTAAGAGAAATTCTTCAGAGGCCCACTGAACCGCCTTCAGTTTTTCTTATGGAGGCTTATAGGCGCTATACTCCTTTTGATCCCACCTCTGAGGGACAGCGGGCAGCCGTAGCTATGGCATTTATATGGCAATCAGCTTCTGATATCAAAAAGAAACTGCAGCGCCTCCAAGGATTGCAGGATTTTACTTTACAGGACCTAGTGAAGGAGGCTGAGAAAGTGTATCACAAAAGAGAGACAGAGGAAGAGAAAGAAGAAAGGCAGAAGAGAGAGAGAGAGGAAAGGGAGGATAGAAGAGACAGAAGACAGGAGAAAAACTTATCTAGAATTTTGGCCACAGTGGTAGGAGAGAAAGAAAAGAGGATTTCAAGGGCCTAGGCAGGTAGGGAACCTGAGCAACAGGGGCCAGAAGACAACGAGAAGCATGGGCAGACCACCCCTTGACAAAGATCAATGTGCCTACTGCAAGGAGAGAGGGGGAGTAGCCAGGGGAGTTCTTACCCAGGCCTTGGGACCCTGGAAGAGGCCAGTGGCATACCTGTCAAAGAACTGGACCCAGTGGCCAGCGGATGGCCATCCTGCTTAAAGGCCATTGCAGCAGTCACGATCCTGATCAAGGACGCTGACAAACTAACTATGGGACAACAGGTGACTAATTGCTGCCCATGCCCTAGAGAGTGTTATCCGCCAGCCTCCTAATCGGTTGATGACGAATGCTCGCATGACCCACTACCAAAGCTTACTGCTGATGGAGAGAATCATTTTTGGCCAGCCTGCCCTCCTTAACCCCGCTACCTTACTGCCTGAGGACACTGAGGAGCCAGTTGTTCACACTTGTGCAGACATACTGGCTGAGGAAACTGGAGTCAGAAGTGACCTTGCAGACACCCCCTGGCCTAACGGTACCACCTGGTTCACGGATGGCAGCAGCTTCGTAGTTGAAGGTAAGAGGATGGCTGGGGCTGCGGTAGTAGATGGAGAGCAGACAGTGTGGGCAAGCAGTCTACCTGAAGGGACCTCAGCTCAGAAGGCAGAACTCATAGCCTTGATACAGTCTTTGAGGCTAGCTGAGGGAAAAGCCATCAATATCTACACGGATAGTAGATATGCCTTTGCCACAGCACATGTACATGGTGACATCTATCGGCAGAGAAGATTACTGACATCGGCAGGTAAAGAGATTAAAAATAAAGAGGAAATTCTGAGTCTATTAGAGGCAATGCATTTGCCTAAAAAGGTGGCCATCATACACTGCCCTGGGCACCAAAAAGCCACCGATAAGATAACTAAAGGAAATCAGTTGGCTGATCAGACAGCAAAGAAAGCTGCTCACGGAACCCCAATATTGCCAGCAATGAGTGACTATGAGACAGAGCCCAGCCCTGAGAAATTCCAGTATACTAGATAAGATTGCCAGGTCATGAATCACCTAGGGTATACTATAGAGACGCCTCAAGGATTAAGAAAGACAGAAAATGGGAAAATCATATTCCCCCAGAGGGAGGCTAAAAAATATGTGGAACAGCTCCACCGGCTCACCCAACTGGGGACCAAACTCCTAAAAGAAGACAATAAAATCGTCCCCCTACTATGTAATTAGACTGAGGTTGTCAAGGCTGTAGTTAAACACTGTATCCCTTGTGCCATGACGAATGCAGGTTCCAACCGACACCCCGCTGGACGAAGATTGCGGGGTGATCGACCTGGAGCTTACTGGGAAATAGACTTTACTGAAATAAAACCTGCCAAATATGGAAATAAATATCTACTAGTTTTATAGATACCTTCACAGGATGGGTAGAGGCATACCCAACTAAGACAGAAACTGCCAACATTGTGGCCAAGAAGATATTAGAAGAAATTTTTCCCAGGTTTGGAATCCCTAAGGTAATCGGATCTGACAACGGGCCCACCTTCGTTGCTCAGGTAAGTCAGGGACTGGCCAAACAAATGGGGTTTAGTTGGAGATTACATTGTGCATATAGACCCCAAAGCTCAGGACAGGTAGAGAGGATGAACAGAACTCTAAAAGAGACCTTGACTAAATTAGCCTTAGAGACCGACGGGAATGACTGGACAGCTCTCCTTCCCTTTGCCCGGTTCCAGCTAAGGAACACCCCAGGGCACTTTGGACTAACCCCCTATGAGCTTCTGTGTGGAGGACTGCCCCCCCTTGTAGAAGCAGGAAAGATACATAACCCTGATGTTGCTTTTTCTCAATCCTTGTTCGTCCACCTAAAAGCCCTAGAAGTAGTTCGCCAGCAGGCATGGGAACAACTGAAAGAGGCCTACTCCACTGAGACCACCATTGTCCCTCACCGGTTCCAAGTGGGAGACGCTGTCTACGTACGCAGACACGGAGTTGGGAATCTCGAGCCTCGGTGGAAAGGACCCTACCTAGTCCTGCTGACAACTCCCACTGCAGTGAAGGTCGAAGGAATAGCCGCCTGGATCCACGCCTCCCACCTAAAAGCTGCACCAAAGGCAGAAGAAGATGAGTCCTGGCATGTGGAAAAGACTGATAATCCTCTTAAGCTTCGCTTACGCCGTCTCGGAGTAGCAGCTGGAGTAAGTACTGGAACTGCAGCTTTGATACAAGGGCCTCAGCACTTCCAGATGTTGAGAGCCGCAATGGATGAGGACTTACGAGCCTTAGAACAATCTATCTCCAAACTAGAGGAATCCCTGACTTCTTTGTCTGAAGTAGTATTGCAGAATAGGAGAGGGCTAGATTTGTTGTTTTTGAAGGATGGTGGACTGTGTGCTGCATTGAGGGAAGAATGCTGCTTCTATGTAGATCATTCTGGAATTATAAAAGACTCCATGTCTAAGCTGAGGGAAAGGTTAGATAAACGCCTGCGGGAACGAGAATCTCAACAAGGATGGTTTGAAGGATGGTTTAGTAAATCTCCCTGGTTTACTACTTTAATATCTTCCCTTTTAGGACCTATTCTGATTCTGCTTCTGTTACTCACTATTGGCCCTTGCATTCTGAACAGATTAGTAACTTTTATTAGAGAACGGATTGGTGCAGTACAAATTTTAATGTTAAGACATTACCAGTCGGTACCTGATTCTGAAAAAGAATTTTATGATAATACGGAATTCTAGTTCTATGATTAGAACTATGCATAAGAAGAAGTGGGGAATGAAAGGACCAAACTAACGCCATGACAGGCCCCAGAAAGCCTCAGAAATCAGAGGGCCTGAGTTTCAGTTTCCCCGAAACCACCTGAAAGAATAGGAAAATTTTAAGTAGGCTCTGACCCTTGGCCTGAGTCATAAAAACCGGCCTGAACACAATGACACAATAGCTTGCAAACCCGTGCCTAGGTAATCCTCCCCAAAACTGATAGATTGTGAAGATAAAGCCCTGTGAGACCCTACTGTGAAGATAAAGCCCTGTGAGACCCTACTGTGAAGATAAAGCCCTGTGAGACCCTACTGTGAAGATAAAGCCCTGTGAGACCCTAATTGAAATATTTTTGCTATCGAATCATCAGCAGACCTCCCCCTCGCCTCTCCCTGGTTATGGACCCTTTTCCTTTAAAACCTCCTGTAATTTCTGCTTGGGGTCGGACTCTGCTCCTGCATGAGTTATGAGTCTTGACCCCAGCGCGCTGGTGGAATCAATACACCTCTTGCTGTTTGCATCAAGACTGGTCTCTTGTGAGTATTTGGGTCGCCGTCCATCCCGGGGCTGAGCAGGGCCTGTTTTCTGGGTCTTACAGGCATCAGCAAAAAAAAAAAGCAAATTATAAAACATAGTATGAATACATATTTTTCTTATTAGTTAAAAAGATAGTTACATAAATTGAAAATTATAAAATCACATTGTTCATTTTATAACATAAAGATCTATTTTATAGTAATAGCACAAAGAAGAAATGACCCTACTTTGGAGCAAGAAAATGCCACCAAATGGTACCTTGAATCCATAGGAAGAAATGAAGAGTATGGGAAATGGTAGATATGTAGGTTAATATAAACGACTCTGAAAATGTATTTCTCTTCCTTTCTTTTCTTGGCTTCTTTAGAAGATATAAAATAACATAAAGCAAAATTGTAACACTGTATTCTTGAATTTATGATATCTATAATAACGTACATGATAATATTAGCACAAAAGAGGAGAGAGAGGGATGAAGCTATATTGTAGTGAAGTTTCTATATTTTCTGGACCTAAGTTAGAATTAATTTTGTTAGGGGAGCGTTGTGTATTTCTTCGGTCCTTGTCCCCACTGCAACAAAGAACTGAAGGGCAGAGACACAGTAGTGAAGCAGAGTAAAAGTTTTATTTAAAGTTACTTAAAGAGAGAAGTAGTGCAGCAGGTGACCTCAGGGAGGAGAGGCACCCTGAAAGGTTGGAGAGAGAAAGTTTAAGATTAAAAGGTTACATACTTACAAAGTGTGGGCCCCCTCAGAGAGAGGAGCACCCCCTGAAAGGTTGAAAAGAGATTTTAAAGTTAAAAGGTTACGCACTTGGAAAGTGCAGGTGACCTCAGAGAGAGGAGTGCCCCGAAAGGTTGGGGGTTCCCCCTTTTAAGGATTTTGTAGGAGTGTGACTAAGGGCTGGGGGTGCAGGCTTGTTAAGTGGTTTTTGAATACTTAAAATGAACTTAACACAAGGAAGTTCCTGCTCTGAATCCTCCCTGGGATACCGGAGTCTTGGTCTGGGAGGAGATCAAACAGGCTGCCTGCCCAGCCCCCAAGGTGGGCTGAGTTATTTGTATGTTTGCTAAAGAGTAAGTTAGGAAGCTTACATTTTTAACTTTCTGGGTATTAAAATACAATCTTTAAAATGGAATCCTTACTGCCTTTCACTATGTTGTTTACGGTTGGGCCTGCATGCTAAGTTAGTTGCCTAGGTTACAAACTACTTAATTAGGGCCAGAAGGAGGAAAAAAACCAGCATATAGGTAAAGGTAAAGAAAGTAAACTGGGCCTGCAGGATTAACACAATAAAGACATGGGCTATGCTGAGGTATCTTCCTTCATGTAGGAAATAGTCAAACATTCCAGGCCAAGTTACTCATGGCTTTTTGAGCTTTAATTGATTAATTTTGGGTCTTTTTTTAGTGGACTTTCTGGCCTTTTTCTCTTTCCACCCCACTCATACCTATTTTCCTGCCTATTTGAAGTAGATTGTGAAAAATTAAGATATGTATTGTTATTCATAAAGCATTACTAAACTAAAATGCCTAAGGAACATTAAAAAATATCAACGAAGGGATGAAGAAGTACATTAGAAAAGACATATTTAATACAGCTCCTGTGCTCAGTTCCCAAGGCTTGAACAAAGGTTGATGCTGGGCAGAGGCAGAAGCATAAAAGAGCAGGTCTTGGGGTAAAGATAAACTTTAAATATAAAGTACAGAAAAGATTATTACAAGCAGTCCACCCAAAGTCAATTTACACCATAACTCTTCTTTTTCTATCATTAAAATATGAAAAGAACACTGATTTCCTTTTTTTGTCTGATTTCATTCCCTTCCCCCTGGGTCCCAGAGCAGCAGGTGTGACCCAGCTACCCACAGAACCCCTCCCACTGGACGTGATCCAAGGTTGTTCCCTACCTGGAGAACTTTCATCCTCACTACTTGAGTCATATCTTTTGTGAGCATTCCAGTCTTTAGAGACACAAACA